>JAMXBB010000009.1:51034068-51634068 GCA_024138015.1 Lumnitzera littorea | reverse complement strand
TATTAATAAGCTACTAATTATTAATCATCTACACATTAATTTATTATTTTATCAATGTTGTTAAAAAATATTGCTATACTTGTATGTATTATTTATCTCATTTCATTATTGGTTGGAAAATAATTGGAAGCACAAATTTTCATGCCATTTGGTTCTTCACATTGTATAACCATATATTTTATAATTATGAACTTTTTGCATAACTCTTTATTTCATTGTAAAGTGTTTCCCTTTTTTTTTTTTTTTTAGTTTCATTTGCACATTATGAGGGAGTTCAAGATATGTAAACAAGTTCATAGTTTTTAAATGAATCCAAATTTACGAAATAAATATAAATTTTACTTCATCAATCCAATGGTCATAACAAACTGAAGATATGCCTTAAATAAAATTTGGCAAATCTTGTTTATACTGATTCACTTTTATCATAATATATCCTTATGTTAAGGATGTAATCTTTTACAAAGTTTAAAATAAAGACAACATGAATCAAATGAAAAAGAAGAGTGTAGATTTATCTCTTAAAATTGGTTGCATCACCTTGATGGTAGGTAAGACAGTAAATCCTATTCGTTTGGTATGCATACAAATAATTAAACATAACAAACAACAACATAATCTTTTTCAATAAAAAATTCTAAACTCATCATAGAAATTCAATCATCTCTTTCTACAAAAATTGAGAGCTCACCATAGTTTCTATCTCTATAATTACTTGGAGGAGAGTCCATCATATTTGAACCTTATTATAACTTGCTAGTCTCACATCTTTACATTCGTTCATGATTGCAATATCTTTTGTAGGTTTCAGCATTTTCTTTTTATCACTCAATTTCATCTTGGTATTTATATAATATATATATATATATAGGGAATGTTTTACTTATTGTTAAATTTTTTTAGAAAGTGTAAGTTATGATGCAACAGTTCTATTTGAAGAACAACAATGTCACCCAGTAGAAGGAATCAGCACTTACATGGCATCATGATTACTTATGTTATATCAATGTCATTAATTGCTTATTTACATTCATATGACATGGTTACCATAGAAGTGTTGAATAATTTTAGGGGATTATATTCTATTAATTCCTTAGTTGGTAAGAGATTTGCATCTGAAAGTGATGTAGAGACATTCTATAGGGAGTATGTAGTACTTCATGGTTTCAACATCCACGATACGATAACAAACATGACAAGAGTGGCAACATTATTATGCGTACTTAGGTATGTCATAAGGAAGGATTCCGAAGAGATAAACACATGCAAAGGGATGGCCACATTAAGGAACCAAAACTGATCACAAGAATAGGTTGTCTAGCATCTTTTAACGTGAAGGATATTAGCAAAGACAACAAGTGGAAAGTGAGTAAAGTCATTACTGAGTAAAATCATGACCTTATTAAGGAATAACATACGTGCTTCCTACATTGTAATCGCAAGGTTTCAGACATAGATGACTCTAAAATCAAAAGTATGTTAGCATGTGCAATTGGACCTTCACAAATCATGGAACACTTGTAACAAAAAGGTAGGAGGCTTTGAAAAGGTTAGCTTTACGAAGAAAGATTTATACAACTATATCACAGCACAAAAGGAACTTGATGTGATAAACGATGAGGTAAATGCTGCAATTAGATATGTATTTACTATTAAAGAAGCAGACCCCAGTTTCTTCTATAAGTACAAGTTAGATAACGAAAGACTTAATTAGTTATTTTGGTCCAATTCAAGAAGCCCACATGTTTTGGTGATGTCATTGCATTCGACTCCAGTTATAAGTTAAATGAGTACCTCATGCTACTAGTGATAATAGTAGGTGTGAATAACTACCATCAAATTTACATCTTTGGGTGTGTTACTATTAATGACGAGACAGTTGACAACTATACATGGTTGTTAAAGTGTTCATCCATGCCATGGAAAATAAATAGCCTATCTTTATTGTAATAGATGAAGACAAGCCATGGTCCGATTCAAGAAGCCTACATGTTTTGGTGATGTCATTGCATTCGACTCCACTTATAAGTTGAATGAGTACCTCATGCTGCTAATGATTATAGTAGGTGTGAATAACTACCATCAAACTTGCATCTTTGGGTGTGCTACTGTTAATGACGAGACAATTGACAGCTACACATGGTTGTTAAAGTGTTCATCCATGCCATGGAAAATAAATAGCCTATCTCTATTGTAATAGATGGAGACAAGCTAATGCGTGTAGCCATCAATATAGCTTGTCCATATGCACAACATCGACTTTATTCATAGCATCTTAGAAGAAATGCAACAACACATGTACATGACAAAAAAAAATTTAAATGAATTCAGACAATGCATGTTTGAGATCAAATCAATTGATGATTTTGAAGATACATAGGCTAACATGGTTGATCGATTTAGGCTAAGTAATAAATAGTAGGCAAAAGAGATATACCAAAAGAGGTTCTCATAGGCAAATGCATATCTACGTAGTCATTTTTGGGTAGAGATGTGAAGCACATGATGTGGCAAAGGTATGAACGCTTACATCAAAGGTGATGCAGCTGTGGGGCCAAAATATAAATTGTAAGAATTACTCCTACACTTTGAGTGGGCAATGTCTAGCATCAGACATGCAAAGTTGATAGCTGATTACAAGAGTACATACTCAACTTCGATTATGTAGACCATGTTGAGAAACTTTGAAGAGCATGCAGCATGTGTTTATACCAAAGATTCGTTTAAAATAGTAAGAGCTTAACATCAAAATGAAGTTGTTCTAATCACAATAGACAAACAATATGAACCAAGAGTTACAATTTACATGATTTGTCCCTACAATTCACATGAGATATTGACAACTATTACATTTAAACACTTAGACAATTCAATAAATTGCTCTTGTTCTTGTTTTGAGACAGTAGGGTTCCCATGTTTTTGTGCATTTCATGTGGCAAAGGTGGAACTACAGTAAAAAATCCCACAAAATCTCATATCATCTAGATGGACTAATCAAGGTAAGTTATTACGTGGTCAACATGTTTTTTAGAAATGACATAGGGTCGGTGGAGAAATTGGAGGAAGTCCATTACGGTGTGCTTGTTTTAGCAAGTCAAATTATGAGATCATGGGGATGTAAATCCAAGGAAACGTATGATGAATTAATGGAGGAGATCACAGTTGACAGTGAATATGAAGGAGAAACTAACCCATGAAGATATACCATCATCTGCTAACTATGATCAAGGAAGTGAAGTTCAAAATCCTATTATTACACTAACATAAAGGTAAAACTAGTCAAGACAAGAAAAAGCCCAAAAAACCTCAACATTGTAGTAAGTGCAATAAAGAAGGACATAATAGAGCTTGATGCCCAAACATCCTTGCCATTATCGGTGAGCATAATGATAAGGACAATGTACCAATGGAAGGTCATAATGAGAATTGTATTGATGTGGAAGATTGTGATCCAAATTCAAGAGCACAAATGACATTTAATGAAGATTCTAGTTCAATTTTTGGACAAAATATATCCCTACCTATAACACAAGTAATCATTGTAAGTACCCTTCATCCCTCAATATTAGTAATTAAGCAAATCAAATCATCTAATTCTTTCAAATGACCTTCACATTTGTTGGTTTTTATAGGATGACACTGTATCATTTTCTTAGGCTCTTTTGTCAAAGCATGCAAACATCAAAAAAGGAATAATGAGGTATTAGTTATTCATTTTTAACATCATAAATATGTAATGTTGGAATATAAACTGATTGATTGGATTTGTTAGAAGATTGTGGTGTATAAATTACATATCTTTTTCAATTTGAAAGTACTTTGATTTACATGAAAATATGCTTTTGCTCTTGTATATGCTGTGTATAAATAATATCATTCAGCAATAACAATGAAAGCACATAAGTATGATTGTCCATACATGGTTTTGTTTAGTGTCTCTATTATTATGTAGACACTCCATTTTTGCCCTTACATAATTTTATTTTATTTTTTTTATTTTAAAGGCTCCTAATTTAAAAATAAATAAAAAATTGAAAAATGATAAAAATACAAAAAAAAAAAATGAAAAATTCTTAGAAAAAAATTATAAAGATTTTTTAGGAAAATAAATTTTTTTAAGGTCAATGAATTTAGTTTGAGTTCATTTCAAGTGGCTTTATTTTAGAGGGTCTTCTTGCTTAAGTACAATTTAATTATACTAAATATCGAGAAAAAACTAATAACCTAACGGATAAGCACTTAAACATTGTATTGGATTTAGTTTGGAGTTATAAGTTCGAATCTCAACAAACACACATTTGTCTTTTATTTGTGCTTCCATTTGCAAAGATCGATTGAGCGTAAAGGATTCAAATCTAATTATAAATTTCATTCAATCTTTTTAAATTTGATTTTGACTTTTATCAAATTAGATTTGAATCAAAATAAAAGATTTGTTTTATGAGTTTTATAAATTGAGATTGCATGACACAAGATCAGGAGTTCAATTACATATTAGTAAGCAACATAAATCCCCAATCTTCTACTGCTCTTATCGTGTAGCACATATACATAAATCAACCCCTTTAAGCTCCATCACCACTTCACTACTTTCATCCGAACCCCTCTCTCTCAATGAAACACTCACGGACAGCAGCCTCACAACAACTCATACACGACATTCCAAGCCTCATGGTTGCTGCACAAAAGAAGCCACACACTACCAGCCCTTCACTTCATTGTCCACATTCACCAATCACCGCATCCCCTTTCATAGCCACATCCAGACATTGCATAATTACTTCACAATATAGCATATGGCTACACTTCACGCAATAACACATGTTAAAAACACAATGCAACCTAAGAACTAACACACCTACAGACACTACCCACTACTCGCTTATGGATAACATCATACGAAGACACTCCCATAATTAGCCTTTACTTACCATCCAAACTAATGCACACAATCCACCACTTACTGCACTTCACATTCACGACTAGCCTTACTCATGTCCACTTTACTCTCACATCCATACTCAATAAGCATCAACGACTAGTCCCCTGCGTCTCATACAAAGCTACACTCATTCACTGCACATAGTCCGGCTTGCATACCGATATACATGCCTGCACTTCACAATCACTTGCAATAAGCCACACCCATTATACTTCCAAACAACGAACTAACACAATACCCTGTTCCTTTTCTTCTTTCTCATAACCCTAACCGATCCTTCTATCCTTGTCACTATAGTGCTTACATGGCCACAGCTAATTCAACCATAGCAGCAGCACTACAAACACATCCAGCGTATACACTACCTACTGACAACCTCATTCTTTCACAATACATAACAATGTATATGACGACCATCCTTGAATCTACCATAGAACACAGCCTTGCAAGTGGCACTTGAAAGCATCACTGCTACGATCCATAGTAATACGTGATAAGAGCCTTACACTAACGCCCTAAACCAATGCCTAACCTGACACCAAGCTTTACTTTGGTCCACTACTCGGATGACCGCAGACCATGGCCACTGACTAATCACTGCTCATCAACAACTACATCAACATCCTTCTCCCCAATAATCCAAATGTATGTCTAAGTAAGTTAAGTCATTGTTTTATTTTTGGTTTCTTTTGTTTATTTATTTTTTGATTTCTTTTATTTATTTATTCTGTTATTGACAATTTGTTTAGAAGCTAATTTTAAAGTATATGAAGGGAATAATGGTTTAGCTTAAGGAATCCCATCCTTTCCAAATTTTTTTATTAAATATATTATTTTTATTTATTTATTTATGTAGGTTTATTTAGTAGTTATTTAATAGTAAAATATATATGTATATCTTAGTTTAGGAAATTTTTATTTAGCATTAGGTTTTTTTTCTAGAATATCTCATTTAGGAAAAATTATTTTAGAAATAAAAAAATAATAATTAACCTGTTTCTAAACTAGGATGTTTTAGAGGTTTTTCATAAAATAAATATTCAAGAATTAGGACCCTTTTAGAATTTTCTTTGAAAAAAAAAAAACTAATTGATAAATACTTAAACTCAATCGGTTTTCAAAAAATTGTGAGAACCTATAATGTGACAAACCTAGACAGATAAGGGAAGTTGTGAAGGTATATTTCCTTACATTTTCTTGAATAGTCCTGTCGTAAATATTTTCTTATAATAATTCAATGTAAAGTTTAGGATAGGTTACGATCATAATTTTAATTTTTCTTTAGATAAGTATGCTAAATCAAGTTAAGGGGCTTTTAAAGAGATCTATGTCTACCCACCTCATTAGCCTAAAAAATTACTCCAAATGTGGTTCTAACTTTTCAGCTTAGACATGCAAGAATTTATTAAGAACAAGATTAGGCCCATCCTGTCCCTGTAGAAGATCCCGATGAACATTACTATAGTACGGGTCTTAGCGCATCTATGGGAGCCCGAATCCGTCGCTTTTTGTTTGGGTCTACATCAACTGAGCCCAACCTAGAAGAGTACTCCAAATTATTGTGGGCACCTACTATCACAAATGATATCTAGGTCCCAGATTTAGAAACTGCCGCACCAAAGATCTTTAGGAAGTTATTAGGAGTAAAAAAAACTGAGATAAACTGGGATTTAATTTAAGGGAAGACCATTTGGATGGAGGATGTCATGGACTAGTTTTCTACCGAGCTGAAACATAGAGATAAACGGAATATTTTTTATGTAAACCTAGAAGCCTAGCACTAACATTGAGTCAATGCCTATATCCTAGTGGTCTTCAATACCATTTTATTCCCTAATGATAAACGCTAAATCTACTTTAAAGTTGAAGAAATTGTAGCCCAGTTTCTTGAAGGGAAGACATGTCCCTACCCTTTTAGCTGAACAAATATGATCACTAAATCATCTCAAAACTAAGAAATACGGGGATCTGAAGACCAATATGGTTCTACTTATAGTCTGGTTCGTCAACCATAAGAGAACCTACCAACTCGATTTCAATCAGACTAACTTTACACAGCGATACAACCTCATCAAGTCTTTTGAAGAGAGAATTGAGTTGCTTGAGAACATGGTTACCCATTACTGGGTCTAATACTTTCAGAGTATGAAAGCCGAAGATGGATGCCTAAATGGTTTGCAAGCAAGGAAATGGTAAAAGAATGTGAAGATTTCAAAGAAGTACCTCCAATCAACCTCAAACTTTGTACCGAATACATTCTAGCCAATGGACTCGCTCAAGACATGATCCCCAAGCCATCAATAAAAGCTATCTCACTTGACTTTCAGACGCCCAACGGCTTAGTGGTTGACAAAGTAGCTAAGCTTCTAAGCATCTAAGCTCTTTGGTGCACAAGGAAGACCACCCTTACCACTAGGGGAATACCAGGAAGAAGTCAGATAACCAAAGGACTTCTCTATCACCAACTTAAGAAGATAAAAGATATGGAAGGGACTAAGGAGAAAGAAGAAGTCTAAGTCGAAGCTAAACCTAAGGAAGCAAGTGAAAGAGAGTAGGAGTTGAAGACCTACTGTGAGGAGTATCATCAAAAGATAAAGGCATTAGAAGTATAGCTGAGGAAGATTAAGGATAAGGAGATGGAAGCCCCCAAAATCAGGAAGAGGAAAAAGACTCAAGACAAGCTCACTAGCCATAAGAAGATTAGAATTTAGTTTTTAGTTTTATTTCTTTAGGATTCTTTTTTGAATGAAATAAGTGATGGAAAGCTTCACAATAGCAAAGATTAATAAAAATTAGTTAAGTTCTACCACATTGAGGGTCTCTTACCAGTCTTAATTTTCATCGCATCCGTATGCCATGCGTCTTGCATTTGTATATTTAATAATCTTTATAGAAAAATGTGATATGTGCTAACTTTTTACTAAGTTTTCCCCATTTAGATTTCAATATATCTCCTAAACATCAAATCTTTCACAGAAGTCCAATTAGAACATGTTCCCAGACTAGAATGTCTACCACTCAAGGAGGTGACAATGACCCCAAGATCAATGATCCCATTGAGCTGAGGTTCCATTCCATAGAAAGGGCCATGGAAAAGATGGTAGAACAAATAAGCTTCTTAGCAGATAGCATCACTTTACTTCGGGCCACAAAACCAACTAATGAGGAGAGTTCCAAGGCCCATTATGAGAAGAATACTGAGGCTCTCAAAGTAAAGGACAACTATCCAAAAGACCCATTTGAGTTAGAAGGAGTTTATCTAAAAGTCAACTTAACATTCGAACCTAACACCTATGTGGCCCCAACTAACATAAGACCAGCTAACTTAAGGCCTAGCATAGACAATTTGAAAGAATTGGAAAGGAAACTAAGAAGATTAAGGAACTTGTAGGATATGATGGATTTGAACGGGCAGGGATCACCAAGTTTTCTATATATTACGTCGAAGCCTACCTTAATAAGTTTAAGGTACTAGAGTTTGAAAAGTATGATGAGACGAGCTACACCAAGCTTCACACCAGGTTTTATGTAACGAAGATGGGTAAATATGTTCAATATGATTCACTCATGGTGCAAACGTTCCAAGATAGTTTGACGAGACCGACCCTAACTTGGTACGCTTAACTCGACCTAAACCAAATAAATATATGGGAGAAACTTACTAGGGCATTTTATGAACAATATAAGTTCAATGTAAAAGTAACTCTAACCATGATGGATTTGGTCGCCCTATAGAAGAAGAACAACAAATCATTTGAGGAATATGCTCAAAGATGGAGGTCCACAGCTATGAGGATATCTACTCCTACAACTGAGAAAGAGCTCACATCAGCTTTCATTAATACTTTGGAAAGGCCTTATTTCTCCCATCTCATTGAGTAAGCCTCATCTAGCTTCATTGAAGTAATGGCAACAGGGTATAGGATTGAAAGTGCCATCTCCTCCAGTAAGCTTCAAGAGCCACCAAATAAAAGGCCATCTATTTCATCTTTTGTTCCTAGACCAACGGTTAGTAAGCCTAAAGAATCGATGGTCAGCGTGGTAAATTCAAATGCCATACCAAATGCTCAAGTTGCTTTCAAGGCAAATCCACCTTTGACTTAACAGTAATTCAGAGATTAGACTCTAGCTAACAAGGCCCTATTTCAATATGAAAATAAGTATAAAAGAATTGACTAGAAAAAGGAAAGACCATTTATTTGATTTTAGACAGTTTACTAAGATACCGATCCCCTTAAGTCAAGTCTTAAAGAAGTTATAAAAAGATAACTTGATTTAGTACAAACTTCCTAGTAACAGATACAAGCTAAGAATCTTCGACCTTACTCTGAAGTACAAATATCATTGTAGGCAAGTGGGGCACTTAACTGATTCATGCTGGAGATTGAGGAATAGAATTTAAGACCTGATCGATGAAGGGTTAGTGAAATTGGACTTTGTAGAAGCCTTAGCTTTGAATGTTAACAATAATCTCCTACCTAACTACGGGCAGATTATTGGTATGATTTTTGATGACTTTACCATTAACATGATTAGTTCAAATAAGAAACTTAAGGTTTTCAAGTTCTACATGAGCAAGCAAGCCCCAAAAGCTAAGAGGTATACCTTTCACATACCGGTAGTATTAGAAAATTATAAGGTAGGCCCATTTATCTATCAAGTGGTAAATCAGGAAAGTTAGGTTCTCTAGTAGAGGGAATTACTTGATCTAGAAGGATTTACTACCTAAGAGAAGAGCATTAAAGGAAGCGTCTATCAAAAGAGGCAAATGATAAAATGACTGTCAAACACATTGAAGGGCTATCAACCTCTACCAAGACGATTAAGTTAAGTGAATATAAGATCATGGAACAACTCAATAAGACTCTAACACAAATATCATTGATGAGTTTGATCACATTCAAACCATACAGAGAAGCTTTATTTCGCACCTTAAAGGAGGTTAAGGTCCCTCATGAAATGCCAACTGAGAAGATGGCACTAGTCACTAATTCCATCCTTGCCATGGACCAAATTTCTTTTTCAACAAAAGAGTTAGGCGAAGAAGGGAATCAGCACACAAAACCACTCTTCATTATGGTAAGTAATAATGATATAATCATTACTAGAGTACTCATTGACAACAGATTATCGTTGAATGTCTATCCACTCACCACCTTAGATTTGCTAGGCATCGATGCGACCACAATTAAGCCTTCTTACACAATAGTTAGGGCCTTTGATGGGTCTAAAAGAGAGATTATAGGGGAAATAGACTTACCCATGAGTATTTGCCCTCAAAACTTTAGTATTTAATTCTAGGTCATAGACATTCCGAGATCTCTCAACTTACTCTTGCGAAGACCCTAAATTCATGTAGTAGGGGCCATAGCTTCGAGCTTGCACCAAAAAGTGATGTTTATCTCAAATGGTCAAGTGATTACAATTTTGAGAGATTAAGATTATGAGATTTACAAGGAAACAGCCATACCCTATATAAGAAGTGAAGGGCAAGAGGAGTTTGGTTTACGAAGAAGTAGGTATGATTATTGGGCCTGAGAGAGAAAAGAACAAGAGGCTAGAATTCAAGGAAGGCCAGATTGGTACCTATGGCCTTGGCTACAACCCCATTCTAGCAGAAGAATTTTAGAAGAAACAAGCAAGGGACAAGAAAGGTGATAGATTATACCATACCTCGATGACCTTCCCGCTACTAATCGAGACATTCATCAGAGTAGAGACTCAAGCCCCAGAATCTACCAACAAAAGGTCAGCAAACTCATCCCACAAGTTCTAGCACTGTTTGAATAATTGCTTCTCCATCCCGATGAAAGGTAACAGGTCCTCCCTAAGGTAAAAGGTGAACCTTAGTTAGTATTTTTTGAATTTTTCTTTTCAATAGTCAACGTTCTAAATGTATCGTCGAACCTTTCGTTCAATAAAATCTTAGTTAGCTTCCTTACTTCATTTATGATTCACCTCCATTCATTCAATAAAATATTAATTAGTTTCTTTCCTTTGTTTCATTTCAGATCTCTTTTATTTACATGTACTTTTCTTTATACACTTTTCCTAGGTCCAGTGAATCAAATGAAAACCAGGGATACCTCACATAGGTAAATAATGAGAATACCAATATCACCTTCGACCCTACTAAGCTAGTCATCGGAGGCGATGTTGATGACCATAATAATATACAAGAGAAATGGCAAAAACATGAACTGAGCAAAATTACTATTGATGAACCAATTAAATTAGTCAACGTAGGGGACGAAGATAATCCTAAGAATCTGAAGATCGGAAGGAGTTTGAAAGAGGAACAAAAAACAAAAATGATTACATTATTGACTGAATATCGAAACGTATTTGCTTGGTCATATGAGGATATGCCAAGGTTAAACCCGTCAATTGTAGTCTATCGTCTACCCATACAAGAAGATGCCAAGCCTAAAAACCAAAAGTTAAGAAGATTCCAACTTGGCATTCTATTTAAAATCAAGGAAGAGGTCAAGAAACTACTTGAAGTCAAATTCATTGAGGTATCTAATTATCCGAAATGGGTAGCTAACATTGTCCCAGTAATGAAAAAGATTGGGAAGGTTAAAGTATGCATGGACTTTCGAGATCTTAATCAGCAATGCCTAAAGACAATTTTCTATTGCCTCATATTAATGTCTTAGTGGATAACATAGCCAGGAACCATCTATTCTCATTCATGGATGGGTTTTCAGGATATAATCAAATTCTAATGTCCAAAGAAGATAAGGCCAAGACAACTTTCATTACAACTTAGGGCATGTTTTACTATAACGTGATGTCCTTTAGGCTCAAGAACGCTGGGGCAACATACCAAAGGGCGATGGTTGGAATTTTCCATGACATGATGCATAAAGAGATAGAGTGTATGTTGACGATATGATTACAAAATCTAAGGAAGGGGGAAGATCACATAGAAAATTTGAGGAAGCTGTTCAACAAATTAAGGAAGTTTTAGCTAAAGTTGAATCCAGAGAAGTATACTTTCAAAGTGATGTCAGGAAAAGTGCTGGGCTTCACAATTAGCCAAAGGGGCATCGAAGTTGATCCTGATAAAGCCGAAGCCATAATTGACATGCCCCCTCTACACATATTCAAGGAAGTAAGAGGATTGTTGGGTCATCTAAAATTTATAGCTATCTCAGCTAACAAAAAAATGTTGCTTTCTATTCAAGCTGTTGAAAAAGAATGCTAGGGTCAATTGGGATGAGGAATGCAAAGAAGCTTTCACAAAAATTAAAGAATATCTCATGAATCCTTCAATACTGGTAGCTCCTAAACTTAGGAAGTCGTTGTTCTCATACCTAACCATATTGCCCAAATCTATAGGGTCCATGCTTGGACAAAAGGATGAAGAAGGGAAGGAACGAGCCATTTATTATTTGAGCAAGAAGTTTATAGAAGGGGAGTAGAAATACTCAAAAACTAAAAGAACATGTTATGCATTGGTTAGCATAGACAAACACTTTACTAGCAAATCGAATTGATTACACAACATGATCCATTGAAGTATTTGGCAAAAAAGCTTGCCCTCATCAGTAGAATTTCAAAATGGTAGATGTTATTGTCGGAATTTGACATCAAGTATGTGACCCAAATTTCGGTCAAGGGGTAAGCTGTTATACCCCAAATAGAAAGAGTCATAACAGTCTCGCCGTATAAACTAATCTAAGGTAAAAGCTGACCTCATAGCTGCTACCATAAATATAGTCCATACAAGGCATATATAACTCAACCAGCTTGAAGCATCCGTTTTAATACTTGTGAATAATTAAACCTATGGTATAGCTTTACAAAATACTTATTCTATATAACCTATTGTCTCATAACACAATAGTGCTTACATAAACGTCTCACATCCAAAGTTACAATGTACAATCAAAGTTTATCAAAAACCACAGGTTTTATAGACTATTTACAACAAGTTAGCAAACTAGTGGGTGTCTCGTGGAATTCCTAGTTAGTTTCCTCAAAACTTAAAAGAAAAGTCAAAAGAAAGGTTAAAAGCTTAGGTTCAGTTCATTCTTCATTCCTCACTTTCCTAGTCAACAACACACTAACTTGGGGGTGACGATATTTAAACATCATGGTCTTCACTCAGTACCTGCAAAAGAGTCTATGAAGATACAAGCATAACTAGCTTAGTAAGCGGGATGGAGTTAGAAAAGTATTGAACAATCACAAGTAAGGTTATTAATTATGATGAAATGCAATACAATCAATCATATGAAACATCACATAATGCTATCCGATCCATTGTAAGGTTAGAAAAATTACATATGCTCCAACCCGAATTGAGGAGTTTTATCGCAACTCAAACCAAACCAAACTCAGGCTTGTACAATAGAGAATACCTTCCTCTCGTGACCGCCTTCGAACCACGATCCCCTTTCTTTCCGCAACCTCTTCGCCTATCACTTAGTTTGACTAAAGATGAGGAATGGACCATTTCAGCTATCCTCATCCAAGGAAGTCGATATTTAGCTTGGCACTCATAATCGTTTCCCTAACGAGTGTTATGCATGTCCAGTTTTGTTGTAGTTGAATAATCGTTAGTTGTAATTAAGGGTGACCAAACAAGTTTATATGATACAGAAACAATGTGAACATGCAGAATAGAACACCAAGGAGTGCAACTCCTGTCACAACTGAATATCACATACACGTATGGCATATACATAAACAACTAATTACAAGCACAAATAGTAGTACTCTCGATCTCCAAATACTTTAATATAGTATCTCAATAAGTAGTAAAGCTATAATCCCAACTTAACTATTTAGAAGCTTACTACGAAAGACTCCGATTGTCAACAGTCTAACTACTGGAGAATTTTATATACACAAAACCCAAATTCAATTTTCGTAATAGTTATGAAAACATAAGGGTTTTATCNTTTTACCCTAGCATGAAAATTCCCTTGTTTTTTTTTTCATAATTTTTTCTATTTTTCCTAAAATTTCTTTAATTTTTCTTTAGGGATCCCAAGCTTCCAAAATGTTAAAATGCTAGTTAAAGGTCCTATTTATAAAGTTCTAGGTCGGTTGATTTTATTAGGAGCTAAGTGTTTTATTTTTTTAATTATTTCTCATATAAATATAAGTAGGAGGTGGCTCTTTTTGCATAAATTGCTATTGAATCAGTAATGTCTAACTCCCACAGCTTGGCATGTAACTTTCTCTAACCAAATCCAACAAGTTTCTATGCTTTTGGATAAGCTTTGTTAAATAATTGCTTAAATATGAATAATATATATTATATTAGTATTTAGTTTTTTGTTAATATACAAGTATATACCTTATGTATATATCACATGTAGCATAAAATTATACTCGTATAATTATATTTCTAAAATATCTTTTATTTCTTAAATACATTTCTTAAATATTTTTATGAATTCAACACATAATATACACAATTTAGTAGTTTAGAGTTGATTTACGGGTATAATTATTATTTATATATGGGCTTATTCATATAGTAAATTATATTATATTATCTCATTTTATAGCTCAATTAACTTATCTTTAAGTTCTCATCGCATTCCAAACTCAATTTTAGGAGTTCCGAGCAATTTAGTACTATATTAAATGATCATACTTCTAAGGGTAAAATTGGGATTATGGACCATTATTTTCAAAATCTAAGTTTACTGAGTCACTTCGACTAATTTTTCTATCTTAGTCATAAAGTTTGGGCTCAATCAAATATTTTCCCTAAAGGCCCTAATTCTAGGCTCGATTATCCTAAACACAATTTTAGGAGCTTATATTTCCATCCCCCTTAAGAAGTTTTGTCCTCAAAACTTCGATTCTAAACATAATAACTATTTATTTATTGATAAAACCTATTATTTACCTTTTTCTTTGAAGAGTTCCAAGTAACGATTTTGCATTACTGACTTTGGTTGCCAAGTTAACTCTACCATTGGATCGCTACCTGACTAAACTTTCGCATACTCTACTTCTCGATTCCTTAACTTTTGAATTCGGTTTTCTAAGATCTTGATTTGCCTTTCTTCAATGGTATAATCCTCTTGTAAGTCTATCGGTTTTAGCTCCATGATGGTATCTAGATTCTTTACAAACTTCCATAACATGGATACATGAAATACGTTATGATATCCAACTAAATTTGGTGGTAAATATTTCCGATTCTTTCCAAAATTTCAAAAGGTCCAATATATTGAGGACTTAGCTTTCTTATAGTACTAAAACGCTTAAATATTTTAAATGGACTTATCTTTACATACACATGATCTCCTATAGCAAATTCTATTGGTTTCCTTTTCAAATCAACACAACTTTTGTATCGATCCTACATTGCTTTCATCCTTTGTCACATTATTTTAACTTTATCATTCATCTGTCCAATCATATCAAGTCCTATCATTGCGTATTCATCATTTTCCCAATACAATGGTGATCAACATTTTATTCCATATAAAGCTTCATATGGTGCCATTTGAATTGTTGCTTGATAACCATTGTTATAAGCAAATTCCACTAATGGCAAATACTAATTTCAATCACCATTGAAATCCAAAATACAACCTCTTAACATATCCTCGAGTGTTTAAATAACTCTTTCTAACTATCCATCGGTCTATGGATAATAGGCCGTACTAAACTATCATTTAGTTCCTAAAGATCAATGTAAGCTTTCCTAGAATTTCTATACAAATCAACTATCTCTATCTAACACGATACTTATTGGCACACCATGTAGTCTCATGATCTCTCTAACATACAGTTATGCTAACTTTTCCATTGAATCACTTGTTCAATAAGGTAAGAGATGAGCACACTTCATCAACCTATCTACCACATCCCAAATTGAATCATGACTTGATCTCATCCTCCGGAGTCCTATTAGAAAATCCATTGTAAGATGATCCTACTTCCATGGAAGTATTTCTAACGGTTGTAGTAAACCACTAGGTCTCTGATGTTCAGCTTTCAGTTGTTGGCATGTATTACACCCAACCACATATTATGCTCATCCTTTTTTCATGCTTTTCTACCAAAACAATGATTTCAAATCGCAGTACATCTTATTTCCACCAGGATGCAAGTTGTAACCCATTTCATGTGCTTCAATTTGTTAGCGATGAATTTTTGGATGAGGAAATAGTCCTACAAAAGAGAGTAAAATACTTAATACCAGGGCTAGTCTAGTGCGGCCACTTCGATGCCTAAGTTAGAATGGTAATTTATTATAATAAATATGTGAATAAGAAGTATCAGAGAGCTCTTACAGAGTTTCTTTTCGGTATTTATAGACTGTTGTTGTGTCTAAGGTAGTTGTCAAGGTAACTATTAAGATACATGGAGACTTTTTGACTTGACATCTCCCTTAATATGTAAGGAGAGCAAGCAGTTGTAAAATATAACCATGCTTATGATAACTAGTCACACCATAGATTTGAATTCAAACCAAGAGCGTTTCTTGTACATGACATAAGTGTTGTGTATCTTCTAAAGAGGGTGAATGCCGAGAGAGTCAATTACCCAACATCTCAACCGACAAAAGGACGAGTATAAGTTGAGCGAGAACAGACTATCAACATTTGCCCCCTAACTCCCATGTTCAAATAGTCGACAAAGGGAGTTATATATATATATATTTATATTGTAGTAGAAGCTGAGTAGGGAAAGTCTCTAGATTCATGCCCAATGATGTGGGAAGTAAGACGAATCACATCTTAACCAAAACATCACCATTTCAAAACTCTCACCCATTTGGTAAACCAAAATGTTATAGGCACGACATCTATCGCCTAAGTCATCATTTTGTTGTGCACTTAATAACTGTAAGAAAGTTTTCAACCATTAGATTACTGTCACGAGACACGTGTCCACAATCCGAGGGACTATCATATCGGTGCATCAATACAGTCAAAAGCACATTTGCAGTTACAAGAATGAATCATCCATATATAAGATACTGTTCATACTCAAATTTCACTTCTCTGGTTGCACCTAAAATTTTCGTTCATTTTCCAATCTTTAGAATCTCACTCTTCAACTTTTGTTATTTCATTTCATACAACCATCTAGGTATGGTTCATAAAGTTGCTCATCGACTTGTTTTATTTGATTTCGAGGCAACGAAAACTGAAGCCACTCTTCCCCCCAAAAATAGGAGTGAGGCGATATATTCTTCGGGCAATTCGGCCAATAGTATGGAGGCAATGTAGGATAAACTTGCTCGGATTAACGAGCTCCCTGTAGATAATTATCCTAAGGATAAGGAAGGGAGGTCTTCAACAAAATATCTATACAACACAATAGCCTACTTTCACGATTCTCCTGATGGAACCGCCAATTCCGTCGACAAAGTTCTCATCACAAAGTACAATCAGTACTGGCGAGATCTTCCTAGAACATGGAACTTGTGGAGGCCAAGAGATGGGGAGAGAGTATGCTTTCCATGGGAGCCTAAGTTCCATATATACCTAAAGTATTTAGATTTTAGGCTGCGCTTCCCCTTCTTAGCTTTTGTTTGGGGCTTCTTTAACTACTTCAGAGTTGTGCTGGGTATGTTCTCACCCAACACATATCGGCTTCTGGCAGCTTTTGAGATAGTATGTAGAGAGGTTAAGGTCAGGGCTACGCCTTAATTGTTTAGATTTTTCTTCACTATCCATAGGCAGTCTGACTGGTAGTACTTTGTTACTACAAGGCATGGACGTAAGTTCATGGACAGGTTAGGATCCAAGATTCACAAGTAGCATGATAAGTTCATGTCAATAGTGTTTGATGAAGACTTAGACTTCTAGACCCAATGGACTGAGCTGATACATACAAAGGATGTAGATTTAATGCTGAATGACGCAACAGTAGCGAAGAAGATTCAGGAGAGAAGGAGAAACAAAATGTTCTTCTAGGACGTCGAGAGAATTATACGGCGTTATGAAAATAGCGAACCAATATTTTCTGAAAAAGAAGGTACGCTAATGTGTTGCTACCGTACCGAGTATAACCACGAGGAAAGCTGTTCTCAAAACTTTGGGAGAGAATAATGACCTTTGAGCCTTGCTCAACACAAAAAATGTAAGTTCATATTTTTTTCCTGTTTTTATTAATCGATTTACTCATCTTATAGATATGGGTGCTGGAGAGGTGGATCCTACAAAGCTACTTAGTCAAGCCAAGGCTAAGAAGTCCAAGGCTGATAGGAGGGGGACCACCTCTACAACTACCACATGACCTGCTGTTGCAAAGAGACCAGCAAAAGAGGCTGCAACAAAGCATACAGCTATGCAGATCTCTCATCCTACCGAGAGAGTGAAGGAGAATGAGAATATATAGCCGACCGAAGTTCCTTCTAAGGAGCCTCTGGTCATGATTATTTAAACTTCCGTCAAGCCAAAGAATAGCGAGTGTTGAGAGACATACCTCGATGAGTAACATGAAAATGCCATTGCTGCAAAAGGCTCATCATAGGTGATTGTAGTGGCTCCAAGTAGTGAAAAAAGACCAGGGAGGGAACTTGCCGACCAACCACCTATCAAGAAGTCCAAAGGCTTAGATGAAAGGGCGAAGGAGGCAATGTGTTCTAAATCTCTCGACATCACTAGCTCCAAATTCTTGCCAAACAAAGAGGTTGGTGAGTACTTCATCCCTGGCTAGAGCTATCAGATTTTAGACACTAACTGGGCCTTGGGAGATAAGACGAAATCTTTAGCTTTAATGGAAGGGGTCATTCTTCTAAAAGACAAAGATATCGTTAAGAAAGATGTTGACAAGGTCAACGATTGCAATAAGGCCCATGTTGTAGCAAAATTGTATGATGTGAGTATCCATAAACATTTTCTTTTTCTAATTCCTTCGGATAATTAACACTTTTTCTTTTTCCAAATAAGCAACCACATCCTTATAACTTTGGATGAGGCCGACAGAGAGGCAAAGAAGGTAATATCCTCTATTATATCTATGTAATATCCGATCGTTCTTGATTATAATAACTGAATTTGCTATAGAAAGTTGAGAATGCGTACAATGCATCAAAGGCCCAAATTGCTGCGGTTAAGAATGCGAGGATTAAGGCTAAGATGGAGGCGAGAAAGCTTAAGGAGGAAGTTGCTATCGAGAAATTGGCATAAGACCTCACCGTTGATGAAATCTTTAGCCTGAAGGCTAAAATGGAACAACAGTACAAAGAGTCCAAAAGCTTGAAGGAGGAATTGTAGAAGTAAAAGGAAGAATGCTGGGGCTTAGGCCGAACTATTTGCATAATGAGCGATGATGAAGACAAACTTAGGGTGCAAATAAAGGAGTTGGAGACCAACAACTTAAACTTGCAATACCATGACGCCGAGTTGGAGGAGATTGGGAGGAAGGGGCCATCTATTGCAGAGGCTCTTGATATAGTCACTCCACGTCGGCAATATGAGAAGCTTTTACGTAAAAAGTTGTTGGAGGGACTTCAAGCGACAACAGAAGAGGTCTTGAAGCTTCATCCCGATTATGATCTCTCATGTCTCAACTTTCCTGACTTCGACGACAAAGTTAGTAGTGGCGACGAGATGGGTGTTGAGAGTATCAATCAAAGTGATAATGAAGCTCAAGCTGAAGAAGTTGCCCGCTCCGAGAAACTAGCTGCTGAGGAAGCCCAGCCAAAGATTTAAGAATCACTTCTACTGAATCTAAGAATAGGCCATAGCACTTGTTGTATTGACATATTGCATTCTCTTATAATTAATCACTGGAATATAATCAAAGCAATGTCAAGTGTATATAACTTTTGCGTAACTGAGCTTTCACAATTTGTATGGTTTATTCATGTTGCTTTGCGCTCTCATTCGTTGACATTCTTTAATTCACTTCATTTGTTTCTTAGCATGGTTTAATTCACATGCCCTACTATCTTTTGACCTATTTCATTTCACAAGCCTATCGTTTCTAAGCATGTTTTATTTCACAAGCCATGTGTTTTTCAGTATGTTTTATTTCACATGCCATCTGCTTCTCGGCATGTTTCATTTTACAAGCCTATCGTTTCTAGGCATGTTTTATTTGACACGCCTATTGTTTCTCAGCATGTTTTATTTCACATACTTATTGTTTATTGGCATGTTTTATTTCACATACTTGTTGTTTATCGACATATTTTATTTCACACGCCGTTGTTTTATACTGTCCGTTAACCGTTTGAGGTGTGAACTAGCCGCATTACTTGACTGTACAGTTAATTTGCATAGTTCTTTTACCATGTTAAGCTAGAACTTAGATCAACTCGTTTGCCGTACAGCCTAGAATTCGTTCATTCAGCAATTATAACCAAAACATAATGAGAAATCAAATATATAATTGTCATAAATGTCTTACAAGCTTGTTGGCTGCCACCAAAAGAGTTATGATAGAAGTTATCCGATATTAATTGAAATAAAATTTCAGATTATTAGCGTTTTAAGCTCAAGGGATGATGGATCCATCCAACCTTTCTAGTTAATAAGCCCCCTTGCCAACGACATCCTGGATCCTAACAGGATCCTCCTAATTCACACTGAGCTTTCCCTGACTTGCTCGTGCACCTATTGCTTCCATCTTACAGCAAACCAAATCTCTAAGTTAGAAAACCTTGTGCTTAACTTTCTGATTATAGTATCTTGCTACTCTATGCCAATATGTCACGACCTTGGCTTTTGCAACATCTCGAATTTCCTCGATAATGTCTAGATTCGCTATTAATCCAACTTGATTATGCATTACGTCAAAATTATGTGTATGTAGATTAAGCAAGTCCAACTTAATCAACAACGTGCCTTCAGTGTCGTATGCTAACTTGAATGGTATCTCTCTCGTTGCGGTTCTGTGAGTGGTTCTGTATCCCCATAGGATATTCAGCAGTTCATTAGCCCACTTCCCCCTGACTTGATCCACTTTCCATTTCAAACTGTTCAGTATGATCTTGTTTGTAGCTTCGACTTGTCTATTTGTCTAAGGTGCGCCATGGACGTATAGTTGAGCTAAATGCTGTACCTTTTACAAAACATTTGGAACCTATTGTTGTCAAATTGCGGGCCGTTATCTATAATTATCATATAGGGTACTCCGAATCTTGCTATGATGGCATTGAAGACAAAAGCTTCCACTTTCTATTCCGTGATTTTTGCCACAGCCTCAGACTCGACCTATTTGGTAAAGTAGTCTACAGCGACAATGACGAATTGTTGTTGGGCAGTAGACTTAGGAAAGGGTCCAAGGATATCTAGCCCCCACTAGGCAAAAGGCCAAGGGCTGATTAGGCTACATAATTCACTTATAGGTGCTTGACTAAGCCACTCGTGCTTCTGGCATTGAGGACACTGCTGGATAACACCCTTCACATCTTCTTTCATAGTTGGCCAATAATAGCCGAGTCATAATGCTCAAATATACAGTGTTTGCACTTTCACATGATTGCAGCATATGCCCCCAAGCCATGCTTATACAGCTAACCATCAATCAGCATGTAGTTCATAGCCTAAGAAGCCAATCTTTGCACCTCCTTTTTGTTGTCAAGGACAGTACCATCTTTTAGATAATTCACTAGAGAATCCATCTACAATTCTTCTTTTGGGCAAGGAGATAATTCTCAACTCTACGAGAGATTGGATAAGCTTTTATGCAAGAGAAATTTAGCGAACAGTTTCTTGTTCAGATTAGAGAATGCCATACTAGCCTACTTCGACAGCTTATCAGTAGCGATATTCTTACTTTTTGGAATTTTGTGAATAGAAAAAGATAGGAATTCTTCTGCGAGCATTTGTACCACCAATAAGTACTTACTTATCTCTTGTTCTCTTGCCACATAACTTCTGGTGACCTGATTTACCACCAGCTAGGAATTAGAGAACACTTCAAGTTTCTCAGTACCAATGTCTTTTATCAATTTCAGTTCGACAATTAGAGCTTCGTACTTTGCTTCATTATTATTGGCTGAGAATTCAAATTTCAGAGCGTAATGAACTTTGACATTATGAGGGCCTTGAAGAACTAGACCTGCACCACTTCCTTCTCATGTTGAAGAACCATCGACATAGAGAAACTATATGAGTTTCTTAGTAATCTCTACACAATCTTCATCTCTAGCAAATTCGACTACAAAATCCACCGGTACTTGGGCCTTTAGTGTCGTTTTAGGTTTATATTGTACACCATGGGCACTGAGCTTTCATCATCCTCCCTGAAGAATCGAGCTGCTACAATGCTTGTTGTAGTGGTTGATCGGTAAGGATAATAATCTAGTGAGATTCCAAGTACAGCTTCAACTTTCTTGCCAAGAGAACCATAGTTAATACAAGTTTTTCTATCTTTGTGTACCGAAGCTCTGACCCTTGCAGAATATGACTCACGTAATGAACAAGTCAATGCTCTTTGCCATCAATTCAGACTAGTATAGAGGAAAGTGTTCGGTAGCTGACTGATAGATATAAGTATAAATTTTCTCCTAGAATGGGTGTTGAAGTTCTCGAAGGTGACACAAGAAATTCCTTGAGCTCGTTGAATGCTCTTTTACAATCTTCAGCCTAGTTGAATTCCTTTAGATTCTTCAAAATTTTAAATAATTCTACGCACCTATCCGTACTTCTCAACACAAATCTATTGAGGGCAGCAATTCGTCCGGTGAGTTCCTACACCTCTTTCATCGTACAAGGTGATTTCATATTCCTTATGGCTTCAATCTTTCTTGGATTGGCCTCAATGTCACGTCGTGTGACCATATGCCCAAGAAATTTCCCTAATGTTGTGCCAAAGACACACTTCTGTAGGTTGAGTTTCATGCAATATCTTCGCAATGTGGCAAACGTCTCCTCTAGATCTACGAGATGCCGATCTTCTTTCATGCTCTTCATAATCATATCGTCCACATATACTTCAACATTCCTATAGATCTGAGATTTGAACATCTTCATTACTAATCTCTAGTACGTGACACCAATGTTCTTCAACCCAAAAGGTATTACTGTATAACAATATGTTTCAAAATTGGTAACGACAAATATGTGGACTTCATCTGCCTTATCCATCCTGATTTGATTGTAACCAAAGAAAGCATTCATAAAAGAAAGCAACACATGTCCTACGGTTGCATCTACCATCTAATCTATTTTTGGTAATGAGGAAAAATCCTTGGGACAGGCCTTATTGAGATCTATGAAGTTTATGCACATTCGCTACTTGCCGTTAGACTTCTTGACTAGCACATAATTTGCTAACCAAGTTAGATAAAGCTCTTCCCGGATAAATCCTGCCTTCAATAATTTCTTGACCTCTTTTTCTATTGCCACTTATCTCTTTGGTGCAACATGTCTCTTTTTCTATTTGACCACCTTTACATTTGGGTCAATCTGGAGATTGTGTACGGTAACGTCTCTTGGAATACTCGACGTGTCTAATGGTGACCATGCGAACACGTCAGGATTGGGTTGTAGGAAGTCAATCAGACTTTGCCGAACATTTGCTGACGTGGGTTTTCCTATCCTTGTTGTCTTCTCATGATAATCTCCCAAAGGAATCTCTTATGTATCATTCTTGGCATTTTCTATGCCAATTGACTTGCCTTCTAGGCAAGTCTCAACCTGAAACACCACTTCTCACCCTAAAGCCCTTATATATAAGGAACGTACCAATTGCTAATCCCCTCTACACACACCAACCCCTGTAAGAGTAGAAAACTTAGCTTTTAGATGTACTGTTGAAGGGATGATGCTGAACAAATGTTGGCATGGCCGTCGCATTATCATGTTGTAAGGGGACCAACATTTGACAACGAGAAAATCCACTTTATCCTCTACAACATGCTCATCATCACCGATTTGTATCAACAAAGAGATAACTCTAGCTACTTAGATGGGTTGATTATTGAAAGCATAGGGGTCATACTTATAAGACTGCAGTTGCGCTTTGATCTTAGGCCTCATTTGATTGAAGGCATGTTGAAAAATGATATCGGCCAAACTTCCCGTGTCAACAAGAATCTTCTTAACCTCAAAGTTAGTGACTCTCACATTGATGACAAGTGCATCATTATGCGACTTCTATATGCCTTTAAAATCCTCTTCCCTAAAAGATATTGTATTGTCAATCCCGACCTTCTTTACATTAATATTGCAAACGTAATTCTTGGCGTAAACCAAGTTTGAAGAATTCGATTGGCCTATACTAAGTCCATCAACAATTGTATTAATTACTCCGTTGGGTGCTCTATTGGGATTAACATCCCTTGCATCTCTCACGACCATTACTGGCCGAGTGTCATCATCATGTTCTTCTCTTCTCCTCTGAGATGGTCTTTCGATTCTTTCGGCATCATGCACTAGAAATTTTCGTAGGTGCCCGCATTATATCGCATCTTCAATTGCATTTTTAAGTTGAATGCACTCATCCATATTGTAACCCTTGTTATGGTAGAAGTCGCAATACTTGTTCAAATTTCTTCTTGAGGGATTCCTGTGCATTCTTTCTGGCCATTGGAGGATACTTCTCTTTCTATGGACCTCCATCAAAATATCTAAGATTAGACAGTTAATAGGCGTGTGGGATGAGAAAGTCAAGATCCTCGGTCTGTTCCTCTTGGTATCTAGACTGCTATCGTTGTCCATGCTAAGTCTATCCTTAGCATTTTTCCATTTGTCTTTCTTTCCATCTCCTCTGATTTGATCAGCCTCTCATCATACCTTTATCTTGTCTTTCTACCGGATGTATGAGGTAGCTTTAGCCTTAAACTCAATGAAACTTTTTGGCTTATTCTTTACAAAAGACTTGAAAAATTCTCCGTGAGGCTTGACACCGTTGATTATGGTGTTGAGGGCCACACTTATATCCAGATTTGGGATTTAGACTATCTCAACCATAAATCTGGCCAAATAGTCTTTGATTGACTCATTGGACCTTTGTTTGATGGTGTTTAAGATTGAAGAATCCTTAACAGGAAGTTTGCTAGCAAGGAAGTGTTGAAGAAACACTTCTGCTAATTCATCGAAACATGAAATGGTATTTGGTTTCAGCTGTTTGAATCATGTGCTGGCTGTATTCCTCAAGGTTGAAGGAAAGGCTTGACAGGCCACCGCACTGCTTAAACCATGCAACTTAGCCAATGTTCGATAGTACTCCAATTGGTCTTTGAGGTCCGTTGTCCCATCAAATGTTTCAAATTGAGATAGCTTGATATGCCAAGGTATTACTTCTTTCAAAATCTCTAGGACAAAAGAACTTTTCTTGATTTAGAACTGTTTAGTCGCTAAAATGGATATGCTGACATGCAAGGGTCCTACATGATGCATGTGCTATAGTTGCTTGCCCTTATCAATCTTTTTGAAAGCAAGAGCTGTGGGTCATGCTAGAATCTTAGCTTGCTTTTTTGGCAATTCAGGTGAATAAACAGAATCATCGGTATTATTGGCATCATCATCGTCACACTCTTTTTCTTGATTTGGGTGAAAACTTTTATGGAGAAGGTCGAGGATTTGTTCATGTTTTTTGTTTAGCTCAGAATTTTCTTTGGCTAAATCGAGACAAAGTTGCTCAAGTCGAGCCAATCATTGTTCATCAACATACCGACTCCATCCGTCAAGGTATTAAGAGGAAGTACCAACACCTGTACTTCGTGTCATCCTAGTTCTAGCCATATAGTCGTGTTTAGAGAAAAAAAGACGGCACCAAATGTTAGTGGTGAATTTTGGGATGAGGAAATAGTCCTGCAAAATAGAGTAAAATACTTAGTATCAAAGCCAGTTCGATGTGGCCACTACGATGCCTAGGTTAGAATCATAATTTATTATAACAAATATGTGAATAAGAAGTGTCAGAGAGCTTTTATAGAGTTTTTTTTTTGGTATTTATAGACGGTTGTTATGTATAAGGCGGTTGTCAAGGTAACTATTAAGACATGTGGAGACTTCTTGACTTGACATCTCCCCTAATATATAGAGATAGTGAGCAATTGTAAAATATAACCGTATTTATGATAACTGGTCACGCCATAGATTTAAATTCAAACCAGGAGCATTTCTTATACACGGTATAAGTGTCAAGTGTCTTCTAAAGAGGGCGAATGCTGAGAGAGTCAATTACCCAGCATTTCAACCGACGAAAGGACGAGTGTAAGTTGAGCGAAAATTGACTATCAATACAATTATTATTTCATACCTGACTTTAAAATTGATGTTGAAGGTGTGCTTAAATATAAGAATACAGCGGCACCATGCAGTTGATCAAACAAGTCATCAGTCCTTGGTAATGGATATTTATTCTTAATAGTCACCTTATTTATTTCCCAATAATCAATATACAACCTCATAGTTACATCCTTCTTTTTTATGAATAACACCGGTGCTCCCCAAGGAGATACACTGGGTCATACAAATCTTTTGTCCAATAGCTCCTAAAGTTGCTTCTTCAACTCTTGAAGTTCTACCAATGACATTCGATAAGGAGCTTTTGATATTGGTTTAGTTCCTAACACCAATTCTATAGAAAAATCTATCTTTCGCTGTGGTGCTAATCTAAGTAATTCTTTCATAAAGATATCAGGAAATTCATTTACCACTAGTATTTTTTATACTTTTGGGGTTTCCTTCTTTTCCCCAATAGCAAATATCCAACAAAATTGCCATTCTTCAGTAATTTCATTCACTTCCTTACTTACTTCTATTACCGATAATCTTAGACTTCACTCACCCATTTTTCCTTGAAATATGACCTTACCCTTATCTAAGATTATGTTCTTATTTTGGCAATCCACTTTGGCTCTTTATTTAGACAACCAATCTATTCCCACAATAACATCATATCCCTTGATTGGTAATACTATAAGTTTTATCGGGAATTCTTATCCTTGGATTTGCAATTGTCCATTATCTACTATTTCTTGTGTTAACACTTGTTCCCCTATGGGTGTTCTTATTCTATATGTAGATTTAACTTTACTCATCTTAATTCCATTTCTCAAGACAAACTCCCAACTACTAAACGAATGTGACGCTTCAGTGTCAAACAATGCATAAGCAGCTTATCCATTTACAAGTAAATATCCTGAAACAATTATTATTACTATAGTTATCTATTTCTTAAGTACTATACTTAAGTTATGTATTTTCACAGTTCTTAACACTATCTACATATATATGAATTTGCAACTAACTCATTGATAAGTAAAAGTTACGAGTTAGTTTTACATACATGTTACTAAGCTATGGTTAGTTCCATTAATCTCCATTTCATCATTTGAGCCAATATGAAAGTATTCCTGCATCCATTCATCAAAATCCTCAATATCCTCTTTGGTTCCCTCAATTACAAACACTAGAACAACAATTATCTTTACTCCTCTAGATTTCTTTTGTCTGGCTTGACTACAATATCTAAAGAAGTGTCGTTTCACTCCATACCTATAACAATTTATTGTTCTCATCTTTAGATGTTCTCTTGACATATGGTTTGGATCACTACACAAAAAGCACTTGCCCCTTAACTGAGCGCATTGCCTAGGGACATGCTAAGCTCCATACTTCCAGCATCTCACATTTCCTACCTCATCATAAAAACTAAATCCAATCCTATTTGAAGCAAGGCCACTCGTTACGATAGCTAACATTTTTCCTTTCCAGCTCAAGTTATTATTTACACCTAGGAATGTTCTCTTGAAAATAGGCCTATATTGATTAACTCTTCTTAGTTTCTTACTCCACTCATTTTTCATAGCTAGTTGATTATTCTCCAATTCACATGCCTTATCTACAATATGATAATAAGTGGTGAATCCATAATCCATTAACTTGCATCTCATTGTAACATCAAATCTATTAAGAAAAAGATCCTTCTTTAGCACCTAATTATCCCTATACGACTCAGGCACATATTGCAAAAACCTGTTAAAATCATTCTCATAATGTGCTACACTCATAGGCCCTTTCTTTATTTCAATTAACTGTCAGTCATCTGATTTTGCATACTAATAGGGAAATATTGTCTCTTAAATGCCTCCCAAAATACTTGCCATGTGATGAGGTTTGGCATTGTTCTTGCCATAAAGTCCTACTAGACTCGTGCTGCCATCTTTAGCAAGAAAGTGCCATAACATACTTTTTGATTTTCAGGAATCCTAAAAGCTTCAAAACTGCATTCAATCTAAGCTAACCAATCATCAACTAAGGTAGGCTTACCCATTTCCATCGATGATCAAATGCTGGATTAAAGCTCTTTGCTATTGGATCATGGTATTCATATTAGCCAACATTTGTCCAAATTGAGTTAGGTCCATCATGTTCGGAGCAAGTGGTTATGTATCATTTCTAGGTGGTTCTGGTGGATTAGGAGGGTTAAGAGGCAGTACTTCTCCTTCAAATTAGTCATTCCCGTTTCCTTTTCTATTTGCTTCCTCTACCATATTCAGATTCACAATTCACTAATTATCAATCCTACACTCACAATATGTGTACCTGAAGTTAATATCCAACTTGAGTGATTCATATTTACATATAGATTAATTATTCTCTATATTAGCAATACACAGTTACAGATTTTCTCATCAAAGATCTCAATCAATATAAGAACTGCAATATGTCATCCCTGTATAAGCAATGATATATTCATATATCACTCATTACATATTGTACGTGTGTTCAAATATATACCTGTACATCATGAGCTCATCACATTTCACCTGTTGCATTATATCATATTCATGGTGATATCTCATACAGATACAGAATAATAAAGACATGTACTTTACAATAATTATAGGATAATCGAAACTTTACATTCAAAAGATCACATTACTTTATTTACAACATCAGATTACACATCTTATTATCTATATACATCATTTACATACTTAGTAGCTGCAACATTCGTAAGTACATTAGTTACATTCAAAAAGTCAAAAGCACATCAAAAGTTGCTAAGGGGACCTAGATACATCAAAACAACTAGGTCATGTGATATCAAAAGTCCTAGACTTATCTTCCTACCATCTTCTTACTTCTAGTTACTTACACTATCTAGAGTTGCTACATCTTCTAGGGGAAACCAATCTCCCATCCTAATCTCATCAAACCCTGAGCTAACCTCTACCGCTATAGGGGTATCTAGTATGACCATTACTTTGTACACCTCACTTCCATTGTCCTAGGCTCCATCTTCTACCTCAACCTCCTCTTCTTCCAGATCCTCCTCAGTATCATCATCTTTATCATTATCCAATCTTACATTTGGTTAGGCTTCTTAAGGTAGGTTTTTAGGCAGTATTATAGGGGGTTCAAGCTCTTGGGGCTACAATAGTACTTTTATACCCTCAGTTGCATCTAGGGGGTATTTGGGAAATCGGTCGACTACACTAAGAGGATAGTTTCTAGGGATATGTGGGATACTTGGTGGTACCGGATCAAAACCTGAAGGGTAATCCTTACCTGCCTCTACTAAAGTTGAAAAATATAGTATGGAAATTCTCATACATAAAACTTTATTTTCTTGGAAGTACTTCTTCTCATAGGCAGCTATAGCAATATACTCATTATATGCATATCATAACTTATCCCTCATTATCCTCTAATCATCTTGCATACTAAAGGACATTCCACGCTTATAATTTTCCATGATCACATCGATAGTATAAAACATCTTCCAGTCAACCATATCTAATAACAAATTCCGTATCTGAATCCTATACTCGATAAGAGTCTCATCTCCTTCCCATTCAAAATTCCACCATGCATGAAATAAACCACTCTTACGAATTTGAAATAATAATTTAAAGTTAGTGTATAGCTTTGTTTTACATATATATATGCTATACATATATCTTACTAATCTAAGTCTTTTATATTCATTACCAACCCCACTCTCAATGATCCTATTATGTACTCATTTTAGCTAAACGCTTCAAAGCTTAGTTCTTTTAGAACCTAGCTCTAACACCAACTTAAAACTATTACGCCCTAAACAGGAAGAGTTATAATGGTCTCACCGTGTAAACTGATCTAAAATAGAAGCTGACCTCACAGCTATTGCTGCAAATACAGTCCACACAAGGTGTACACAACTCAACCAACTTGAAGCATTCATTTTGATACATATGAATAATCAAACCTGTAGTATAGGTTTATAAAATACCTATTCTATATAGCCTGTTGTGTCATAACACAACAGTACTTATATAAACGTCTCACATCTAGAGTTATAATGTATAATCAAAGTTTATTAAGAACTACAAGTTTCGTAGACTATTTATAATAAGTTAGGAAATTAGTGGGCGTCTTAGGAAATTCCTAGTTAGTTCCTCAAAAGTCAAAAGAAAAGTCAAAAGAAAGGTCAAAAGCCTAGGTTCGATTGATTCTTCATTCCTCACATTCCTAGTCAACAGCACACTTACCTAAGGGTGGTAGTAGTTAAACATCCTAGTCTTCACTTGGTACCTATAAAAGAGTTTATGAGGATGTGAACACAACTAGCTCAGTAAGCGGGATGAAGTCAAAAGAGTACCAAATAATCACAAGCAAGGTCATTAATTATTGTGAGATGTTATTGAGCCTAAATTTTCGGTTTTCTTTATTTTAATTTGATTTCCTATTTTCCGATCAATACTAAATCCTAACCCATTTAATATTAATCATCGACTAGAGAAATTGAGAAATTTCGGTTCTTTTATTAAAAAAAAAAAATTGGAGTTGCCACCTAACTAAAGCCGAGAAAAAGAAAAGAAACTGTAATTAATTGGGTAGGTTAACTACGATTTAATTATCGGTCTTTAATTTCAATTTAATAAAAACTAGAGGATTCTGAATTCAAGAGCTAATTTATTAAACCATAACGGGTACTACTATCTATTTTTTGAAATTAGGTTTATTCTTTTAAATTATCCTTTTAATATTTTACAAGAAAAATAAAAAAAGCAAACGAAAATAAAAAAAGAATCTAATTTTCTACAAATTTTAATGTCGCCCCGAAGGTAACTTAGTACCCGCTAGTTAAGATCAGACGACCGTAATTCTTTTAAAAAAATTTAGTATATTGGTTTATTTTAATTTTGAAAAACTAGCCGAGTTCACATATTTAATTTGTTTATTTTGACTAAAAAGAAATAAATAAATAAATAAGTGGGTCCTAATTTGAAGAATTATTATTATTTGAAATCCCTAAAGGAAAGCCTTAGTTTGGAAAAAAAAAAAGTTTATTAATTTCTTTAGTATTATTATTATTTTTTTTTAAAGCAATTTGTCTAAGTGATAAATTCTAAAGACGTAATGCTAAAAATTATTTAGGAAAAACAAAACTTCCTTAGCTAAAATTTTTCTCTTCTCTTTTCTTTTATATATTCTAAAGTCAAATATTAAACAAATGAATAACAAGTTAAATAAACAAAAGCAAGAAAAGGCAAAAAAAAATAAAAATAAATAAATGAATGAATAAGTAAACAATGTAACTTACCTGGTTGCAGGTCAACAAAGAAAATTAGACCTTGGCCAAGTCACAAGGATCACACACGTAACTTTAAATAGGAAAGAAAAGCAGTAGACAACTCAATTCCTCTAGACAGTTTCTGATGGCTTATGGGTTGTTTCAATCCATAGTATTGCGTGTCTATGTTTGGCTTAAGTAGTAGGCATTGCTTTTGGGCACTGTAATGTTCGTAAGGATGCGCTGTGGCTGTCCTATACAATTAGCATCTGGATTATGTGGCTGTGTTTGTGCGTGGTTGGGTTTGTTGGACAGTGGAGTGATGATTGTTAGGGGTTTGGTTGCTATTGCAGCGTAGGTCGTATTGGGCTAGTCAACGAGGTCAGTACGTAACAATGGCATAGCTAATTTGTGTTCAGCTAGTGAAGTAGTCAAATGCAATAGCATATATGTATTGAATGTGTATTATCCAGTGGCCTCAATGTGTCGAGTGAGCAGTGTTGCGGTGAATGGGTCATCGGTAGACAGTGGCGATCAGCAATGGCGTGTGGACAATGTCTTACGCGTGTAAACAATGTCTTATATGTTTGGATTGCCATTGTTGGCCTATACAAGGTAGCCAGTGACATGCTAAAGTTGGCGTGCTATTGGGGTTTAGATTCAGTTTGTGTTGATCAGTGGCTATGTTGCGTCATTAATAACACGCGTATGGGGTGCTTCGGTGTGAAGAAACTTTGATCAGCGTGCATACATGCTGATCGTGAGTGAAGGTAAGTGAGTGAGTTTTGTAAGTAGATGTGTGTGTGAGCAGTTCGATTTGGGATTGGCTCTCTTCTTTTCTGCAGTAAGTGTGTAATTAATTTCTATTTATACCGTGCAATCGATATTTATAAAGTTTGACAACAAATCTTTAGATCATATCAAATTGAATCTTTTACATCGACCCCGATCTAATTTGATTTAAATCAAATTAGATTTAAATCTTTTATATCGATTTAAACCCGATTTGATAAAAATCAAATTAAATTTAAATCTCTCAAATCTTTATTACATTAGATTCAAAAAAATTGATAAGATTTAAAATTAGATTTAAATCCATATGCTTAACTAATTTTTGTAAAATGAAAGGAAGAAAAATAAAAAAAGCACATGTGCGCTTGGTGAGATTTGAACCCATGACCTCAAGCTAATCTAATGTTAATACTCAAATGCTTTTTTGTTAAGCTGCTAGCCTGTGCTTTGATATTTAGTACAATTAAATTGTACTTAAATCACATGACTCTCTAAAATAAACTATTTGAATTGAATTAAAAATAAATCTATTGACCCTAAAACATTTTACTTTTTAAAAATCTATTTCCCTAAAAATCTTTATAATTTTTCTTTTATTAATTTTTTTGTATTTTTATCATTTTTCATTTATATATTTATTTATTTATTATATATTTTTTATTTTTTATTTTTGAATTAAGACCCTCTTAAAAAACTAAAACTAAAACTAAAACTAAAACTACTATGAAGCAAAAATCGAATGTCTATAACTATCCCTCTTTGTAGTGAAGTTTAAGTAAAACTTTACCACAAAGACTATTGGTCTTAGTAAGATATCGAGAGGGGCGTAAATTGATATCTTTTGCAAAAACTAAAAATTTTAATTTTAAAATAAAACCCCTCTTAATAGCTTAAATGGCATGGTAGCAGTTAAAAATCAAATGTGCAACACAAATAAAAATAAAAAACTAATTAAAGTAGAGAGAAAGAATATTAGGTGATCGATTTATAGAGTTTCAGCCTTTTGCCTATTGCTCTCTTCCAGCTCCACTACCAAGGACCTGATCCTCCTTACCGGTGTCGTTCCACTAGTCCAATCATTTCAATAAACAATGATCAAAAAGAGATTACAAAGATATCTAGTCGCTTCTCTTTTCTTTCTCACTAGCTTCTTCCTAAGCTATACATAGGACTTAAAGAACTCCCTAATCCTCTCACACTCATAAATACAAAAGAAACATTTATAAGGAAAATGAGATAATATAAGCAAATATCCCTTTACAATTTTCTCTCAAAAGCAATAACAATGTATAAATGAAAACTGATTTTGCTTAGTTTCTGATAGTTTACCCGAGAGAATTTTTTAAATTCAGTTCTGATATTAAGTGTGCAGTTCTCCTTTAATCAGCATCATCTCTAAATTAAATAAACTCTTATGAAACAGCTAGAAACGGCTACTTCTAGATTTTTCTCTAAGATATCTTTATTCAAACACAATTGGTTTTATTGTTCGAGAAATATCCTATGAAAATAGGAACTAAAAGTTTGAATTTTTGAAAACTTGACTTAAGCTAATCTTAATTTGTTTCTTTGCTAAGTTTGAGTCATTTGATAGTTGCTACACATGATGATATGCTCCAATCCTCTTTTGATTATGTGGAAATTCAAAAATTCAAAAATTAGACTTCAAATATTATGGATAAGCATGAAAAGATATAGTCAAATCTTCATATATCTTGCTCTTCAAGAATAGTCCAGCACTTGATCATAGTTTATCTGATATTTGTCGTGAATAAATCTATTCCCTTCTTCAATATCTTTATTTGAATTTTTGAATTAGAAAAACTCCTAAAAATCTAGACAAATATATCCAAAATATCTATCCTTATCCTTCATAAGCTACTTTACAATCCTTGAGAATTTTATCAACAACGAGCTAAAAGAAATGCACCAAGCCTTATGGAATTCTAATAGAAACTTGTTCAACATAGCTTCCTAATATGTTTGAAGATTTATTTGAATATATCGCTCAACCATTCTATAAAATTGAATCTAATCCAACTTAAAATCCCTATAGAATTAACCATCTTAGTAAAATGAAATTAAGCACATTATCCAAATATGCCCAATAAAGTGGATCTAAGCCTTTTACATATTTTTCCAACTTAATTTGTTCAAAATATTCAGAAAATCGCATAGGAATAGCTGCTGGAACCGAAATTGTACACAATTAGTATTATTCTGAAGTTTGTTGATATACATTCTGACTTGCTGATATACACTCTAATACATATTCTGACCAGTACAATTCCAAACTTAATTTTCTTCCTTGAATTGATTTCATTCTAAAGTTAACCTACACACTTAATATTCTTATTAAACACACTTTAACCTTTTTCCATTATGGTTTCTTTTAGAATTAATCAATGTTATGTCATGATATATCTATACACTTTATAAATATATTAGATAACTTATCACATATTTTGTTATCATTAAAACCAAATTAAGAGACTTAACAAAGACAAAAGAGACACCATTTTTGCCTTAGAGATGATTTTGTCCTAAGAAATGCTATGATTAGTTATATAATGTAGGGCTAATCCATTAAGGATTTGGTGACGATAAGCTTGAAATGAACAGTGGTAAAGGTAGCACCCCTATGGGTTGGTAAGAACCTTAAAGAGAATAGTGAGAACTTGGTCATACCCCTTATGGGCTGACTAACCAAAGCAGGCAAAGCACTCCTTGAGCTGATTAAGACCCTAAAGATATTGAGAACTTGGCTGTGTTCCCTATGGGTTAGCTAACTAAGGTAAGTAAAATGCTTCTTGAGCTAGCTAAGACCTTAAAACTTTTGAAAACTTGGTTATACCCCTAATGGGCTAACTAACTAAAGCGGGCGAAGTACTCCTTAAGCTAGCTAAGAGCCTGAAGATTTGAAAACTTGGTCATGTCCCCTATAGGCTAACTAACCAAGGTAGGCAAAGCTCTCATTGAGCTAGTTAAGACCTTAAAGATATAGAAATTTGGCCGTGTCCCTTATGGGCTGACTAACCAAGGCAAATGAAGTGCTCCTTAAGCTAGTTAAGACGCTAAAAATATTGAGAACTTAGTCATGCCCCTTATGGGCTGACTAACTAAGGCGAGTAAAGCGCTCCTTCAACTAATTAAGCCCTAAAAGATGTTGAAAACTTAGTTATGCCTCCTATGGACTAATTAACCAAGGTGGGCAAAGTACTCCTTGAGCTAACCAAGATCTTAAAAGATATTGAAAACTTGGTCATGCCCCTATAGGCTAACTAATCAAGGTGGGCAAAGCACTCCTTGTGCTGGCTAAGACTCTAAAGATTTGAAAACTTAGTCGTGCCCCCTATAGGCTAACTAACCAAGGAGGGCAAAGCACTCTTTAAGCTGGTTAAGATCCTAAAGATTTGAAAACTTAGTTCTATCCCCTATGGGCTAACTAACTAAGGCGAGCGAAGCGCTCTTTGAGCTTGCTAAGCTCTAAAAGATGTTGAGAACTTGGTAGTGCTCCCTATGGGTTGACTAACCACGGTGGGCGAAGCGCTTCTTGAGCTAGCTAAGACCTTAAAAGATATTGAGCATAGGAATCGGGATAGCACTCCATGAGCTAGCTAAATCCCTAAAAGAAAACATAAATCGAGGCAACGCTCTATAAGTTAGCTAGAACCCCAAGAAACTATGGATTGGGATTCCACTCTAAGATTTGACTGAACCCAAGAGTATAAGAATTAAATGTCTTAGAAATTAAACTACCATCCTTAAGGAGAGAACAAATGCAAATGCAATGTCTTATAAAAGCTTAGAACCACTTACCTAACTCTATCGATAGTTCCCAAATAGTCAAGTCTTTTCTTAAGCAATCTAATTAAAACCAACGATTTGACCCTCTCTTCTTCCTCTTCTTCTTCTTCTTCTTTTCTTTTTCTTTTCTTTTCTTTGTTCTTTTCTTCTTCTTTTTTTCTTGTCTTTTTTCCTTTTTTCTTTTTTTCTTCTTTTTTTTTCTTTGATAGCAATTTAATCTTAAAATGAATGCACGTAACGCTATGCTTAAAGATGCATCTAGGAAGGCAACTTTAATGTATGAAGCATCTTCATCTTTTGAGCAAAGATGTCATGTCTTGAATTTTCGGTCCAACTTAATCAGTTTTTCTACATAAACCTCTACCCTTAGGCGAGTTGCTACTTATCTACCACCCATTACTCTTTCTAAGCATGGCCCCATCGTGAAAAATAGAAAACAAATCTCCCTTTTTTAGGTAGAATGAATCGTAATAAAGTATTAAAATAATTTTTATCAATTAACATCGTTCCAAATTAAGTGTTCATTTTTCTCGAATTTCTTGTGTATAGGGTTTATTTGGATAAAGCGAGAAGTAAGGACTTTTAGTAGGATGAGAAAGGAGCTAAGGGGTGTTACCCAATGTCGACGACTACTAAGGATACCAACTTTTCTTATAGAAAATGAAAATGAGACTACAATAATACTAAGATTGTTTGCATTTCATAATCTAAGCAAAAAGTTCTATTGATCTTTCAAGGGTAGTACATCTTCAATGCGTCAACGTTTACTGGGTCCCTCAAGTCTGGACCATCCATTTGAGATAAAATCAAGGCTCCCCCAAGCAATACCTTATTCACAATGTAAGGTCCTCTATAATTCGGAGCAAACTTCCCTCTCGAGTCATGTATGTTAAGCAAAGTCTTCCTCAGTACCATGCCTCCCTCCTTAAAACTTTAGGGCCATACTTTCTTGTTAAAAGCCCTAACCATTCGTTGTTGATAACAGATGTTGTGGCACAAAGTTACTAACCTCTTCTCATCAATTAGATTCAACTGCTTGATGCGCTTCTTTATCCAATCAGTCTCATCCAACTAGGTTTCTGATAAGACCTTGAGAGATGGAATTTCAACTTCTACTAGTAGTACTGCCTGCATTCCTTATACTAATGAGTAAGGGGTTGCCCCTGTTGATGTTCTGATAGAAGTTCGATAGGCCATGAGTGCAAATGACAACATCTCATGCCAATCCCGATGCATGACAACCATCTTCTCAATAATTCTTTTGGTATTCTCGCTGGTCACTTCCACAGCTTCATTCATCTAAGGCCAATAAGGAGTGAAATTTCTATGAATGATCTTAAACTTTCGGCATAACTTTGACATCAATTTATTGTTCAGATTTGTACCATTATTAGTAATAATTGTCTCTAGTGTACCATACCGAGCCAGTATGTCTCTCTTAATGAACTTGACTACTACTCCTTTTATCACAGTGGAATAGGATGAGGCTTCAACCTACTTACTGAAATAATCAATAGCCACCAGTATGAATCGATGCCCATTAGAAGCCTTTAGAGTGATCAAGCCAATGATGTCTATTCCCCACATAGAAAATGGCCACGATGCAAATAGTGTATGCAATTCTTAAGGCAGAGCATTTACTTTGTTCCCATAGATCTGGCATAAATGGTAATGTTTAACATGTTTAATGCAATCTCCTTCTATAGTCAACCAATAATATCCCAACCTCATAATCTTCTTGGCGAGCATGTAGCCATTCATGTAGGGGCCAAATATTCTCTCATATACTTCCTTCATTAGCAACTTTACCCATTTCTCATCTACACACCATAGAAGTGTACCGTCAAATGATCGTCGGTACAAAATAGACTCATTTACAAGTACTAAGCAACCAATCTTCTGATCATCTTCTTATCCGTCTTCTCAGCCTCCTCGAGGTATGTACCATGTTATAAGAACGTTTTGATATCATAATACCAAGGCTTTTTATGATGTGAACTTTCCATTGCCAAATAGAAAGCGAGCTTTTCTTCCACTTCAGTCTTAAGTGGCTGAATCTCTACTCCTCCCGATATCTGAATCATGGATGCTAAGGTAGCTAGAGCATCAACAAATTGATTCCAGACCCTTGGTACATACGTAAATGTGTTCTTTTCAAACCTGCCTATCAACTCAACCAAGTGCTAGTAGTAAGGTACCAATTTGGGGTCTTTCATCTTATACTTAACCCGAGCTTGGCCTATTATTAACAAAGAATCTCCATACACCTCCAATTCTCATATCTCCTTAAACAACGCCATTATAAGTCCTAGAACACGTACCTCATATTTTGCAATATTGTTAATACATGAGAAAGCCAGTCTTATGGCCATTAGGAATTGTATACCTTTAGGGGACACCAGAATTGCCCCAATTCCACATCTAGATACATTAGCTACTCCATCAAGGAACATTTTCCAACCTAAGGGCTTCTCAACTTCTTCGCTATCAGAACCATTTTCTGCCGCCAAGATACTTTCATCAAGAAACTCAACTCGTGCTTCTTAAGAGATATCCTTAGGGGGACTCTCTGTTAATTGATCTACCAAAGCTTACCCTTTGATTGAACTTTGGCTCACGTACTTAATGTCAAATTCCTACAACAACATCTACCACTTCAAAACTCTACCGATGAGGACCAGTTTCTTTGCTAAATACTTTAAAGGGTCACATTATGTCATCAACTCTATTTGGTAGTAAAGTGTGTATTGTTTGAGCCGGTACATGACCTAAACCAATGCACAATAGGTTCTTTCGATTTCTGAGTATTTCTGCTCCCCTTCTATGAATTTTTTGCTCAAATAATAAACAACCCACTCCTTCCCTTCTTCATCCTTCTAACCAAGCACGGACCCTATAGATTCGGGTAATATGGTCAGGTATAAGAACAATGGCTTTCCAAGTTTAGGAGCCACCAATAGTGGAGGATTCATAAGGTATTCCTTAATTTTTGTGAAGGCTTCTTCGCATTCCTCATCCCAATTGACTCTAGCATTTTTTTTCAATAACTTATACAAAGGGCAGCATTTATCTGTTAGTTGAGATATAAATCAAGCTATATAATTCCAACGGCCCAACAACCCTCTTACTTCCTTGAGTGTACATGGAGGAGGCATGTCAATTATAGCCTTAGCTTTATCAAGATCGACTTCGATGCCTCTTTGACTAATTCTAAAGCCTAGCAATTTTCCCGACGTCACACTAAAAGTCAACTTCTTTGGACTCAACTTCAACTGGAATTTCTTTAATCTGTTCAACAACTCCCTCAAATTTTCTAAGTGATCTTCCCCTTCCCTGGATTTCACAATCATATTGTCAACATACACTTCTATCTCCTTATGCATCATGTCATGAAAGATTGAGACCATAGCCCTTTGGTACATTGCCCTAATGTTCTTAAGCCCAAATAGCATTACCTTAGAGCAAAATGTGCCCCAGGTTATAATGAAAGTCGCCTTAGTCTTATCTTCTTCGAACATTCGATTCTAATTATATCCTGAAAAAACTATCCATGAATAAGAATAGGTAGTTCCCGACTATGTTATCCACTAAGATATCAATGTGTGGCAATGGAAAGTTGTCTTTAAGCATTACCTGATTAAGATCTTGAAAGCCTATGCATACTACTTTCCTATTCTTTTTCATTACTAGAATAATATTAGCTACCCAATTTGGGTAATCAAACACCTCAACAAATCTAACTTCAAGCAGTTTCTTAACCTCTTCCTTGATTTTCAACAAGAGATCAGGTCGAAACCTTCTTAACTTTTGCCTTATAGGCTTAGCATCTTCTTGTATGGGTAAACGATGGACTATGATTAACGGGTCTAACCCTGGCATATCCTCATATGACCAAGCGAACATATCCCGATATTCAGCCAAAAATGTAATCATTTCTATTTTTTGTTTCTCTTTTAGACTCCCTCTAATTATTAGATTTTTTGGATTGTCTTTATCCCCCACATTGCCTATCTCAATTGGTTTATCAATAGTGATTCTACTTAGTTCATGTTTTTGCCATTCCTCGTGTATATCACTATGGTCATCGACATCACTCCCAACGACTAACCCAGTAGAGCCGGAAGTGATATCAATATTCTCATTTTCTACTAGTGCAAGGTATTCCTGGTTTTTGCTCAATTCATTGGATCTAGCCAAAGCGCATAAAGAAAAGAGTATGTAAGCAAAAGGGAATTGAAACGCAACAAAGGAAAGAAACTAACTAATATTTTATTGAATGAATGGAGGTAAATCACAAATGAGACAAGGAACTAACTAATTTTTTTTTTTTAGTGAAAGGTTCAACGATACATTTAGAATAACCACTATAAAAATTCAAGAAATACTAACTAAGGGTCATCCTTAACCTTAGGGAAGACCCGTTGCCTTTCACTGAGATGGAGAACTAGTTATTCAAATGATGCTAGGACATGTGCAGTGAGCTTGTTGATCTTTCGTTGGTAGATTCTAGGGCTTAAGTCTCTACCCGTATGAATGTCTCAATTAGTGATAGAAAGGTTAATGGAAATCAAGCTACCAAACCTCTGATCTACAGTTGAGCCCGAGGACTAGAGGGGCTGGCATGACAAATCCTTCTATTCCAACCAACCGCTGCCGAAGACAAGTACTTCCTTGCCGAGTCACTCTTCATGCTGAGCCGTATGACTGCCCATTCTTCTGTAGTATGCCAAGTTGATCATTACTCTCTAGTGCCAAGCCAATTAATTACTTAGCATCTTCTTTGTCGAGAAGCCAAGAAAGAGACTCCGGACTGACTAAGCCATCCCTGCTCAGATAAGCCATCTGTCCGTACTTTTTTTTTTTGTTTTGTCCGCATCTTCTAATGACTTCACTAATGTAGCATCGCCACGTATACAGTATCATGTGCAAAATCCGTTGCACCAATAATTGTTTTCCTTGTATATTCATTTTTACCATTTTGTATCTTATACATTACTTCCTTAAGAAATGCTCTTTTTGTCTTTTCCTTTTTAGGCAAGTTGCCCTAACTTATGAGTATAAATACTCTTGTACTTGTAACTGGAAGGCATCAAATCATTCTTAATACACTTATGAGTACTTTTTTTTCCTTGCGTAAACACTGTTTGTTTTACTCTTAGCATTACTCTTATCCTTCCCCCTAAGCAAGGTTAGGTAGCGAGTAACCTCACCAAACTAATTCGTGCATCATATCAAATTGTGTCGTGAATCCTTGAAAGTTCCATTAGTGCTTCATATCCTTTGGAGCTATTCGTGGATTTTGCTTACTATTTCAATCTTCATTTTGCCCTTTTCGCACTTTCCCCATTAATCCTTTTTCAAGCTTTCTACAAGTTTAGACTCATCCAACAACCTACCTTATCTATTCTTGGTTACAGTTCGCAACATCTTGGTATTAGAGCGAAGGTTTCGTATGAACTATAGTTAGTTCTTCTTGTTTTGTTATACTCTGTTTTGCATGTCTAAAACAGAGTAAGTTACTACGTTCATTTGACTGCTGTGTTGTTAATTGTTAATTTCCTGAAGTGTTTGTTTGAGCTTTGAATCTGTAAGAAAAAATGATAGACCCAAATATGAATATTGGTACTGATGATGACAGAGGAGTTGTCTACTATGGACGACAGTCTCAAGGAACTCCCAAAAACACTAACGAGAGGCTTGATGAGATAGCTAACCTCTTAGTAGATCTGACCTGAGCTGTTCATATACTATCTTATCAACCTGCTGAGGCCACGCAAAACACCCCACAAGCTGCTCAACCTGCTAAAGGTCAGAACCTAGCTCAACCCATTCAAGGTAGAGGAGTTGGTGAATGAGTGAGGCGAAGGATAGACCTAAGAGAGCTTGATGAAGAGAAAGAAGAGTATTTGGAAGAAGAGTATGTATGAATCTCCAGAACATCTGACCATATGAAGCTTCAGATTCTAAGTTTCACTGGATTTGCAAATGTTGATGAGTATCTGGATTGGGAAGAGAAGGTGGAGCAAGTGTTTGACTACTATCAATATGAAGACTATGAAAAGGTAAGGACTACAACTATTGAGTTCTTCAGATATGCTACCATATAGTGGAAGCGTTTTTAGGCCATGAGAAGACGAGAGGCCTATCAAGAGATTAACTCTTGGCCCGAGATGAAAAGAGTACTGAGAAACATGTTCATACGAGAAACTTATCTCCAAGATACTTTCACTCAACTTCAGGAGCTAAGACAAAGAGGCCAAACTATTGACGAATATGGTCAAGAGTTTCAAATACTCATAATTCGTTGTGAAGTGAAGGAACCACCAACTCAAACAGTCTCAAGGTTCGTTACTAGGTTAAGAGGAGATATTTAAGACATTGTAGAGCTCCAACGATTTGACACCATGGATGAGGCTATTAGGATTGCCTAGTGAGTAAAGAAGCAATGAAGGAACCAAGTACTAGCGAGGATGCCGACTAGCCAACCTAAACAGGCAAGTTACCAAACTCTACCAAGTACCGAATCGAGAAGGAAGGTTGATGTAAGAATTAAGCAGAAAGGCCGACCTAATGATGAAGTGCTAACTTGAACTTATGAGAAGGGACAAGGGTTTGGTTAGAAGTAAAGAGTATGGATGAGGATCTCGAGGAGGAAGACGTTTCTGCCAAGAAAGAAAGTGCCGAGAAAAAGCTGATTGAGGATGACGTGTTTCCTGAGGACTTAGATTAGTTACTCATGGTTATCTAACGCACTATGAACATAGAACCCTCGCGAGAGGAAGAGTAGAGAGAGAATTTGTTCCACACCACTTGTAAGGTAAATGATCAAATATGTACCCTCATCATAGATGGTGGAAGCTGCACTAATGTAGCATCAACCAATCTCGTTTCAAAACTAAAGTTGTTGACTATTGCACATCCAAGGCTATACAAGTTGCACTGGTTGAGTAAGAAAGGAGCATTACATGTCATTCGGCAAATACTACTACCGATCACTATAGGGAATTACTCCAACCAGATTCTCTGTAACGTACAACCCATGTGCGCTTCTAACGTATTGCTAGGAAGACCACAGTTATTTGACAGGAGAGTTATACATGACAACTACAGGAATACGTATATGTTCGAGAAGGATAACCGGAAGATTACATTAAACCCAATGTCGCTGAGAGAAGTTCACAAGTTGTAGACAAAACTTGCTTACGGATCAAAGAAGGCTCTAATAATGAGTAGAGCTAAGCTTCGAAAGGCCGTCAAGGCTAATGAGCAAATCTTCTTATTGGTCTGGCGACTACTGGAAATGAAAGAGCAAGGTGAGTTACCCTAGGAGGTCAAGGAGTTATTAGATGAATATGCTGACCTATTCCCATAACAGTTACTTGAGGGGTTGCCCCCAACTCGAGGTATAGAGCATTGCAATGACTTAGTACCCGAGGCTACACTGCCAAATAAGCTAACTTATCGGATAAATCCTGAGTAGGCTTCTGAACTCCAACGTCAAGTCAACGAGTTGCTGGAGAGAGGTTAAGTGAGAGAGAATCTCAACCCTTGTGCTATGCCTACGCTTCTAGTGACAAAGAAGGATAGAACCTAGCGGATGTGTGTAGACAACCAAGCCGTGAACAAAATCACGATCAAATACAGGTATCCAAACCCGAAGCTAGAAGACATGTTGGATGAATTGAGTGGAGCCAAGATTTTCAATAAGATTGATCTTAAATCTAGCTAACATCAAATCTGCATAAGACTAGGTGACAAATGGATGACTGCATTCAAGACTCGACATGGACTTTACGAGTGAATGGTCATGCCTTTCAGCTTATCGAATGCCCTAAGCACTTTCGTGAGCCTAATGAACCATGTGCTAAGACATCTCATATGAAAGTATATCGTGGTATACTTTGACAACATCTTGATCTACAATACCAACATGCTGAGTCACTATGAACACATTAGAGTAGTCCTAGATATCCTCCGTACCGAGAGACTATTCGGCAATTTAAAGAAATGTTGCTTTTGTTGGGAAGAAGTGGTATCCTTAGGTTATGTAGTTAATAGAGGAGGCTTGTGAGTTAATGATGAGAAGATCCGAGCAATTGTCGAGTAGTCAACTCTTACTACTTGTTCCGACTTGAGAAGGTTCTATGAACTGGCTTCATTCTATAGGTGGTTTATCAAGAATTTCAGCACCCTTGTCGTACCACTTATCGAGTTAACAAAGAAGAACACCGACTTCCAATGGGGAGAAAGGAAAGAGGGGAGTTTTGCTAAGACAAAAGAAAGGTTTACCTCTGCCCCGGTATTAGTGCTACTTGACTTCAACAAAATTTTTAAGCTGCAATGAGACACATCGGGCAATGGAATAGGCGTTGTCCTAATGTAGGAAGGCCGACCAATTGCCTTCCATAGTCAGAAGCTCTAAGGACCACAGTTGAACTACTTTGTATATGACAAAGAACTTTTGGCACTGATCCAAGCAATACAAGTATGGCAACATTATTTACTGCCGAGAGAATATGTCATATATATTGACCATGAATCACTGAGGTATCTCTAAAGTCAAACCAAGTTGTCGAAGTGACAAGCGAGATGGGTTGAATTCCTTGAAGGATTCAATTTTGTAATAAAGTACAAGTAGGGAAAGAGCAATGTAGTTGCAAATGCTCTTTCGAGGAGACATGCGCTTTTATCAGAACTGCTGACCAAGCTGTTTGGGTTTGCAAGTATCAAAAATTAGTACTCTGAAGATCCACACTTTGGACCCATAATTTCGTGATGCGTCGACGGGAGGACAGTGGACGAGTATCATGTAGAAGATGGCTACTTGTTCCGAGGCGACAAATTATGCGTGCCGAATTGCTCACTAAGGGAGCTACTAATTAGGGAAGCCTACAGTGGAGGTCTCTCCAAACATTTTAGAGAAAGAAAGACCTGTAAACTATTGAATAGCCGATTCTTTTGGTCGAGAATGAGGAGAGATATGTACCGAGTTATCGAAAGCTGTATTGTATGCAAGATGGCTAAGTGCCAAATCAAACAAGGGAGAGCAATGCCCCTACCTGTCCCAACAAAGCCATGGACCGAGTTAAGCATGGACATTGTTCTTCGACTACCGTGAATTGCCCAAGGTAAAGAGTTAGTAATGGTCGTTGTGGATAGGTTCAATAAGATGGCACACTTCGTACCCTGCACTAAAACTAACAATACTTTGGCTATTGATTCTCTTTTCTTGCAAGAGATTATGCGGATATATCGCGCATCGAGAAGTATAGTCTCCAACAAAGACCCAAAGTTCTTAAGCCATTTCTGGAGAACCTTATAGTATCGGTTGGGAACTAAATTACTCTTCAGTACCTCAAGTCACCCCTAAACTAATGGCCAAATAGAGGTAATTAATCGTACTTTTAGGTCACGGCTCCGAGCTACGGTAAGCAAGAACTTAGCTGATTGAGACATTAACCTACCAGTGGTCAAGTTCCCCTATAACCGAACGGTACATGACACTACCAAGTAAACTAACTTTGAGGTAGTCTATAGGTTCAATCCCGAGTTACCCCTCAACCCCACTCCTATACCAATACCACACAAGAGGACCCTGTCACATTAGCCAGAGTACAATCCCTTTAGCACATCTATGATAAGGTTACTCAATACGTCAACTAAGCTACTAGAAGAATGCGAGAAAAAACCAAGGATAAAACAGCTGAATGATATCAGCCAGGAGACTTGGTGTGGTTGCACCTTGGCAAGGAGCAGTTCCCAAATAAGAGGAGGAATAAATTATTTGCAAGAGCGAAAGGACCTTTCAGAATCCTCTAAAAGATCAATGATAATGCCTACAGGTTGGAATTGCTCGAGGACTATGGGAATTCTAACGCCTTCAACATTGCCGACCTCAGTCCGTATCACCCTAACGAAGAACTGAGTGAACACCATTTGAATTTTATCTCAAATCCAAAACAACCCGAAAGGAATGATAAGAATTAAGCTACCGAACCTCTAACCTACAGCCAAGCCTGAGGACTAGAGGGGCTCGTATGATAAATCCTTCTGTTAAAACCAACCCCTACCGAAGTCGAGTACTTCCTTGCTAAGTCACCCTTCATGCTGAACCGTATGACTGCCCATTTTTCTGTAGTATGCCGAGTTGATTGTTACTCTCTAGCGCCGAGCCGTCCAATTACTTATCATCTTCCTTGCTAAGAAGCTGAGAGAGAGACTCCAAATTGACTAAGCCATCTATACTCAAACAAGCCATCTGTCTATACTTTTTATTTTTTTGTTTTGTCTGCATCTTCTAACGACCTCACCAATGTAGCATCGCTACGTGTACAGTATCATGTGCAAAATCCATTGCACCAATGATTGTATTCCTTGTATATTCATTTTTACCCTTTTGTATCTTATACATTACTTCCTTAAGAAATGCTCTTTTGTCTTTTCCTTTTTAGGTAAGTTATCCTAACTTATGAGTATAAATACCCTTGTACTTGTAATTGAAAGGCATCAAATCGTTCTTAATACACTTATGAATACTTTTTCTTCCTTGTGTAAACACTGTTCATTTACTCTTAGCATCACTCTTATCCTTCCCCTTAAGTAAGGTTAGGTGACGAGTAACCTCACTAGACGAATTCGTACATCATATCGAATTGTACTGTAAGTCCTTTGAAGTCCCATTGGTGCGTCATATCCTCTAGAGCTGTTGGTGGGTTTTGCTTACTATTTTATTCTTCATTTTTCCCTTTCCTCACTTTCCCCATTAATCCCTTTTTGAGCTTTCTACAAGCTTAGATCTATCTAATGACTGGCCTTGTCTGTTCTTGGTCACAATTCTCAAAAAAGGTTATTGGGGCATAGTATAATCTATCCCCTCTCTTACCTCTCGCTTGTTTCATCTAAAATTCTTCTACTGTTGTAAGGTTATAGCCAAGACCATAGGTGTCAATCTGGGCTTCCCTGAATTCTACTCTTTTGTCCTCTTCTCTCTTGGAACTTGTAATCATGGCCATCTCTTCAAATATCTGTAGGCCCAACTCTTCTTGCCCTTTACTTCCTATATAGGGTATGGCCGTTTCCTTAAAAATCTCATAATCCTGATCTCCCAAGATTGTAATCACCTAGCCATTTGAGATAAACTTCACTTTTTAATGCAAGCTCGAAGGTATTGCCCTTACTACATGAATTTAAGGTCTTCCCAAGAGTAAGTTGAAAGATCTCAGGATATCCATGACTTAGTATCAAATAGAGGAGTGTTGAGGGTCAATACTTATGGTTGAGTCTATCTCCCCTATAATCTCTCTTCTAGAACAGTCAAAGGCTCTAACTATCGTGGAAGCAAGCATAATTACAGTTGTGTTGATGCCCAGCAAATCCAGGGTAGCAAGTAGACTGACGTTCAGCAATGATCCGTTGTCAATGAGTACTTTAGTAATGATTATATCATTACACTTTACCATAATGAAGCGTGCTTTCGTGTATTTATTCACTTCTTTGCCTAACTCTTCTTTTGAAAAAGAAATTTAATCCATGGCAATGATGGAATTAGTGACTAGTCCCATCTTCTCAGTTGGAATTTCACGAAGGACCTTTACCTCCTTTAAAGTGTGAAATAAAGCTTCTTTGTGTAGTTCAGATGTGATCAATAAGCTCATCAACAATATCTGTGTTGGAGTCTTATTGAGTTGTTCCATGATCTTGCACTCACTTGACTTAATCATCTTAGCAAAAGCTGATAGCCCTTCAACATGTTCGACAATCATTTTATCATTCAGCTCCTCTAGTATACTCTCCTTTCATGCTCTTCTCTTGGGTGGTAAATCTTTCCTAATCGTGTAATTCCCCTTACTAGAGAACTTGACCTTTCCTAATTTACCACCTGATAATTAAATGGGGTGAGCTTGTAATTTTCTTGTGCTACTAGTACGTAAAATGTGTACCTCTTCACTTTTGGGGCCCGCTCGTACATGTAGAACTCAAAAACCTTAAGCTTCTTATCTAAACTAATGACGTTGACGATATAATCATAAAAAATCATACCAATAATTGGCCCATGGTTAGGTAAGGGATTATTATTAACATTCAAAGTTAATGCTTCTACAAAACCTAGTTACACTATCCCTTTATCTATCAGGTCTTGAATTCTGTTCCTCAATCTCTAGCATGAATCGATTGAATGCCCTACTTACCCACAATGATATTTACACTTCACCATGGGGTCAAAGATTCTCGGCCTGTATCGATCATTAGGAAGTTCATACCATATCAAATTATCTTTTCACAACTTCTCTAAAACTTAACTTAAGGAGACCGATATCTTGGTAAACTGTCTAAAGGCCCTATTAGCCTAAGGTTGGTCTCTGAACTGTTGTTGAGTCGAAGGAGGATTTGTTCTAAAAGCAACTTGAGCATTTGGTCTGACTTTTGAATTTACCATACTGATTGTGGATTCTTTAAGCTTGCTGCCCACTGGTCTAAGAACAGAAGATGAAACTGATGGCCTTCTATCTGCTGGCACTTAAATCTTACCGGAGGAGATGGTGCTTTCAATCCTACACCAAGCTGCTACTACTTCAACAAAACTGGACGAGGCTTGCCCAATGAGATGGAAGAAATGGGGCATTTCCAAAGTGTTAATGAAAGCTAATGTGAGCTCCTTCTCAATAGTAGGAGTAGATATTCTCGTAGCTAAAGACCTCCATCTTTGAGCATACTCCTTAAATGATTTATTATTCTTCTTCCATAAGGCGACCAAATCCATCATGGTCGAAGCTACTTCCACGTTGAACTTATATTGCACATAAAATGCCCTAACGAGTTTCTCCCATGTATTTATCTAGTTTAGGTCGAGCTAGGCATACCAAGTTAGGGCTGGTCCCATCAAACTATCCTAGAACTCTGCACCATAAGTGAAACATATTGGACATATTTATCCATCTTCCTAATATACAACCCAATATGAAGCTTGGGCTATCCCGCTCTGTTATACTTTTCAAACTCTAGTACTTTAAACTTCCTAAGGTAGGCTCCAATGTCATATGTAGAAAACTTGATGATCCCCACTTGATCAAATCCATCATACCCCGCAAGTGATTTCATCTTCTCAATTATCTATTGTGTTAATTTCTTTTCCAGTTCTTTCAAGCCGTCTGCACTAGGTCCTAAGTTAACCGATCTTGGGGCCACATATGTGTTAGGTTTGAATGTCAGGTTGACTTTCAAATAAACTCCTTCTGACTCAAATGGGTCTTTTGGATATTCATGCTCTACTTCGTGAGCCTCGGTATTCTTCCGATAACGGGCTATGGAACTTTCCTCATTAGTTGGTGTTGTGACTTAAAGCAAAGAGATACTATCTACTAGGAAGCTCATTTGTTATGCCATCTTTTCTATAGTCCTTTCTATGGAACAGAACCTTAGCTCAAAGGGATCATTAATCTTGGGCTCTTTGTCATCTCCTTACATGGTAGCCATCTTAGTTTGGGAACATGTTCTAATATGACTTCTTTAAAAGACTTGACGTTTGGGAGCTATCTTGAAATCTGAATGGTGAAAGCTCAGTAAAAAGTTAGCATATATTTCATTTTTCTAAAAATGTCATTAAATATACAAATGTAGGATGTATGTCAAACAAATGTAATGAAAATTAAGAACTATCAAGAGACCTTCAATGTGGCAAAACCTAACTAATTTTTATTAATCCTTGCAATTGTGAAGCTTTACATCACTTATTTCATTCAAAAAAGAATCCTAAAAGAAAGAAAACACAAAAAGAGTCTAAAATCTAAATACTAATCTTCTTATGGCTAGTGAGCTCATCTTGAGTCTTTTCCCTCTTTCGAATTCTAGGAGCCTCCTCTTCCTTGCCCTTAATCTTTTTCAACTGTGCTTCCAATGCCTTTATCTTCTAATGATATTCCTCATAGCGGATCTTCAACTCCTACTCTCTTTGACTTGATTTCTCAAGTTCAGCTTCGACTTGGACTTCTTCCTTCACCTTTGTATCTTCCATATCTTTCAGCTTCTTCAATGGCGATAAAGAAGTCCTTTGGTTATCTGGCTTCTACCCATTATCCCCTTAGTAGTAGGGGTAGTCTTCCTTGTACACCAAAGAGCACGAATTCTTAAGAGCTTGGCCACTTTGTCAACCACCAACATACTAGGTTTATGAAAGTCTAGTGAAACGGCATCGAATGATGGCTTAAGAATCATGTCTTTAATGAGTCCATTGGTTGAGACGTATTCGATTCAAAGGTTGAAGCCAATCAGGGGTACTACCTTGAAATCTTCACATTCTCTTATCATTTCTTTGCTAGCAAACCATTTAGGCATCCGCAATAGTTGTTTAGCTTTCATACTTTGAAAGTATTAGACCCAAAAGTGGGTAGCTATGTCTTCAAGAAGCTCAATTCTCTCTTTAAAAGACTTGATGAGATCATATCGCGAGATGAAATCGGCCCAATTGAAATCAAGTTGGTAACTTCTCATGTGGCTGACGAACCAGACTCTAAGTAGAACCATATTGGTCTTCAAATCTCCTCATTTCTTCTTTTTAAGATGATTCAGTGACCAGATTTGCTCGACCAAAAGGGCCGAGACGTATGATTTCCCTTCAAGAAATTGGGTTATGATTTCTGCAACTTTGAAGTGGACCTAATATCTATCATCAAGGAACAAAATAGTGTTGAAGACCACCAAGATAAAAGTATTAACTTGGTGCTAGTGCTAAGCTTCCAAGTTTGCACAAAAAACCTCCAATTTATCTCTATGTTTTAGCTCGATAGAAAACCAATCCATGACGTCTTCCATCCAAATGGTCTTCCCTTGAATTAAAACTCAGTTTATCTCAACTTTCCTAACTCCCAACAACTTACTAAAGATCTTTGGTGCTGCGACTTCCAAATCCAGGATGTAGATATCGTTTGTGATAGCAGGGGCCCATAACAATTGGGAGTACTATTCTAAGGTTGGGCCTAACTAATGTGGGCCCAAACAAAAACCAACGGATTCGGGCTCCCATAGATGAGCTAAGGTCCGCACTAAAGTAATGTTCATAAGGTTCTTCTATAGGGAGAGGATAGGCCCAATCATGTTTTTGATAAACTCTTGGTTATCTAGGCTGAAAAGTCAAAACCACATTTGGATTAATCTTTGAGGCCAATGTGGTGGGTAGACATGGATCTCTTCAAAAGGCCCTTGACTCGATCTAGCCATATCTCTACAAAGAAAATATTAAAATTACAATCATAATCTATTCTAAACTTTACACGAAATTATTATTAGCTATTTATGGGAAAATATTACAATGGGGCTATACAATGCAATATAACTTCACAACTACCCTTGTTTGTTTAGGTCTACCACATCATGGGTTCTTGTAATTTTTTTAAAAAGGTTTTCATGTATGCAAAAGTGGGTTCTAAAGGTCCTCAAGTTCTACGTTCACCACGTTTTTCAAAGTAACGGTTCTGTAGTCACATTTGAACTTGAGTGAGGTAACTTAATCAGCCCCAAAAGGTAGTTGCCCTACAACATCTAAAGCTTACACAATAGCCCCCCTCCTAAGGTTTTAGGATGACCTGGTTCTGACCTTGTATACCATACATTTATGATATAAAAAAGAAAATAAACCCTCAAAGCTACCACCCTAAACAAGCTGCAATACACATGTTAGTATATAACAAAAAATAGAATAAGATAAAATAATAATTGGCTTAAATATTTTTTTTGTTTTAAAAAATAATCCTAATTTCGACAAATTCCAGTAGCTAGTCCTCTTAACGGTCCCCAGTGGAGTCACCAAACTGTCGAGCCTGAATTTTTTTGTTTTCTTTATTTTAATTTAATTTCTTATTTTCCGATTAATACTAAATCCTTACCTATTTAATATTAATCCTTGGATAGAGAACTTAAGAAATTCTAGTTCTTTTATTAAAAAAATTTTTGGAGTCACCAGTCGACCAAAGTCGGGAAAAAGAAAAGAAATAGTAATCAATTGGGTGAATTGATTACAATTTAGCTACTGGTTTTTTATTTCAATTTGATAAAAACCAAAGGATTCCAAATTCAGAGACTGACCTATTAATCCTAGCAGGTACCACTATTCATTTTCCAAAATTAAATTTATTCTTCTATATTATCCTTTTAATATTTTTCAAGAAAAATAAAAACAAAAAAAAACAAAACAAAAGAAAAAAGAACCTAAGTTTCTATAGATTTTAACATCGCTCCAAATGTGCCTAAATACGCGCTAGTCAAGATCAGATGACCATAGTTCTTTCCAAAATTTTAGTATGTTGATTTATTTTAATTTTGAAAAACTAACCGGGTTCACATGTTTAATTTATTTATTTTGACTAAAAAGAAATAAATAAATAAAAAGTAGGTCCTAATTTGAAGTATTATTATTTTTTGAAATCCCTAAAGGAAAGCCTTAGTTTAGAAAAAAGAAAGTTTATTAATTTCTTTATTGTTATTATTATTTTTTAAAAGCAATTTTTCTAAGTGATAAATTCTAAAAACATAATGCTAAAAATTATTTGGGAAAAACAAAACTTCCTAAGCTAAAATTTTTCTCTTCTCTTTTCTTTTATATATTCTAAAGTCAAATATTGAACAAATCATTAAACAAATGAATAACAAGATAAATAAACAAAAGCAAGAAAAGGCAAAACAAAAAAGAAAATAAATAAATGAATGAGTGAGTAAACAATGTAACTTACCTAGTTGTAAGTCAGCAAAGAAAATTGGACTTTGGCCAAGTCGCAAGGATCACACATGTAACTTGAAACAGGAAAGAAAAGCAGTAGACAACTCAATTCCTCTAGACGGTTTCCAATGGCCTGTGGGTTTTTTCAATCAATATGTTGCATATCTGTGTTTGGCCTAAGCAGTAGGTAGTGCTGTTGGGCACTGCAATGTTCGTAGGGATGAGCTATGGCTATCACGTACAATTGGTGTCTAGATTATGCGGTCGTGTTCGTGCAAGGTTGGGTCTGTTAGACGGTGGAGTGAAGATTGTCGAGGGTTTAGTTGCTGCTGCAGTGTAGGCCACGTGAGGCTAGTTGACAAGGTCAATGCGTGACAATGGCATAGCTAATTTGTGTTCAAGCAGTGAAGCGGTCGGACGCGGTAGCGTATCTGTGTGGAATGCGTATTATCTAGTGGCCTTGGCGTGTTGAGTGAGCAGTGTTGTAGTGAATGGGTCATTAGTAGACAGTGGCGATCAGTAGTGGCGTGTGGACAATGTCTTGTACGTTCAGACTGCCATTATTGGCTTATGCAGTGTGGTCAGACATGCTAGAGTTGGTGTACTGTTGGGGTTTGGATTCGATTTATGCTAATCAGTGGCTGTGTTGCGTCGTTGATCGCGCGCGTGTAGGTGCTTCAATGTGAAGAGACTTTGATCAGCGTACGTATGTGCTGATCGTGAGTGAAGGAGAGCGAGTGAGTTCTGTAGGTGGACGTGTATGTGTAAGCAATTTGATTTGAGATTGGTTTTTTTCTTTTCTCCGGTGAGTATATAATTAATTTTTATTTATACCACGTAATCAATATTTATAAAATTCGAAAACAAATCTTTTGATCATGTCAAATCAAATCTTTTACATCTACCCTAATTTAAATCTTTTATATCGATTTAAACTCGATTTGATAAAAATCAGATTAAATTTGAATCTCTCTAATTTTTATCGCATTAGATTAAAAAAATTGATAAGATTTAAAATTAGATTTGAATTATGTACACTTAACCAATTTTCGTAAAATGAAAGGAAGAAAAATAAAAAGGCACATGTGTACCTAAAGAGATATAAACCCATAACCTCAAACTAACTCAATGTCAATGCTCAAATACTTATCTGTACTTTGATATTTAATACAATTAAATTATATTTAAACCACATGATCTCAAAAATAAGCTATTTGAACTGAATTAAAACTAAATTTATTGATCCTAAAACATTTTACTTTCTAAAAATTTATTTTCCTAAAAATCTTTATAATTTTTCTTTTTTTTTTCATTTTTTTGTATTTTTATCATTTTTCAATTTTTTTTAGTTATTTATTTTCTTATATATATATATATATATATATTTTAATTTTTATTTTTGAATTAAAACTCTCTTAAAAAACTAAAACTATAACTACTGGAGAGCAAAAATCGAGTGTCTACAAATGCAATGTAATTAATCATATAAAACACCGCACAATATCNTCTTATATATATATATATATATATATTTTAATTTTTATTTTTGAATTAAAACTCTCTTAAAAAACTAAAACTATAACTACTGGAGAGCAAAAATCGAGTGTCTACAAATGCAATGTAATTAATCATATAAAACACCGCACAATATCATCTAATCCATTGTGAGGTTAAAGAAATTACATCCACTCTAACCTATATTGAGAAATTTTATCACGACTCAAATCAGACCAAACCTGAGCTTATGTAATAAAGAACACCCTCCTCTCGTGACCGCCTTTAGACCATAGCCCCCACTTTTGCCACGATCTCCTCGCCTGTCACTTAGTTCGACTAAGAATAGGGAAAAGACCATTTCAGCTATCCTCATTGAAGGAAGCTGGTATTTAGCCTAACACTCCTAATTGTTTCCCCTAATGGTGTTATGTATTTTCAGTTTTGTTATAGTCGAATAATCATTAATTATAATCAAGGGTGACCAAACAAGTTTATACAATACAGAAATAATGTGAATGTGCAGAACAGCACACTAAAGAGTGTACTCCTGTTACAACTTAATATCACACATATGCATGACATGGTATAAACAACTAATTACAAGCACAAATAATAGTACTCTCAAGTCTCTAGATACTTTAATGTCACGCCCTAAAAAGGTGAAATTGTAATAGTCCCACCGTATGAACCATCCTAAGATAGAAATTGTCCTCACAGCTGCTATCTCAGACCTAGTTTACACCAGTTGTACTTGACTGTATCCCTTTAAAGCGTCCAATTCAATACATGTTTGATATAAACCTGTAAAGTAATCCTTTGAAATAATTTGTAATAATAACCTTATAATTTGACCTTATAAAAGAGTAGTAGTAAATCTCACAGGTACCTGTCATTTCATATACAGACCAAAACATTGAGGAGATTGAAAACCCTGCTTGTGAGATTAGAGAAATACCATCACACAACGTTATCCAGTCCATCGTAAGATTAAAGAAATTATGCCCACTCTAATTCAAATTGAGGAAATTGGCATCATACACTTACAGATCAAAACCAAACCGAGGCTTGTGCATTAGAGAATGTCCTCCTCCTACGACCACCTTCAAACCATAACTCCTAACTTTGCCATGACCTCCTCTCCTATCACTTAGTTTAGCTAAGGGTGGGGAAAGGACCATTTCAACTAGTCTCATCGAAGAGAGTTCATGTTCGACCGAAGAATCCTAGTCGTTATCCTTAGTGGGTTGCAATACATATTAGATTAAATGTTAAGTCAAGTTTGAGTTAGTTCATCTTTTCAAAGTGATAAACCAAACTCAAACAATTCAGGCATAATAATAATCACAGAACAACCATATCATAGAGCTTAACTCTAATCACAACAAATCGAAATCCAACCACAAACACTACATACGCACAAATAGCTAACTACAATCACAAGGCAATACATACCAAAATCCCTAGATATTCTAAAATAATATCCCAAAATGCAGTAAAGCATTGATTCCACTTACCTGTTCAGATACTCACTACGGAAGACTCAGGTTGTCAACGATCTGATCACCAGAGAATCCTATATACATAAAACCTAAATTTAGTTTTTGTAATAGTTACGAAAACACTGAGGTTTTATCTAAAACGGCTATATATATACATAAAGTATATTATCATTTTCTTTATATTACTATATATAGTTTTATTATATAGGTCGAGTTAAGTAATTAATTATTGATAATATACGTAATTTATAGTATTATGTATTATATATCGTTTCGATCGTATCGAAACGTACTTTTAATCGGTTAAACTACGTTTCTATTACAATAAGGTTATCATAGTACATAAATTTTTAATATTATAAAAATATAGGTTATAGTAATTTATTTAATAATATTTAACATACGCAATTTTACTACTATTTATATTATATCATTTCGATTATATCAAACGTATTTACTATTATTTTTATTACATTTATTTTCAAAAAGATCATCGTAGGACAATATTTTCCATAATATTACGGAAAACATTTATCTTATTTCCTAAAGTGATTTAGTTTTAGTAAGGTTGGTATCGTAAAGTTTATATGAACTCGATTATACACGTTACGTATTTCATTTAAAGGATTATCTCTACAGAGTATTTATAATTTTAATGTATAGATAAAGTTGTACAACAACCAATAACATATTGATATCGTATTGTGTAATGAAAAATATATGTTCACGCAATTTTGAAATAAAATATAATGAATCATATATATTCAAATTTTACAGAAACAATGATGTTAAATTTATAAGAATATAAAGTTAAATTTTTAATAGTTTTAGTAAATGATTATTACTAGATATCGCTTATTTTACAAATTGGTGTTAGTGATATGCAAGTCTTATAGATATCAATATTCTACGTTTATAATTCGAAAAAGAACAAAATGATACAAATAAAATACTCGATTTAAAAAAAATAATGAAATAACGTACATCTATTTTCTATAACTATTTAATATCAATAGAAAAATATTTATAATTATAAAAACAAAATTACTTAAAAATATCGAGTCCACTTTTTCTTTTTCTTTTTCCCTCTTCATCTTCTTTCTCTTTTTTCATTATTATATTTTTCTCTCTCCTTTTTTTTTCTTTTTCATTTTTTTTTTCTCTCTATTACTCTCTATCTCTCTCTCTCTCTCCCCCTCTCCTCTCTTTCTCTCTCACCCCATTCCTCCCCTCAACCCCAATTCAATTATGCCGTACTAATGGCTTTAAAGCCATTTATATATGGAATTTCACCGCTATAAATATGGTGGTTCAGTAAATTAAATTTTTTTTAAGTTATATTATATTTTATTTAATATATATTATTTTTATTTAATATTTATCCTATCTTTTAGAATATTCCTCTTCTTTACCATAAATAATTTATAGTCACAATTTCCTTTTTTTCCACATATTGTTATTTTTGGTAAATTTTAATGTAATTATTAGTAAAAATATTAGTAATGTATAATATATAGTTAAGTTATATTAATTATTTGGGACTTATTTATATACATCTTATATGATATTTTGCTCACTAATATTAATTATTAAAATCACGTAGTTAATTTTAAAAATTCATCATAAGTTATATCTAAATTTATGAACCTCTACGTTTTAGTGATTAAATCCGATAAACTTAATATTTCTAAAAAAAATTCATATAAATAAGCTTAAATTAAAATATTAAAGTTATACGATTACTTCATTTAAAGTTTCTCCTAGTTATAAGAGTTCAACTTAATTCTACGAATGTTATCCTAAATCATAATATATTTTTTTTAGAATATCTTTTGAGCATTAAATTTTTCAATTAATTTATATAATTATATATCTATGTCTAGATGAAATTTAAACATTTCAACACCTATAAATACTTCCAATTAATCTAACGAAGAAGGGATATTGACCAATTAGGTTTATACTAATTCAATTACTTTTACGTATTATCTCGTGTCATTAATAATACCATTATACGTATTGTTAAGACTCGTATTTTTCTGATTACAAGTAACATTAGTATAAACTATTTTTCACCTATTGACCTGACTTATAAACATATTTTTTTTTTTCTATAAAAGATATAAACTACTTAAAAGCTAATAAGTCGGAGTTATGTGGCATTACGTATTATATATTTTTAGACTTTCAAGTTAATTTAGGGATATAATTATTATTTATACTGAGAATACTCATGTATACTCACATGGCAAATTATGCTATATCATCTCATTTTATAGCTTAATTGACCTATCTTTAAGTTTTCGTTGCATCTTGAGCTTGATTTTAAGGGTTCCAAGAAATCTTGAACCATATTGAGTAACAATGCTTCTAAGAGCAAAACTGAGATTTTGAGTAATTATTTTCAAAATCTAACTTCATCAAGTCATTTTAACTAACTTTTATATTTTTGAGTCAAAAATTTTGGGCTCGATCAGATGATTTTTCTCGAAAACCCTAAATTTAGATACAATTGCCTTAAATTCGACATTAGGGTCTCATATAGAGAAAATTCTCACTATTTGCATTGTATTTTTTTTTTTTTTTCCTATTCTTATTATATTATAGACTTCCAAATGTACGGGAGTTCTTCAATTATGGTTATCACGTTTTTTGTAAGTTTCTAGCATAATCAATTCACTTTTCGTAAATGCCTTAGATCAACTATTGACCCTAATCGTACAAGGATAGGGTTTTGTCCTAATACTCAAATGTTCATATCTTGATTGCTAATTTATGGGATATTACATTTAATACAGTATCACAACAAATGGTAAAGCTACAATCTCAACTTACCTATTTAGAAGCTCACTACAAAAGACTCAGGTTATCAACAGTCTAACTGCTAGGGAATCCTATATATACAAAACCCAAATTCAGTTTTCGTAATAGTTACGAAAATATTAGGGTTTTATCTAAAATGGTTATATATATATATAGTATATTATCATAATAATATATAGTTTTATTATATAATATGCAAATTTATATTATTACGTATTATATGTCGTTTTGATCGCATCGAAACGTACTTTTAATCGGTTAAGTCACGTTTCCATTCCGGTAGGGTTATCGTAATATGTACATTCTAGTAATATTATAAAGTTAAAGTTATATTATCCAAAATTATCTAATTTTAATAAAAATAGTGTCGTTAGGTCTGTTAGGGTCATTCAGACATAACGATACGTATTACAGGTCCTATTTTTAGAAATGACTTTTAAAAGGTAGTTCGAGATTTTAATACAATTATACGTATCTAAATATTATCGTATTATATGTATTTTACGTTATTAAACTTTATTTTACCCAATTTGTCAATATATCTATATAATATAGGTATTATCTAACCTTAATACTCCTATAACGTATCCGGGTCATTAAAATATTATTAAATATATTAAAAATAAACTCTTTAACCTGACCAGTACACTTATAGATAGTATTATCTAAGTATTTATTGCATTTTGACCTATTATTACTAAAAATATGTCCTAATTCGTAAATTAAGCCATTTTACTACATAAATTTATAGTAATTAGCTCGGGTCACCAAATAATTCCCTGAAAATTTCTATAAACTCCAAAAATATAGGGAATTTAGTTATCACTTGGTTTCAAGTTTTCAATTTATCACCAATACATTCGAATTTACGGTTTTACTCTTAACTTACAATAAATTACCCAATTATGATTTTTTTTCTACAACATTGATTTCAACCTATCTCAACATTATTATACTTTATTAGAAATCAGTATAGGTTCATTCCATTATTTAATTTCATAAATTCCTATTTATTTCACAATTTTAGCCTATTTTCTAGCTATTTTTAAGCCGAAAATTACAATAAATATTAAAAATACTCAAATAAAAATTGGGTTACATAAAAATTATGTATATATCATTTATACCCTACACAAAAATTTTGAGCTAGAAACAACATTTGATATATTTATTTTGAAAGTCAAAATTCGGATGAATAGTGACTTCTTAAGTAAGTATATTAAATATTATAAATTTTTCAAAAATAAAAATATCACACGAAAGCATGTATGAAATAATCTAAATTTAAATTTTTTTTTTTAATTTTTCTAGGTGGAATTACTATTTTTTAAAAATTATCCAAAAACAGGGTAAAAATTTAACCTAGTTATTCTTGGATGCTACAATAACTGACAGTGGATGGGTGGTTGGCAGACAACCTAGGCGATGGGTGGGCTGCTTGGGGACAGTTGGGTTCCATAGCATATTCACTTTTGGGTCGAGTTCTAACTTAGCACAAAAATTTCCCTATTTTTTTCTTAATTTTTTCTATTTTTTCTAGGATTTCTCTAATTTTTCTTTAAGGATCCCAAGCTTCCAAAATGTTAAAATGCTGGTCAGAGGTCCTATTTATAAAGTTTTAGGTCGGTTGATTTTCTTAGAGGCTAAGTGTTTTATTTTTTAATTATTTCTCTTATAAATATAAGTAGAAGGTGGCTCTTTTTGCATAAATTGCTGTTGAATCAGCAATGTCTAACTCCCACAGCTTAGCACGCAACTTCCTCCAGCTAGATCCGGCAAGTTTCCATGCTTTTGGATAAGCTTTGTTAAATGATTGCTTAAATATGAATAATATATATATTATATTAGTATTTAGTTATTTATTAATGTACAAGTATATACCCTTTGTATATATCATGCGTAGCATAAAATTATACTCTTATAACTATATTTCTAGCATATTTTTTATTTTTTAGATACATTTCTTAATTATTTTTATGAATTCAACACATAATATACACAATTTAGTAATTTAAGGTTAATTTCCGGGTATAATTATTATTTATGCTGAGTATACTCATAAAAGTACATAGTTATTCATATAGTAAATTATACTATATTATCTCATTCAATAGCTCAATTAACTTATCTCTAAGTTTTTGTCGCATTTCGAGCTCGATTTTAAGAGTTCCAAGCAATTTGGTACTATATTAAATTATCATACTTCTAGGGGTAAAATTAGAATTTTGGATCGCTATTTTCAAAATCTAACTTCACTAAGTCACTTTAACTCACTTTTCTATCTTAATTATAAAATTTGAGCTCAATTGAATAACTTTCCCTAAAGGCCCTAAGTCTAGGCTCAGTTGTCCTAAACACAATTTTAGGAGCTTACACAAGCCTTGGCAAATCAATTAATAGAGAGTCCCTCTGAGGATACCCCTCATGAAGTATAAGTCAAGTTTCCTGATGAAAATATCCTGGTGACTAAGAATGATTTTGATAGTGAAACAGTTGAGAAATCCTCAAATTGAAAAATGTTCTTTGATGGAGCAGCCAATGTATCAAGATGTGGAATTAGGGCAATTCTAATATTCCTTGAAGGTACACAATTCCTGATGGCTATAAGACTTGTTTTTTCCTATACACTAACAATATTGCAAAATATGAGGCATGTATTCTAGGACATAAAATGGCATTATTTAAGGAGATACGGGAATTAGAGGTGTGTAAAGATTCTTCGTTAATCATAGGCTAAGCTCAAGGTGAATATAAGACGAAAGAATCCAAATTGGTACCTTACCACCAGCACTTAGCCGAGCTGATAGGCAGGTTTGAAAAGATTACATTAATGTATGTACTAAGGGTTTAAAACCAATTTGCCAATGCTCTGGCTACCTTAGCATCCATGATTCAAATATTAAGAGGACTAGAGATGCAGCCACTCAAGATTGAAGTTGAAGAAAAGCCCGCTTTTCACTTAACAATTGAAAGTTCACGTGATAAAAAGTCTTGGTATTACGATATCAAAAAATTCTTCTAACATGATACATACCCTAAGGAGGTTGAGAAGAAGGATAAGAAGACAATTAGAAGATTAGCTACTCAGTACTTGATAAGAAAATCTACTTTATACCAACAATCATTTGATGGTTCACTTCTACGGTGTATAGAAGAGAAGGAGGCAGAGTTGCTAATAAAGGGAGGGCATAAGGGAATATGTGGCTCCCACATGAATGGCTACATGTTCACCAAGAAGATCATCAAGTTAGGATATTATTGGCTGACTATAGAGGGAGATTGCATCAAACATGTCAAACACTACCACTTATGCCAAGTCTATGCGAAAAAAGTAAATGCCTCGCCTCAAGAATTATCTACAGTATCTACGTTGTAGCCATTTTTTATGTGGGGTATAGACATCATCGACCCGATCACTCCAAGAGCATCTAACAAACACTAGTTTATACTGGTGGCTATCGATTATTTCATTAAGTGGGTAAAAGCTTCATCCTACTCAAGTGTTACAAAAAGAGTTATGGTCAAGTTCATCGAAAGAGACATACTAGCTCGGTTTGGTACACCAGAGATGATTATTAGCATAATGGTATGAATTTTAACAACAAATTGATGTCAGAATTGTGCTGGCAATTTAAGATCATTCATAGAAATTTCACTCCTTATCAGCCTCAGATGAACAGGGCTGTAGAAGCAACCAACAAGATTATCAAAAGAATCATTGAGAAGATGGCGGTCACATATCAAGATTGGCATGAGATGTTGCCGTTTGCACTCATGGTTTATTGAACTTTTATCAAAATGTCAACTAGGGCAATCCCCTACTCGTTGGTGTATGGGACGGAAGTTGTATTACCAATAAAAGTTGAAATCCCATCTCTCAAAGTGTTGTCAGAAACCCGTTTAGATGAGGTTGATTGGATAAAAAATCGCATTGAGTAATTGAATCTGATTGATGAGAAAAGGTTTACAGCCTTGTGCCATAACATGTGCTATCAACAACGAATGGTTAAGGCTTTTAACAAAAAAGTACAACCTCAAAGTTTTAAAGAGGAAGACATGGTATTGAGAAAGAATTTACCCAATACACAAGACTCGAGAGGGAAATTTGCTCCGAATTATAAAGGTCCTTACATTGTAAAGAAAGTTATGCCTGGAGGAGCTTTAATTTTATCTCAAATGGATGGTCCGAACCTAAGGGACTCGGTAAACGCTGACACAATGAAGTTGTACTACCCTTGAAAGATTAATAGAATTTTTGCTCAAATTATGCAATGCAAACAATCTTAATATTATTGTGGTCTTATTTTCATTTTCTACAAGAAAAGTTGGTATCTCTAGTGGTCATCGATATCAGGTAACAGCCCTAACTCCTTTCCCATTCTACTTAAAGTCCTCACTTTTCACTCTCTCTTAATAAACCCTACATACAAAAAACATGACATAAAATGAATACTTAATTTGGAACAATGCCAATTGATAAAAATTCTTTTAATACTCTATAACGGTTCACTCTCCCTAAAAAGGGAGATTTGTTTTCTATTTTTTAGGATGAAGGCATATTTAGAAAGAGCAATTGAGGGTAGAAGTTTGCAAGGAAAAACCGATTAAGTTTGGGCTAGAAATTCAAGATGTGACATCTTTTCTCAAAAGATGAAGATACTTCATACATTAAAGTTACCTTCTTAAATGTGTCTCTAAGCATAGCTTTACGTACTTTCATTTCAAGACTAGATTGTTTCAAAAAAAAAAAAAAGGGGGGAAAGAGAGAAGAAGAAGAAGAAGAGAGGGTCGAACCATTGGTTCTAAATGAATTTCTTAAGAAAAGATTTGACTGTTTAGGAGTTATCGATAGAGCTAGGTAAGTGTTTCTAAGCTCTTATCATGAAAATAAGTCAGTTTCATTTAAGACATTATATTTACTTTTAGTCTCCGCTTAGGATGGTAGTCAATCTCTATGGCACTTAATTCTTATACTCTTGGGTCCAACTAGCTCATAGAGTACCATCCCAATTTAGATTCCTGTTTAAGGATCTAGCCAACTCCTAGAGCGCAATCCCAATTCAAAATTTCTGAAGGTTCCAGCCAACTCATAGAGCACTACCTCGATTCATGTCTCTTTTAGGGGTTCAACCAACTCATAAAAGCGTTGTCTCGATCTATATTTCTTTAGTTTCTAGCTAACTCATAGAGCGCTAACCTAACTCAATTCTCATATAAGGCTTTAGCTAGCTCAAGGAGCACTTTGCCCAATCATCTTAGTTAGTCAGCTCATAGGGGCATGACCAAGTCCTCAATATTTCTTTAGGGTCTTAGCCAGCTCAAGGAATGTTTCGCTCGTTTAATCTTGGTTAGTCAACTTATAGGGGCACAACCAAGTCTTCGATATTTCTTTAGGGTCTTAGTTAGCTTAAGGAGTGCTTTGCTCGATCGCCTAGGTTTGTCAGGTCAAAGGAACACAACTAAGTTCTCATTTAAGGTCTTAGCTAGCTTAAGGAGCGCTTCGTTTGTCTCATCTTGGTTTGTCAACTCATAGGGGTATAACTAAGTCTTCAATATCTCTTTAGGGTCTTAACCAACTTAAGGAGCACTTCGTCCATCTTATCTTGGTTAGTCAACTCATAGGGGCATGACCAAGTCCCCAATATCTCATTTAGGGTCTTCGCCAACTCAATGAGCACTTCGCCCATTTAATCTTGGTTAGTCAACTCATAGGGATACAACCAAGCCTTCAATATTTCTTTAAGGTCTTAGCTAGCTCAAAGAGCACTTTGCCCATTTTCCTAAGTTAATCAACTTAGAAGAGCACAACCAGGTTTTCATTTAAGGTCTTAGCCAACTCAAGGAGCACTTTACCCATTCACCTAGGTTAGTCAGCTTAATGGAGCATAACCAAGTTTTTATTTAAGGTCTTAGCTAGCTCGAGTTATGTTTTGCCCATTCACTTAGGTTAGCCAACTCATAGAGTGCTACCCACCTTTCAATACTCTTAGGGTTCCTGCTAACCCACAAGGACGTTACCCTCACTACTATTTGTTTCAAGCTTATTATCACTAAATCCCCAATGAACCAATCCTACAATAGCTAGCTAGTTGTAGCGCTTCTTAAGATAGAGTCATTCCCAAGGCAAAAATGGTGTCTTTTTTGTTTTTATGGAAAATTTTTATTCAAACTTCATCACAAAGAGGAGCAGCTGTAGACACTCCATTTTTGCCATCGCATAATTTTAGTGTTTGATTTTAAAAGGTCCTAATTTAAAAATAAATAAAAATTTGAAAAATGATAAAAATACAAAAAAATGAAAAATTCTCAAAAAAAAAACATTATAAAGATTTTTTATGAAAATAGATTTTTTTAGGGTCAATAGATGTAGTTTTAGTTCATTTCAAGTGGCTTTATTTTAGAAGGTCTGATAGCTTAAGTGCAATTTAATTGCACTAAATATCAAGAAAAAACTAATAGCCTAGCAGATAAGCACTTGAACATGGTATTGGATTTAGTTTGAAGTCATAGGTTCAAATCTCATTAGACATACGTGTCTTTTATTTTTTCTTGCATTCGCGAAAATCAATTGAGCGTATGTAATTTAAATCTAATTATAAATCTTGTCAAATCTTTTGAATCTAATAGAATTATTTTTAAATCTAATGTGATAAAGATTTGTGTCTGATTTTGATTTTTATCAAATTAGATTTGAATCGAAATAAAAGATTTATTTTTTGAGTTTTATAAATTAAGATTGCACAGCACAAGATTAGGAGTTCAATTACATACTAGTAAGCAACCCAAATCCCCAATCTTCTACTACTCTTGCCATGCAACACATATACACAAATCAACCCCTTTAAGCTCCATCACCACTTCACTACTTTCATCCAAACCCCTCTCTCTCAATGAAACACCCATGAACAGCAGCCGTACAACAACTCATGCACGACATTCCAACCCTCACGACTAGTATACGTAAGAAGCTACACTCTACCTGCACTTCACTTCACCATCCACCCACACCAACGATCGCATCCCCTTTCATGGCCACATCTAGGCATTCCACAATCACTTCACAACACAACACAGGGTTGTACTTCACAAGGCAACAAAAGCCAAACACACAACGTAGCACATAAACTGGCACACCCACATATGTTGTCCACATACATTGCCCACTACTCGCCGACAGATAACAGCACACCAAGACACTCTTACAATCAGCCCTCACTCACCGTACAAACCAATACACACAATGTATTACCCATTGCGCTTTACATTCACAAGTAGCCTCACTCACATCTACTTCACACTCATGTCCATACTCAATCAGCACTAATGACCAGCTCCTTACGCCTCATACAAAGCCACGCTCATTCACTATATAGAGTTTAGCACGCACACCAACACATATGGTTGCACTTCACGATCACTTGCAATAAGCCACACTTACTGTACTTCTAAACAATCGACCAACACAATACCCCGATCCTTTTCTTCTTTCTCATAACCCCAACTAATCCTTCTATCCTTGCCACTACAGTGCCAACACAACCACAGCCAATTCAACCACAACAGCAATACCATAAACACATCCAGCGTATACACTACCTATTAACAGCCCTATCCTTTCATAATACACAGCACTATGTAAGACGGCCATCCTTGAATCCATCGCAGAACATAACCTTGCGAGTGGCACTTGAGAGCATCATTGCTATAATCCGTAGTAACACATGACAAGAGCCTCGCACTAATGCCTTGAACCAATGCCTAACCTGATACCGAGCTTTACTTTGGTCCATTGCTCAAACGACCGCAGACCACGGCCACTAACCAGCCACTACTCATCAACAATTGTAGCAACATCCTTCTCTCCAATAATCCAAACATACATCCAAGTAAATTAAGTCATTATTTTATTTTCAGTTTCTTTTGTTTATTTATTTTGTAATTTCTTTTATTTATTTATTCTGTTATTAATAATCTGTTTAGGAGCTAATTTTAAAGTATGTAAAGGGAATAATAGTTTAGCTTAGGGAATCTCGTCCTTTCCAAATTTTTTTATTAAGTATATTATAATTATTTATGTAGGTTTGTTTAGTAGTTATTTAATAGTAAAATATATATGTATATCTTAGTTTAGGAAAAAAAATTTTAACATTAGGTTTTTTTTTAGAATATCTCATTTAGGAAAAATTATTTTAGAAATAAAAAATAATAATTAACCTATTTCTAAACTAGGACATTTTAGAGGTTTTTCGTAAAATAAATATTCAAGAATTAGGATCCTTTTAGAATTTCCTTTGAAAAAAAATAATTGATAAATACTTAAACTCGGTCGGTTTTCATAGTTAAAATAAACTAACATACTAAAGTTTTCAAAATGAATTACAAATGCCAAATCCCGAATAGTGGGTACATAAGCACATCTGGGGCAATGTTAAAATCTGTAAAAACTTAGTGTAGACACCTAATTTTTTCCCATAATTTTTATTTTTACAAAAAGGGTCCTAATTCAAAAAAGAGATAAAAATAATAAAAGATATTAACAAATAATGAAAATACCAAAAAAAATAAGAAAAGGAAAAATTATAAAAATTTCGTAGATTTTTAGGAAGTAATTTATATTAGGAATAATTAGTTTTAGTTTAGTTAAAAATTTTAATTTAGGGATTTAGATAGTTTAAATATAATTTAATTGTAATTTAGAAATCTAGTTTAATTTAGGGACCGATGTCTTTATTTTTCTAACTTTACAAAAACGAGACGAAAATCGAATTCATATTTAATCTCGTATGAGTCTAGTTAAATCAGATTTGAATAAGATTTGAATCTAGTTTAATCAGATATAATAGGATTTGATTTGGACTTTATAAAAGGAAAAAAACCACAAAAATCAAATCATCAGCTTCATCAAAAAATTCAAAAAATCTACATCATCCACGCAATAGCAACAATCCACGAACTGCTGCACATCTGAACTCCAATCCAACATCCACAATCACTCCACGCAGCACACGAACAGCACCCGCGGTCGTCGCCTGATCCACAATCGCTCCACGCAGAAGCCAATCTACCGTCTAGCAATCCGAAGCTAATCCGCAATCCGAGGCCAATTCGAAGCACGACACAATCCAAAGCTAATTTCCACTGTCCGAAGTCCCAACTTCCTGTTCTCCAATTCCAATCCACTTATATACCCCCTTTGAATTGAACATCCTGGCCTCGATCTTAATCCCCAACCAAATTCCAGACAAATGCCTTAACAAGCCTGACAACTTCAATTCAAATCCAAATTCCTGACATCAAATCCGAAGCTTGACAAACATCCAAAATCAAATTGCAAAACCAATCTAAAGCTAAAATCCAAAAACCAACATCAAGTTGAAATCAAAATCCAACCTTAAGCCGGAAAAAAAATCCTCACCTTACCAATTAGCTAAGAATCCGAAGCCTGACGTTCAATTTCGAAGCTGATCCAAAATCCAATTTCAAAACTTGACGTCCACAATTTGAACAACAGTCGCGATGCCAGCCCCAGGTCCACCGCACATCACCAACTCTAGAATAGCACGCCTCGTCGTTGAATTGTGTACTCCACAGTCCGATACCGTCGCTGCTCCGTCTGCATCAATATACTACAAGAACAAGCCAGGTTCAGTTTTTCTAAATCTCAATTTTCTTATTTTATTTTATTTTTTTCATTCTTTTATTTATTTATCATTATTATCATTACATTATTAATTTCTTAGTTATTTGATGCAATACATGTGTATATGTCTATAGTAGTTTAGCTGACTTATTAGTATTAGTTTTTATATATTAAGTAAGTTACATAATATTACTAATCTATGTAGGTAGATAATTGTTTAATAATAATAGAATATATATATGTATATTAGTCTAGGAATTTTTAAGATTTTTCTCACTTAGAAATTTATTTTGGAAATAAAAAATAATAAAAGGCACTTTTAAAAATAGGACTTTTAGAGTATTTTTTATAAAACAATAACATTCAAGAGTTAGGGTCTTGTTAAATTTTTTAAAAATAAATCGAATAACTTAAAACGTAAACTCGGTTGGTTTTCAAAAATTAAAATAAACTAACACATTAAAGTTTTCGGAAAGAACTACGATCGTCTGATCCCGGCTAGCAGGTATGTAGGCACCTTCGGGGCGACAATAAAATTTGTAGAAACTTAGGTTCTTTTTTCTTTTGATTTTATTTATTTATTTATTGTTAAATATTGTGATTAGAAAAATAATCCTAATTTCGGCAAATAAATAGTAGTATCGGTTAGGGTTTAATAGGTTAGCCCCCGAATTCGGAACCCTCTGGTTCTTTGTTAAAATTGAAATCAAAGACCTATAGTTAAATAGTAATCAATCCACCCAATTGATTACGGTTTTTTTTTTTTCCCGACTTCGGTCAGGTGGCGACTCTAAAAATAATTTTTAATAAAAAACCAAAATTTCTCAATTTCTTTAGTCGATGATTAATATTAAATGGGTTACTGTTTATTATTAATCGAGAAATGAGAAATCAATTTTAAATAATTAGAAAAATCGAAAAATCAGACTCGATACTTAGGTATTTTTATTTATTTTATTTTTATGTTCTTAAAAAATAAAAAAAGGACAATTTAGAAGAATAAACCTAATTTCAAAAAATCTATAATGATACCTGTTAAGGCTTAATAAGTAGCCCCCAAATTTGAAATCCTCTAATTTTTATCAAATTAAAATCAAAAACCGGTAGCTAAATTGTAGTCAATCCACCCAATTGATTACAATTTCTCTTTTTCTCGACTCTAGTTAAGTGGCAACTCCAAAGGTTTTTTTTTTAAAAAAAAACCGAAATTTCTCAATTTCTCTAATCGAGGATTAATATTGAATAGTTTAGGGTTTAATATTAATCAAAAAGCTAAAAATAGAATTAAAAAAAAAAAAAGAAACTGAAAAATTTAGGCTCAACATTTTGTAATTATATGAGGACAATTTAGTAACAATGAGTTATCACATGCTTTCTACAAATGGGTGGTACCTTTTCATTGTAGAAAAGACATTCATGGAAGACAACAAGCCAATGGGAATACAACTTTCTAAGTTTGACTAATTCATCTTCTCAATGTTTTTCACATTTTTACTCTTTATATATGCATGAGAGAATATATTAAGATAATCCTTTTTTTTTTTTGTTTCTTTTTAGCCAAAGAAATCACTCATTTTCTATTTAAAGATTTCCCATTCAGTTAAGAATAACAAGTATCGGAAGTAGATAATAAACAATTTTTTTTTTTGGAAGCTCCCTTGTAATTTTGCCTCTTTTCACATGGAAAGATTCATGAAATTACCAAACTAAATGCAAAAACACAATGTTAATGTATGTTATTGGAAGTAGATTAAAAGTAATAAACTTTTTTTTTTTTTTGGGTCAACATGATGTGTACTTCATCAATGTATGTTATTATTGATGAAGGAACACACACCGACTTATAATTACTCCATAATAGTTAGTTTACTGAAATAATAAATTTTTAATAAATTAAATTAAACAATTTAGCAAAAAGAATTAAAATGGCATAAATAATTAATAGAAAAGAATAAAAACAGTCTTCTTTCCTTTTTTTTATGACAAATTCACAATAGTCTTATAATTGGACAAAGCAGATAGAAAAATACCAATTGTAATAGTAATAATCCAACTTAATACTAGTAAAGTAGAGTAAGTGTTTATATTTATTGTAAATGCTAAACGCTAGAAAGAGGCTGCTTCCTCAATTCTTTTATAAATATATTACTCCACAAATTCCATTCTATAATTGAAAAACCCATTGACAAGAACATCAACACATTATGTTTCCAACACAACAATTTCCAAAAGTAGCTTATTCTAGTCTATCTACAATAAAAGCAATATAAATGAGAAGTTTAAAAGCTAAGACACAAGAATGAATTCGCATTGCTAAGGGATGTTAGCACTAAGGTCGTATGCCTTAATAAGGGCATAAACAGCTCATTGTAGGCTATTCTTAGATAACACAGCACTTGCACCCCATGCTAAGGACGTAGATTCGCAACTGTGGTATTGGTCAAGTGTCTTTGCCGATATGTGGTGAAGCAACTCTCAAAGGAATATGCGAAGCAAAGTTTACAGTAGATCAAGGAAATAAAATGTGTTATGTGTATCATATGCACATTATGGTACAAACTTATGCTCAAATTTTTCTAAGAACTCTAGATACAGCTAAAAATAACTAAAACAAAATCATGTCACCAGCACCAAAACATCAGGAAAGCTAAGGAAAATGATAATAAGTTAGTCAATTAATGTTACTTGAGAAAAGCATATAACCTTGCTTTAGAGTAAAAGTTGATATAAAAGTCCTTATACACAAGCCTCCTTAAAGACTGATATTAGTTCTACTGCTTACAATATGAATGTATTTAGTCAATGTCTTACCTCAAAAGTTTAGTCTGAACAATCAAGTTACCTAATAAATTCACACTGCAAATTTTCACAAATAAGTGCATGCAAGCCCTAATATAACCTAAAATCATGGGCAAAAAAGTGCACATAGGGAGACTAAGACATTAATATATAAACCTCTCCAATAGAAAAGCTAAACTTACAAGTCATGTAAGCAAAAAATCAACAATTACATCAACCACTTCAACTAATTGCTCACCCTACTAATATTCCATAGAGATTACCTTTAGTACCATAATTATTTATATAGCCCTAGTACTCATTCTTCTCAATTTCCCAAAATTGAGCAAACCATTCCAAGTCATTGACCTTAAATTGCCTAAAATGAACACCATAGCTACTCTTAATGAATGGATTACCATAGTTAATGGAAAAATGGTGTAATTCAACAAGGGCACCATAGTCGAATTCCAGATTATATGGATATCTAGTAAAATAAAAATTTAACCATGCATATGACATTTCTCTTGCCACTAAAAACAAGCAATAAAGCAACCCAGGCTACCAAAACTAACTTCATAATTTAAACCATGTAATAAAATCTTCATTCATGGATCTATGTCATGTGAAATTGATTTATTCTTTCCATTTTAGAACTCACACCATTTTTTTTTTCCGTTAACAAGAAGTTAACGTATCATTTAATTAGCAGGAACCATAAAGATACCAATTTAAAGACTTTTCTTAACTAGCTAGTGAGAGAGATAGAGAAGAAAAAAGACAAGCAATAAATCAACGACTTTGCAAACAAAATTGGATAATTTTTTGGGGTTATAGGTTACATTAGATCATCACAGCCTAAAGCATCCTAATGCATAGATGAATAGATATGACATTATAATTATTCATAGTAAGCAATATGATCAAGTCATGATAGGTTGAAGAACCACCATCTATAGTATATAAAAGACTTACAAGTCCTAGTAGACCAAAGATACACTTACCTTCCCAAAAGGTCATCTTGAAAATGAAAGATAATGCTCAACAAGCCGTATAGTTCTTTTACCAATTTCTAGGTGGTTTTCTCAACTTCATATCCATCTTTTTAACATAGTGGGTAGCCATATTAACTATAATAGTATCTCCACAATTGTTTCCTACAAAGTTAACAAGTTTGTATACATTCTTATATTAATCCATCTCATTAACTATATGAACCACCACGAACATACATGTGTACATTAAAAAAAAAAATTGTCAATGGCATTTTAAATGATAAATTATTTGTCCATAACATTCCTTTGATCTCTTTATCAATGTCTGTTGCATGCATGAACTTGATGAGACAAACCCCACAATTTACATTGCTTAATACATGTTGGAAAAAATAACTTACCTTTACAATATTAACTCTATATATAGGCATAATTAACAATTTTTATTCTCCTCTTTTAAAGTAACTAATCACCAAGCATTAGGAAATATTATCATACAATACCTATCATCTCACTCAAATTGGTTTAGCTCTATTAATTGATGGTAGTATAAGAGATCTATAACCCCCAAGCCTACATCCTAAAACATTACATCAAAAAATTCCAGCTGTCCAAAAAATACATCAATCTACTAAACTTTTGTTTATAGTATGATCAATGCAAATTATAAATTGGTGGTGACATACCACTTTTTTAACAAATTGAACAACCCTTGTAGATCTTTTTACATTTACTGTATTATAATATCGGAAAATCTCATTCACTGTATCTATTATAGTTAACCACCAGTATAAATTTGATAGATTAATTGGAATAACTACCTACGAAAAAAAAAAAAAAAAAGAGTGCTTAATAATTTTTCTAGTTATAACATCGCACTAAATATGTCAAACTCAAACATCATATCTTATTACACGTACTTAAAGAGCCCATATATTTATCTTCACCTTTAAACAACCATCCATATTATGCCACTTTCGTCGTATCCAATAATAAACTTTGCTATCATAACAATAAATATTCGTAAAAATTTCCAAAATAATAAAAAGCTGTTAAATAAATATAAGTGACATCTTCAGTATGTCAAAAGAAACCATGTCCTCCATAATGGATTCTTCATCCTCTCCATCATGTTTAGCATTACTACATTTACATTAATAACATGTATCCAAATATTGTACATGCTAATGTAATTACAAAACAATCTAACATAATTTTTCAAACATATACGTGACATTCACGTAATACTAATTTTACATATATTTGAGTTACTAAAACATTATATGTAAAATATTTATTAAGAAATGCCATCAAACAATTCACTCACTTGCTAAGTCTCATGCAAAAAAGATCCTTCATAGTCACAAATTCTTACTTCAAATTAACCAACCATTTTCTCAATTGCAATTTGAAATTTTTAAAATAAATAACAATGTAAAAGTTATATTAACATTTAAAACATTAGTTCAATACTTACTTCCAATCCCCGCTACAATCAAATGTGTAACCAAGCACTTATAGTTGATTGAAATCAAGTTTCGACAATATGCCCTCATGACATCTACATGGCAATATTGCATGAAGATACTAGAAAACATGTAACAACAACAATGAAATTACAAATACATTTTATTAAGAAAGAAAAAACTATCAAAAAAAAAAAAACAAAGAAACTATCCATTTATTACTGAAGGGAAAATATGCGAAATAGCTAATGTAGAGGCCTTGCATTTAGTCCTACCTAGCCGAGAAGATTTCTTCTTCATATTTATGAGGTATGATGATAACTTATATCTTGACGGCATTTTCTCAACTCTATTTTTTATATCAAATTTATCCTCCTCGTCATTTCTGCAAATGTCACAAAGATGACACTACTTTGATGCCCATGTACTTAATTCTCAACAATGCTATCATTTGAAACATTTAAATAAATAATATCAATTACTAATAAAACAAAAGAGTAATTATCATAAACCAACAGTATCGTTATCATGATAGATCATCGTATACTGCATAAAGGTCTACTATCAATCCCCTTATTGATCACAAACCTTTCATACAACACATAAGGTTCCTTCTACTATACGTTATCACTAGGCCTATAGATAAGTAATATAGAGCAATTTACTAAAATTAACTTCTGTGGTGTAAATTAATCAACTAAACATATGGACTCATTAAGTTCCACACCAAAAGAATATTACAAACAAATGCAGTTTGTAAAGGAAATTGAGTTAGAAACTTTAATCTATAATATGAACAAAAACAAAGATAAGTAGTTATCTACAAAAACTATTAAAAAATCTCCTATCTACTCTCTGATCACTCCAACCTATCTCCAAATGAGACTCACCTCAGGCATTCTCCAGCCCAGATGAAAGAAGAGGTTTCTCTATAACAAAAGAGATCTATCGGGATGTAAGCTTAAGCTTAGTAAGATAAATACTCTCGTCAATACCACATGGCAGAAATTTATTAAATGCACAAACATATGAATGCATGAACAATCAGTATGCCAAACAACGCATGCAATAGTCTAGGAACTGCATACGACTCAAAATTACACTTCCTATAGTTGGGCTTAGAAATAATTAACCAACCCAAACCAAAATCTGGGTTCTAGCCCACGGGTTTTATATCATTTATACTATTGTACTTAAGTCAAAACAAAACCATATATAATATACTTTCTTTCCTAAACAACAAATTATATTTTCAAAATCTCAAGTCTTGTGATATGGTGGCTGATATCAGGCAAGTACACCTATCAGTTTTAATATAGCGGATGTGAGTCCGAATCGATCCCTCAGAGATTTTGAGTACTAATATTAACCTTAGCTCTATTATCTAACCAGAAAATTGTGACAGGTTGAATGAATTAAAAATACTGAAATTAACAAACTAAACTAATTATGAGACTTGATTAAGCAATTTAGAAAGAAATAAAACTAAGAACGACTTCAAGTATCCAATAGCGTATTTAGGAATTATTTCCCCTAGTGTTTAACATGTGACCGCTTAAAATATATTCAATTCAGTTTCTATTATTCTTGACCGGAGGGATTCACAATTAAAGCTAATACCTTTCTCAAGCATATTAACCCTAATCCTAAATTATTTACCGGAATCTCTTCACTTAGTAATATAACTTAGAATTGCATTAATGTATAATGAATTCCCATACAAATAATTAACTTTCCGAAAGAAACATGTATCTTATCTCTAAGTATACATGTAATTCTCTCCAATAATGCCTAGATCTAATTACACATGCAATTTCTCAATCATCATGCATAATATCATATATTGATACTCTAGAATTATCAATCAACAATTAAACAACATAATTGAATCAAGAAAAAGTAGAAACTTTATTGAAATTTATAAATCAACCCAAAAGTCACATGAAACCCTAGGTTCCATAATCCTAAATACACGAATTTTAAGCTATCATAATGAATCTAAAAATGAGTTCCATAAAAAACATAGAATAAAACATGGAAAACCCCTTTAATTGATGAACAATCTCTCTAATCTTGAAGTTGATGTTGCTCTCGCCTTTTTCTTCTCTTTCTCCTCAAGTCTCTTCTCTTCTCTCGTGTCTCGTTCGTTTCTCTAATGTCTTTTTTTCTATCCAAACCCTCAGATATCCTTTTATATATGTATTATAAGGATTCTATTTTCGTCACCAGACATGGCCTGGGACATGGCCGTGTCCCCAGATCGTGTAACTTTCTGCACCTAGCAAATTTTTCTGCATGGACACAACCTGGGGACATGGCCATGTCCCAAACTGTGTAACTTCAAAACTTCATAACTTCTTCATTTGAACTCCGAATTAAGTGAAACTTGATTCATTTTCTTTGTTTTCGATCCTAGAACGCGTTCAAACCTTGAAATCAAAATTTTACTCAATTAAGTATCAATTTCTTTAAAGAAAACCAAAAATGTAAGGGAAATACTATAAAATCACCATGTGAAATATGTTTAAAATCAGAATTATCAAATTTCCCCACACTTGAGCATTTGCTTGTCCTCAAACAAATAAATCAAAACCAAACTTTCGAGATAAGAAACGCTAATCAAAATTTATCACTATTTTAGGAAATCGGTGAACGAATACTCTTGACCCGTAGAAAAGTAAGAAAATCATTCTCAACTAACTTGCAATAATAAAGTCAACCAATTCCATCTGACCATATTCAAATGCTCCAACAATACTTAATACTAGAGTTCACTAGTTAATTTATGAAAATCAAAGTTTACCCGAGTTATTTAACTAAGGATTCTTAAACTAAAAATTAGATTTAACATCTCACCAACCGAGAAAGAGTCATAAAAATTTTGTCCATTTGACTAAAATGTATACAATTCTCTCTTCCATCTCACTAAGCACCATAATCTAAAACAAATACATTTTACATTCACTCATCCTCTGATCACCCCCCTAGTTCATGCTCTTGTTGAGAGGTCTTTTGAATTTACCTTATTTAATGCACAATTGTGTTGGTAGAGGGAAAGAATCTCGCTCTTCTGACGGACCAAGACCGATCCATACCAACTTATTTCTTATATTGATAGCGGGAAAGAACCTTGCTCTTTTGATGGACCAAGACGAATCCTTACCAATTTTTCTATTCATACTCTTGTTATTACTTTTGACCTCCAATCATTGTGATTTTTCAAGGGTTTCTCAAAAGAAAAATTTCATTTGTTTGTTTGCTAAAAATTATAGGACTCTTAAAAATTTCTAAGAGAAAAGTATACATAAAAGTAAATTTAAAAATAACCATGACTAACTCTCAGCTAGTGATGTTGCTCCAATTTCAAGTCTTCAAGTCCTAAGCTAAATAACTCGTAACTTTGCCCTCCACAAATTTGACTAATCAATTCTAGTAAAGTATAATAAGATCAATAATGATCAAGATGACAGTTGATTTGGCCTAATACCAGTTAATCACCTATTGCAAGTTAACTTAAAAATTAATTGGGTCAAATATGAATAATTGGTCTCCTAAACAGTAACAAATTCATATGTATCCCTTCCCCACACTTAATAATGTACATTGTCCCCAATGTACGACTAAAAAAAACATAGTAGCAAGAAATGAAACAATAAATACCATCATAGGAAAAAAGGAAATACATGTATTGAAAAAAGAAACTAATACTTCCCTACCAGTCGAAAATAAGGTGAAGAAGTTCATAACGAGGAAGCATCATCATCATCATCATCATCATCACTGCCCTCAACATCCTCTTCACTACCTCCAACCGCCTCTTCCTCACCATGAAAGAATAAAAATGAAGTAAACTCTCAGACAAAATGCATGTATCAATTCCCAAAAGTCCTAAACGTCGAGTAGCTAAACATGCCTAAACAATGAGGAAAATACAGCATAAACAAGAGAGGACAGAAGAAAAAAATTAAAAGAACTTACTTGGATCGGGAATGTGAGGAGAAGATGGAGAGAAGATGAAATGTGAAATGAAGTTGTGTGGATGTTTGTAAGTGTTTGAGAGAGTGTGTGTGTGTTTAAAAAATATTGTGCAGTGCGTGTGCAAAATCGTGTGAGGCTGGGCAGACACGAGCTGGGATGCGACCGTGTCCCTTGCCCGTGTAACTTCCTGTATTCGTCATATCTTACCTGAGCGGACACGGGTTGGGATATGACCGTGTCCCATGCCCGTGTAACATTCTGTGTGTATCGTGTGGATTCTGGATGCACACGGGTTGGGACACAACCGTGTCCCACGCTCGTATAACTCTCTATTCGCAGGTGGGAATTCTGGGCGCACACAGGCTGGGACACGATCGTGTCTCATGCCCGTGTAACCTTCTCTGCCTACGGAGTAGAATCGAAATCTGGGCGGACACGGGCTGAGACACGCCCGTGTAACTTTCTATGGGTAGGCAGATTAAAGGCCTGGATGGACACGGGCTGGGACACGACCGTGTCTCTCGCCCGTGTAACCTTTTTCTCTTTCTTCTTCTTTTTTTTTGTTTAAACTCATGAATTTAATTTAAAAATAAAGGAAACTTAAAGAAATAAAAGTCCTTAAACTAGAAAAAAAATAAGAAAAAGAAAACTAAAGAGAAGAATAAAAATGAAACTAAAAGGGAAAAGCCTATGACTAAAATTGAAACAAATAAAAGAAGCAAAGAAAATTTAGATAAAATAAAAATAAAATGAAATAAACTTAAAGAACTAAAGTATAAGCAAAGTTAGACATGGGTTGCCTCCCAAGAAGTGATATAGTTAACGTCAATAGCTCGACGGGATACGTCTCGTCATTCATGATTCTTCATCCAGGTGAAGATAGGACTCTTCCTGTATCTCACTTTCGAACTCTCCATACGAGCGTAAATTTACCCTTAGGCCATCGACCTTGCCAATTCCATTTAATTGGTGCATAACTTCCATAGTTTCTCTCCTTATCATGCCACTTATCAAATTCATGTAGCCTAAACTTCTTCATCTTGTCCGCTTTTACCTTAGAGGCGGTTGTCATTGGAAGTTTTGAACTTTTCACCACAAAGGCATGTTCCAAATGATTTCTTAACAGTTTCAGTTCCAAGATTGGTGGCTTATCTTTAAAGGATTTTAACCTAGGATCCTTTGACTTATGGAGTTGATCAACCCCCTTCTTGTCCACAATAGATTCATGAACTTTTATTTGAGCTACCATTTCTGCACAATTGGGGTTGGTCACCAAATTTTCATCTCCCCTTTGCAAGCAATAACTTGAGGAATCCTTAGCAAGCGTTTCCTGCACACATGTAGATATAACAACATTAGTAGGATTAACATTGTGACATATGTCCTCTGGGTCAAGAAATTTGTTTGTTGCCTCTGGAGTTTTAAAAACTATTTCATCATCCCCAACCCGTAATATCAACTTATGCTCACTAACATCAAAAACAACCCTAGCAGTGGCTAGGAAGGGTCGACCTAAAATGATTGGCACCTCAATATCTTCATCTATATCAAGTATAACGAAATCCACGAGAAAAATGAATTCGTCTACTTGCACTAAAACATCCTCTATGATGCCTCTAGGGTATTAGATAAACCTATCAGCCAATTGAAGACTCATGCGCGTTGGTTTAGGTTCTCCTAACCCTAGCTTTTTGAACAATTTATATGGCATCGAATTTATACTAGCTCCTAAGTCTGCCAAAGCATTATCTACTAAAAAATTACCAAGCATACAAGGAATAGTGAAACTCCCTGGATCATTTAATTTTTGTGGCAGCTTTTTCTGGAGAAGTGCCGAGCATTCATCATTCAATGTGACAGTTGTAAGCTCCTCCAACTTCCTCTTATTCAATAGAAGATCTTTGGGAAATTTCACATACTTTGGCATCTGCAAGATGACATCAACAAGAGGTAAGTTAATGTGTAATTTTTTGGAAATATCAAGCAATTTATCAAATTCCTTATTCTGATCAGTGTAACTTTGCTTAAGGCGCTGCGAATAAGGGATGGGAGGCTTGTACTCCTCCACTTTCGGTGGTTCCATACTTTCTTTTGATTTTAGTGGCTTTGCATCTTCCTTACAGTTGACTTCCACTTCTTTCTCAACTACTTTCCCACCATCCTTCTTCTCTGCTTGCAGTTTTCTATCACTTCTCAAGGTCACAGCATTAACATGTTCCCTAAGATTGACCTCAGTGTTCCCTGGGAGTGTTCCCTATGGTCTTTTAGAGATTAGCTTCGCAAGTTGACCAATTTGGTTCTCAAGGTTGCGATTGGATGCCTCTTGATTCCTCAACGATGATTCAATGTTGGATAAGCGAGCCTCATTGCCTTGAATATATTTTGTGAGAAGTTCTTCCATACTGGACTTCTTTTCTTAAGGGAGAAGAGGTGGGAATGGTCTTTGAAATTCAGGTGGGCCAAAGTTAGTCTTCTGCTGACCTTGGTTTTGATTTCCCCATGAGAAATTGGGGTGATTCCTCCATCCTGGATTATAAGTGTTGCTGTAGGGGTTATTTTTTTGCTTGGGTGGATTTCCTAGATAATCTACCTGTTCCAGTTGTTCTTGTGCTCCATACCCCTGCATACCAAAGTTACTTACATCTGATTGCACTGGTTGAGGGCCAACAAAGAGTGCATCAATCTTCTTACTCAATAGGTCTACCTTGGCTGCCAAAGTAGTCGTCAAGTCCACATCATAAATTCCCATAGCCTTTTGCTTAGCTCTAGTGGTTTCCCACTGATAATTGTTCATCGCTATTCCTTCAATCAGGTTTTGTGCTTGCTCAGGTGTCTTTGTGTTCAAAGTACCTCCTGTGGATGCATCAATCATCTGTCTAGTAGATAAATTGAGACCATTGTAGAAGGTCTGAATCTACATCCATAGTGGGAGGCCATGATGCGGGCACCTCTTAAGCAAATCCTTAAACTACTCCCAAGTATCATATAGCGTCTCCGCTTCCAATTGAGCAAAACAAGAAATATCATTCCGAAGTTTAGCGGTCTTTGCAAGTAGGAAATACTTCTCCAAAAATTTCTCTACCAATTCATTCCAAGTTGTGATTGAATTACTTAGTAGAGAGTTCAACCACTGTTTTGCTCAACCCCTCAAGGAGAAAGGAAATAACCACAGTCGAATGGTATCATCTGTGGCTCCGTTGATTTTAAATGTATCACAAATCTCTAGAAAACTAGAGATGTGGGCATTAGGATCTTCATCTTGGAGACCATCAAACTGAACATATTGTTGCACCATTTGTATGATGTTAAGTGCAATTTAGAAGTTATTAGCCGCGACAGTTGGCCTTGCGATACTAGAGTCAACTCCAATAAGTGTCGGCCTTGAATAATCAGACATGGTCCGATTTGCTTCATTCCCGTTGTTAGCCATATGTGGTGGATCTTCCTGCTTGATGACTTGAGTGTTGGCCTCTTCACCTTCTTCCTTGATTTCAATGATTGACTCGTCGTCTATGGTCGCCACAATTTGTCTAGGTTGCGATCTCAAATTTTGAAGGGCAGTTCTCTCAATTTCAAGATCAAGTTCTACCAAATCTTCCGAGTTGCTTCGGGTCATGCACTACAAAGGCAAGAAATATAAAATCAATTGCAGCTCTAGGTAATAAAAGTAAACAATGTAAACAAAAGAAAATAAAGAAAAAATGGTCAAAGTAATAAAGCAACTAGCGTTCTTAATATCGAAAATCCCCGGCAACGGCGTCAAAAACTTGATATCAGGCAAGTACACCTATCAGTTTTAATATAGCGGATGTGAGTCCGAATCGATCCCTCAGAGATATTGAGTACTAATATTAACCTTAGCTCTATTATCTAACCGGAAAATTGTGACAGGTTAAATGAATTAAAAATACTGAAATTAACAAACTAAACTAATTATGAGACTTGATTAAGCAATTTAGAAAGAAATAAAACTAAGAACGACTTTAAGTATGCAATAACGTATTTAAGAATTATTTCCCCTAGTGTTTAATATATTACCGCTGAAAATAAATTCAATTCAGTTTCTATTATTCTTGACTGGAGGGATTCACAATTAAAGCTAATACCTTTCTCAAGCATATTAACCCTAATCCTAAATTATTTACCGGAATCTCTTCACTTAGTAATATAACTTAGAATTGCATTAATGTATAATGAATTCCCGCACAAATAATTAACTTTCCGAAAGAAACATGTATCTTATCTCTAAGTATACATGCAATTCTCTCCAATAATGCCTAGATCTAATTACACATGCAATTTCTCAATCATCATGCATAATATCATATATTGATACTCTAGAATTATCAATCAACAATTAAACAACATAATTGAATCAAGAAAAAGTAGAAACTTTATTGAAATTTATAAATCAACCCAAAAGTCACATGAAACCCTAGGTTCCATAATCCTAAATACACGAATTTTAAGCTATCATAATGAATCTAAAAATGAGTTCCATCAAAAACATAGAATAAAACATGGAAAACCCCTTTAATTGATAAACAATCTCTCTAATCTTGAAGTTGATGTTGCTCTTGCCTTTTTCTTCTCTTTCTCGTCAAGTCTCTTCTCTTCTCTTATGTCTCGTTCGTTTCTCTAATGTCTTTTTTTCTGTCCAAACCCTCAAATATCCTTTTATATATGTATTATAAGGATTCTGTTTTCGTCACCAGACACGGCCTGGGACATGGCCGTGTCCCCAGATCGTGTAACTTTCTGCACTTGGCAAATTTTTCTGCATGGACACAGCCTGGGGACATGGCCATGTCCCAGACTGTGTAACTTCAAAACTTCATAACTTCTTCATTTGAACTCCGAATTGAGTGAAACTTGATTCATTTTCTTTGTTTTCGATCCTAGAACGCGTTCAAACCTTGAAATCAAAATTTTACTCAATTAAGTATCAATTTCTTTAAAGAAAACCAAAAATGTAAGGGAAATACTATAAAATCACCATGTGAAATATGTTTAAAATCAGAGTTATCAGTGGCCTCGTAATCTACAAACACACGCTCTAAGCAAAAACCTCAAGACATAGCCCCTCACCAATGGTTGGTGTCTCCCGGCACCTAATAAGCCCATCAGCTTAGGATAAAGACTCAATATAAATGATGATATAGCTAGTGCTCAATCCTATAGAAGACCCTCCTCCTGTGAGTCCCTTCCCATCTTTTACATGAAGTGGCAGTCAGTATTATCTGAATGCAATTACGGGGAACGTATGATTCATTAAATTTCTTAATCATATAAGTGATTAATCCAGTTTTTCATGGTGATCAAATAATTTCATTCCATACAATCGTATGTATGAATTATTACAAGAAATTACTATTATTAAGTTATTAACAAGCCATAGCATTCAATCATGAACTCACATGCATGCATTTTTCATATCCCACAAGCATCCAATTTATATATGTAAGTTTAGGTACATCTATTCTACAAGCAAAATCAAGTAAAGAGTTATCAAAAATTCACTCATTCTGCCATACAGGTCAATCGAAGTAGTCTGAGGGTAAGTCGCCCCCGAATGCTAGGTCCCTTGGACATCTTAATCATAATACTATAAGGATTTGAAATAAAACTTAGAAAACTATGCTAAAACCCCTTAAGTCATACTCTTAACTAGTTTTTGTATTTTTCTTGGTTTCTTACTTAAAGTTCAATTGCGTATAACTTTTTCGTTTTAAATCCGATTTTTATAATCTTATAGTCAATCTTCATCTTTTTCGAGTTTACTTTAACGTGGTGAGGTTATATTTTCGAGATGAGGCATGAAAATCTACCTATAGGTTAGAACAATAGTAGTCCTCATGATTTAGAGTGCTTTTGGGCTTTGTTTAGTTAATGAGCTTTTTGGTAACTTGGGAAATCCTTTAGGCTTGAGCTTAAGATCCCATTCTAGGCTCAAAATACTTCTTAAGATCATATTCACAACTTTGATTTAGACTTTTAAAGCTAACAACCACTTCTTAAGCTCTTAAGTAAGCTTAAGTTGTCAAATGGGTTTGTTCTCTATCCAAATCAAAGATAGTCACTTTCTTGGGCTTAGAGGATATCTTGTGGGCTTCTTGAGAGTCTTAAAGAAACTTTTATTATTGTGATAAGTTGCTGGTTAGAAACATAAGGTGGGTTCAACTTGGTGTTTGAGGCTCATTTTGGAAGCATCCAATTTATATATATAAGTTTAAGCGCATCTATTTACAAACAAAATCAAGTAAAGAGTTATTAAGAATTCACTCACTCCGCCATACAGGTCAATCGAAGTAGTCTGAAGGTAAGTCGTCTCCGAATACTGGGGGTCCCTTGGACATCTGAATCACAATACTATAAGGATTTAGAATAAAACTTAGAAAACTAAGCTAAAACCCCTTAAGTTACACTCTTGACTAGTTTTCGTATTTTTCCCGATTTCACTTAAAAGTTCAATCGCGTATAACTTTCTCATTTTAAATCAAATTTTTGCGATCTTATAGTTAATCTTCATCATTTTCAAGCGTACTTTAACATGGTGAGGTTAGATTTTTGAGATGAGGCATGCAAATCTGCCCATAAGTCATAATAGTAGCGGTCCTCATGATTTGGAGTGCTTTTGGGCTTTGTTTGATTAATGGGCTTTTTTGGTAACTTGGAGTTCCTTTGGGCTTGGGCTTAAGATTTCATTCTAGGCTCAAAATACTCCTTAAGGTCAAATTTACAACTTTGATTTACACTCCTAAGGCTAACAACCACTTCTTGAGCTCTTAAGTGGGCTTAAGTTATCAAATAGGCTTGTTTTTTATTTAATTCAAAGATGGTCACTTTCTTGAGCTTAGGAAGTATCTTGTGAGCTTCTTGAGTCTCAAAAAAACTTTCATTGTTGTGTCAAGTTGCTGGTCAGAAACTTAAGGGTGGTTCAACTGGACGTTTGAGGCTCGTTTTGGAAGTTTTAAGCTTGGTTTTGAGTTTTAAGCATAACACACTTATCGTACTTGCCTTGGTTGGTCTGTTCACTTTGTTTACTTACTTTTATCATATTTTTAAGTGTCTTTTAGGAATGTTCCAGATCTAGTCGATTTCAATATGAGTTTTCCAACTTGTTTCATCATTTCCTTAAGCTTAGGTATTAGATCATGAACTTAAGCTACTTGTATTGAAATCTTAACTTAACTTCTTTTCCATGAGATGATTATTTGACTCGTAGTTTACATGAAAATAGAGGATCTCACACTTATCATAACTCCCATATCATGGTTCATGTCTTACAAAGTTGGTTTCCTCATAAAACTTCATGTGATGGATTTTTCCTTTACTTAAGTCTAGATTTGAGCATGTTTAACTTTATAGAAGTGAAAACAACATCCAAATGACTTATAAATCCTCACGTCCATCATGCTTTCCTTTTATTCAAGTTCTCATTTCAAGATTTTCTCAACTTAAAATTTTCCATTCAAAGTTTTAAACAAGTATCTCTACAAAACACCAACTTTATATGCTCATATTTCAACTTTCACATATGGGTTTCATGAGTTTGTTTCTTAGGGTAGTCTTAGGTGTTTCATCAACTTATGATTATACTCGTATCTTCAATAAATAATGGTCTCCTAACATGAATACTAAACTACTAACACAAAATACACTTACTTATCCACAAAGCAAGAATATGGTGGTTGTGCACTAAGTTTTCACTTAAGCTCTTTGTCTTACTTCCTCCTTCTTTCAACCTTTTTGGAAACTTGAGTTGTGGTCTATTGGAGTAGGGTTTAGGAAATGTTCTAAGGATCCTAAAAGGAGCTTTAAATGTTAGCAAATGTAAGACACAAGTGGAGTTGAAAGTACCATGAGTGTGGATGCATGGAAGGTGATTGCAAGTGTAAGATTTTGTAGGCTTTTGTGTTTCTTCTTTTGAGTTGTTTTCAAAATGAGAGAAAAGGAAGTGAAAAATAAAGTTGAAAGTGAGAGAAAATGGAAAAAGAGTGGCTAGTTGCAATTAGAGTGGAAAGTGTGTTTAAGAAGTTTGATTTTGTTGTCTTGTAACATGCATAAAAGTCAACAATTGTAACTCTAGATTATGTAAACATTAAGGGGTGAATAGTGGAGTGTAAGATAAAGTGATTGATGGATGAAAGGCATGCCTACACCCCCCACCCTCTTAGCCATGTAAGAACTGGCCATTAGGCCTTCCTTTTTGGTATGGAATTATCTTGTCTACTTTATTAAAGTTAAGCATGTGAAATCTTGTCCATGTGTAGTATAATTAAATGGATGATAAGGAAAGCGTCTTATCACTAGTTTTTTATAAGCTATCAATTGATAAATAACTCCAACTCTCAATTGATGAGTCATTTAGGGTGACTAATTAGTTTACATATTCACATGTAAGGCTTAGATATAAAGATAAGGGAATTGTCTTATAGAAAATTATTTTAGAATTTACTTCTTAAATTGTTTTATAGATTATGATTCAATTCTTATAAAATTATGAAATTTTTTAGAGTTGAATGAAATCATTCAAATTAAATTATCAATTAGTCATTTAGGGTTAGAAGTCCTTAATTGTTTTAGGCTTTAGAGTCTTAAGTGACTTTAGAGTCCGCAGTTCTTTATATTCGGGTTTTATTGATAATTGACTTTCGAATTAGGAAAATTAAAGTTCGTTTTTAAATGTAAACTTAAATTCTTAGTTTAGTTAATCCTTAAGAATGTTCAAGCAGTACTCTCAGACGAATCATTAGCCCACTAAAAGTAAGGATTACAGTAATTTTATATTTATTATTTCTTTTATTAACATCTCTCCATAAGGGATTGTATAAATGTATATTGTCAAGTAGGATTATATGAGATTGAGTTGCAATTTGTAATTTTCTATTATTTACTAATGAAAATAAATCTTAACTTGTCTTTCATGAGTTGATTGTTGCCTACATCTACTAAGCGCTACAAACACGATGCATAGCTCTCTTGCTACAACATAAAAACATTATAAATTAAACAACTCTCACAAATATTACATGATTGGAAAAAGACAAATATTTTTACCTTAGCACTATTGACTTTAGGTACAACACTAGCTCAACTTTCTTTTTTACCTGTACTCTCTTGGGGTCACCATCACCAGTGTCTTTTTATGGTATATATTTAGCTAGTGTCAATAGCTCTAACATGTCTACATGGAGGGGATGCATGTCGCTAACATCTACATTATCAGGCTCATCCAAAAGCTATCAAACTTAAAGTTTTGATAAATAGGCCTGTCAACATTATCTCCGCCAAGTGTAGCATAAATAGCATCTAATGCTTTCCCTATGTTTCTTTCAACTATAGGTGTATAATATGAATCATATGCCCCTCCACTATGCTCAACTTTTCCTTTCCCTAACGAATCCACTACTCCCCCCTCTACATTAGGACACTCCTTATCCTCATTTAAAACTTCAACAAACTGATATTCATTCTGTTGTTCAAAGTTTAGGCCATTCACTATACCCATCTTACCCTTATTTCCAACTCTACTACTATGATTGTTTAATAATGAAATAGCAAATAATATGAACTCAAAATTACCCTTGATATTTTCATTCATCGTAGCCAAATCTTTACAAACATCATCGACATCCTTACGTAATTTCATCTGATCATTCTCCATGTTAGAGAGTTGTGACTTAAACATCTATAAGAAAGAAATTAGCGAAAGTTTACTTACAATTGCAACGAAATTACCACAGTCAATCAAATAGGAGTTCTACATACATGAAACATTTTCTTATGTGCTGACATTTCCCTATGCATTTCATGACTTGAATTTAAACTAATCCCTAAAACAACCTATAAGACATAATTAAAAGTTAACATAGCTATTCAAGAATAGCATAACTAAAGGATTTAAAACAAATAACAGTTACCTTTGCCTTAGACATCTTATTGAAGTGGGTAATAACTTTTCTTATTGCAATATTTGTCCATGTCTTTACCCAAAGAGTAAGGTAACTTGATGGTGTAACATCAACACATCCCAAAGTGACATTATCAATAAAAAACAACTATAAACCACATAAATCTATTATTACTTATCAACAACATTTTAGCTTTAAGAAAATAAGGTTAAATAACACATAATAATGAGATTTACCGATAAAAGAAGGGCACATCCAAAAAGATACTTTCTTTCATAAACCTTATAAGCTCTTACTCCTGCGTAGAGTCTTTCCAACATAAAACTAGCCCAATTTGTATTGATAATATTATCCATGTCTGCTACTATGGACTAATGATCCCTAAGAATCATATTTCCCATATGTGGTGCTATTAATCGACCGAGAAACCACAAAACTAACATGCATATAAAAGAATCATCTGCAGGGATATTATCTTCTCATATTTTTCCCTCTATGCTAGTGAGGGTTACAAGATGTAACTTTAATTTGGTTGATACAATCATCTCATACGATGCATCTACTTGAGGAATATGTCCACCAGAGCTTAACCCTAATATACTTTCAACATCTTTGATGGATAAAGTAAGGCTCTGGCCATTTATGCATAGCTTACAACTTTTAACTTCAAATCTATCAATAAGCCATGTAAGTATTTCTTTGTTCATCTTCCCACATTACATACAAAGTATGGCTCCAAACCTTAACTCAACTATTATTTCTTTTTTCTAAGCACTCATCTTCCTTAAAACTTCAGCTACTCAATTAGGATTACATCATGATTGGAGCTACATAAAAATCAATGAATTATTAAATTAGTTATCACAATATTGAAAGTTAGTGTATCTACAAGCTAATAAAGGAAAAATATATATAAAGAAAATTTTCCACAATTTTACCTTTGCTAAACAAAAATTCGATAAATTAACTTGAAAGTAATATTATATCCTTCCAAATACTAACATGCTCTAATTGGCACAAGTTAAATGTCAAAAGTATTCCTAACTTGCTCTAATGACTATTTTATAGAATGAATCAACTTCATTTCTCAACATTATTATGCATGTATAACATTTGTGCTTCACATATATGGTCATATGTTCATATCATTCTTGTCAACACTTAGCAAGTCCTCATATGCTCTTGCTTCAGCATTTCCCACATCATCAAATTACTGCTGCTTCTTTTTTGAGAGCGATTTCCATTATTAGTTGTTTGTGCATGCACCTGGAAAAGTTCATCTCAACTATAGAGGACAAACTTATATTTCATACAAATACATAAATGGATATATGATAGTTACAACTATCTCTCACAAATAAATTATAATATCCACTTGCCATAGTTTTAAAAAGATGTAAACTGAGATAACCATACCTTATGTGTCTTTCCTACTTTGCCCTTCCCTCTATCCATTTTTGCACTCATCTCATGCTCTTCTTTATTATAAATAACTAAAATTAAGTTTTTGCTACATTGTAATAACTTCTATTATAATTACATAAATGTAGCATCATTAATATACAAAAAATATATAAAACTACACTTATAAGCAAAGAAATTTCATAGTGACTGCTGGAAAGCATATTACTAATAGGACTAGTGACAAAATTCATTTTAGGTTTGCAAGATTTGGATTTGTAAGTCTAGAATAAGATTCGTTAAGGCTATCCCTCATTGTCTTAAACATTCTTAACAATCTATATACCCACTACGGGCCTATGGCTATTGACAAATCGAGACTAATCATATCCATTATGGGTAAATAGAAAAGAATCTATTTAGCTTCTTTCCATTACTTGTGTTAATAATCCTAAACATTAAATTGCTTCCATGTTAACCCTAAATCTCAAACAAAATACCTTCAATTGTTAGTACATGTTGCAATAACAAAAATGAATGAATCTGAAAAGTAAAACAATATTCTTATAACAATCATTATTACAAAGTGTTAAAATAATAATTTTAGTACACAAATTTTATCTCATTTAAAAAGTTTGGATACTAACATAAATGAATTTAAAGTTTAAGTCCTAAAATGAAAAAGAAATATATAAAAGTTTAGATTCCTCCAATGGCCAATTAAAGGTGTATGAGTCTTGCATCAATTATCTAAAATAGTGAGTACAAATTGCAATCACACATTATGAAAAAATTATTAAATATAAAAAAATCTCATAACTAAGTACTCTCTACCAAAATTGTCCCAAGTTACCTTAATACATACAACTACGATATTCAAGTGATGAAATATTATCGAATAGCATTTTGATTCTACCTATCAAAAGATCTTCCAATCAACATAAACCATAAGAACATGTAAAAAGGAATCAAATATAGCTAAGTTAGAAGTGCATCCAAAATATATCCCTAATTAAAAAATCAAGCCTCAATTTTAAAAATTTTGAATTCACATCCTTATAAAACCTCAGAATGAATGAATACAATAGAAAGGAGCATCCTTGAAATCATGATGTCACAAAATTACCTATCCGTTAGTTAGATGGAAGGAAAAGGACCATCAAACTATTTTCTAAAAATAATGAGCATGGCTAATCATAGTAGTCTAGTAAATTTGCTTAACCAAATTTTTCCCTTTTTTTTCTTAATATTTAAAATGAATCACCTTCATGTAATACCGACTACACAAATAGAGATATAGTTGATGATGATTTACTTCATCACCGATCCAATGATCTACGCACAAAAGAAAGTAGATGTTGAAATGGCAACATCTAACGAAAAACACTACAAACTTATAGCACTATAGAAGAGTTCAAATGCAGGAAAAGGAATACTAATTTCATCATTTCATTATTATTGACAAGTATTCTAACAAGGATGGAGATAGACCTACACGCTTTGGAATATCTACAAAAGAAACTACTAGACTGCCTAAGAAGTTCTATGGCTCTGTAAATAAATGACCTTATACTATTAGAAGTTAGGCTTAATCATAGCAATAAAATGTTGAATCTTACAACCATTAAATGTAAGAAAGATTAATTTACTAGTTACCTAAAATAGAGTAGGGTAGGTTTGTTATACCTAAAATAATTTCCATAATCATAGCTTGAAAAAAAAGATTAGATTACAATAGCCATTCAGCAATCTACTTGGAAAAAAATGTCCCTTGACCAGCATATACCTTTGATGGCCAAATTCAACAATTGGAACTTCATAAAGACATTTCAATCAAAGTGACAATATTTAGGAAAGACACCCACATAAGTCATAACAAAACAATGGCTAACAGGACGAATTCAAGCAATAATAGACCTACTAACCACAAATGAATCTGAAAAGTAAAATAATGTTCACCTAGTAGCAGCCAAAAACTAAACTTAATTTATAAGGTAGGTGAATTTTATATGATATTATCTATTACAATGGATAGAGACAACCATGAATTGTGAAAAAATAAAATAAAATAATCTAGAGAAAAAATAGTTTTACATACAAGACTTCCTCATGATATTGCAGTAGTGTAGACACAAACTTAAATTCTTGTCAATGTTCCTCATTGCTATGTCATCCTATTTATTAAATTTGCATCCAATACCCACAATGCTAGGCATAAAACAAGTCCATTAATGAGTACGATTGCTTACATTAAAATGAAACTCCATCTTCTATTGCTTTTCCAGAAGGAAAGAGAACAAAAGAAAAGCATTCAATAAAATGTGACGAGTAGAACTATAAAAATTGTTTTCTCTATGATCTTGGTGAATATCATGAACAATGGAATGGAAGATTTATTTACAAATTAATAAACTACCACACTTCTTCAAAATGGTTTGTATCTCTTAAATTCTGTTTCTACTCATAAATCAATACGGAAAAGAAAAAAAAAACCTTGATGCAGCTAGCACTAGTAGGCTAATCAAAGGAAAGTCATAAGGCCTCCACAATTGCTTAACAAAAATTACACCTTCACAATACAACAAACGCTAAAACACTCGTTGCGCATTGCAATCAATTAGGATTTTCAATAACAAACGTAGTAATCCAACCTTTATGTGATATGTTGTAATAAATAGAATAGATAGGAAATCTTACTTCTCTTTGAAGGTGTACAACAAAGACGATCTCACCAGCTTCATTAGGTGTCCAAGACAAACAATTGAAATAGATATAGCAATGCAACATTATAGGAAATACAATGCCCTAAAGTAGCTGTAAAAGGAGAGAATAGAGGGAGAGAGGCAAAGCAGAAGCAATGGAGGGGGAGAGGGACAATGATGCACTTACTTTGAGAAGTCAATCAAAATGGAGGAGAGGAAGGGAGGGGGAAGAAAGTAAAATGAAATCATCCTAGAATAGGTTGAAACATTGGATATTTGGTTTACTTGTGCAACCAGTTATAGCTAAATTACAATAAAAGCATATCAGTGGTTGAGATTTATTTTTAATAAATTAAGGGTTGAAATCAATATGAGACCAATCCTGTATATTTTTTAAACAGAACTATAGAAGTTACCTAGCAACTCATCATCTTGTATTCGGTTGGATAATGGTTAGTTGATTGTTTCATCTAGATTAAAAAAAGGTTTTCTATCCATGATCACTTCATCCGGAGATATTGAGAATCGTGGTTAATATTATCTTAATAAAAATGTTGTAAAAAATGTAGGAGAATCAAGTACTCTTTTTTGTTTTTGCCATCAGGAGCATAAGTAGAGAGTGAAAATATTTAGAACCATTAAATTATCATTACAAGTAAAAACATGGAGCGAAAAGCAAAACATGGGGCATTAATCAAAGAATATCTTTCCTTATGTTTTTTAGCTATCTCCTATATTAAATAGAACGCCATATAATTTGGAAACTTATGAGCCAAGATGTATGAAAACATAATTAATCCATTTGTTTTTTAAATCATATCTACTAAATCCATTAAATCCAAAAATAAAGAAGACCAATATATACACTTACATAGAAAGATAGAATTTATCAAAGTTGCCAAATCTAAATCAAAAGATTAACTTAGGAATGAGAAAAGGTTAAGGGTCAAAAGCATTAACTAGGGTCAAATCTAAATCAAACTAGAGCCAATAAAATATTATAATATAATTCGTATTTATTTATAAAGCAGTAAAAATTACTTTTATTCTTGAGAATTGAAAGTCAAAAACTTTTTATAATCTATTTTTTAATAAATTGGTATATTTTTTAGAAAATACAATTGAAATAACATGTTTTCCCCAAGAAAATTTGGTAGGTTCTTATAGAAACCTAGTTAGAGTAGTCGAGTCAACTAGATTGAACCAACATCATTGTCAACAAGGATCAAAAGAATGACTCGGACAGGTTTTATAGAGAGGTCAAGCTAAATCAAGATGGAGCAAGTGGGTCAACTTGAGTTTGACAATACTAAAATTTATTAACCATCTTGTGAATTAAATAGAATTTATTAATGAAGTTGTTGTAATCTAAAGGTACTAATACTAATCTTTCAACAAGATGAATCGGAATTAAATCCCTTCTTCAAATCGTAATGTAGTTGGAAGGGAAGGAAGCTAAGTAGTAATCAATACGAGGTGCTTAGATACATAACAACCACCTATGGTCGCTTGATGGGTGTGATCTACTAAGCACTATGGTAGTTAGTTCCCTTGATTATTTTTTATATCATTTATATTTTTTTTATTTTCTTTCAAATTAAATATATTTATATATATAATATATTATAGAAAGTTTTTTTTTTCATTTCTTTTTTTTTTTTAGCTTTTCAGATAAAATTTTTATTTTTTTCATTTATTTTTTATGTTTTTTTGTAATTTTATATGTTTTTCAAATATTTCTATATATTTAGATTTAAATATATATATATATATGCAAATGCCACATGAGTGCCACATTATCTCTATGTGTGCGCTACTAGTAGTTAATTATCATATTATTTATAGTTAACGTAGCTATAATAACAATTATTTATTTTAACTATCTACTAAACTTTCATTCTTAATTAAAATCACCCTCTAATATTTTTTTTCAAAAATTATATCCACTTTTTACATAAGAAAACTATCTACAATCAAAGCGAATCGATCCATGCTTCGCCCTCTACCTCTACATAAGAAAAATACGTATCAATCTTAGAAAGGAAACTGTAAACTTATAGTATAGGTAATGGAGTGATGGGTTGCATCTATATGCCAATCCTATTGGACTGTGCATGAAAGATGCTCTCTTCGAGTTTTGTACCTCTATAGGGTACATTTGCAAAAATATTACAAAAATAGGGTGTTAGAGGAAAAATTTACGTCAACACGCACGTCTTTATTGTACACTTGATTTTTATATTACCTTATGAGCACCTTCAATACAAAAATCAATTACAAAGAAAGTGCAATCTAAGAGTGTACCTTCCTTAATAAAGAAGGTGCAATTCACGCGTATGCCTTCTTTATTATAGAAGCCGCACACATGAAATGCGCCTTCTTAGTAAGACTGAAGGTGCAAACATGCCATGTGCCTTCAGTGTAATTAAACGTTTTTTCAATCTTTAGGTTAGTCTCGATTCCCCTGGCTAAGTATTTTCAATCTAGCAAGCTAGCTACCTGTTCCATTCCTAAGTTTTGGACATTTTTCTTAAACGCACCTTCAATGTAATTAACAAGGTGTGATTCAAGCATGCGTCTTCTTACTTTCTAGCTAACATTTCTCTTATTTATGGCAATTAATCAAATACTACTTGGCCTGTCTTGTATTCATTATTCCTGAAATGGTGTAATATCATATCAAATCAATTCTATGAGTTAGGAATGGCGATATTTTTTTTACTTTATTACCTAAGAAAAGTATTACCGTAACGAGTCAATTAAAATAATTCACTAGAGTACCAACTAAACCTATGAAAAGCAAGTATGGTATATAGAAAGTATATATATAGTAAACTATCAGCAGTAATTGAATAACAATCCAATATGAAACATCATTTACAAAAACCATTCATTGAGTAAATAATAGATATCGAGAATACATAATAATCAAACTAGGTAATAGACTATGGTTATTTACAACTACTTCCTAGATCTAGTTAGTTATTTTCCGAAGCGACTTAATAATGATGGCCTGGGAGTGGATAATCCCTCCAATGGTTAAAGCTTAGATAGATGAGGAAGAGTATATGTGAACTCTCTAAGAGGAACTGGAGTAGGTGGTGACAGTGATAACTGGATGACACCTTCCCCTATGTCTAACATTTGACACCAACTGGTACAATATTTACGAGGAGCTAGCAATGTTTGCTACGGATAAATCCATGCATAAGCATCTTGAGTATCGAACGAGGTGCAGCCGAAATTGGAGGCATCAGTAGGTGGTACACTGCTACCAATCTCACCTAAGTCCATGGAATGGCGAGATCCCGATGCCACAACATCATCTCCCTATCCTCGACTACATGCATGTCCTGGTCGATGTCCTCTCATGCAAACTCTAGCACCTGCACGTGGTCAAGGGGCAGGTATAGGGGCCTGATCAGCTGGCTAGTTAGGAAAGAATATCAACCCGCCATGTTCCTCGAGATGGTGAAGGCCACCATCAATGATATGATGAGTAATATCAAAATCGTCTACTAGCCTCACCTGACATAAAGTATCTACCTATATTTAATCAAATAGTTAACGTTACAGTCATGTACTTTTCTTTGCAAAAAACCATAAGATAAGTGAAAGGAACGCTTACGAAGTGTCTCATCATTGCCCCCATGATGGGTGATGTACCAGCATATATGCTCCTTACACTAATGGTAATAAGCTAGATCAACATCCCTCGGTCCCTAAGGATGGACAACCTACATGTAACGGTTTACCTAAGTCAATATGTAGCCCCGATGCTTGACCAACCAATCTATGTCTGTCCTGCTCCTAAGATTGATGTGGTGTAACTCCTCACTTATGTTAACATTTACCGGTATCGTTTGGAAACCTCCAAATTGTTGTATGATACAACCAAGGAAGTAAAACTTGACAATTTAGAAGCAGATTAATGGTACCCTAGCTAACCAAATAGCTTAACCAGCATTGTAGAACAATAGTAGGAGATCAATAAGGTCATCCAGGTACGGTTCCCATACAACCTACAATGCATTTGTAAGGAAAGTGTATTAATAATTCATATATTTTTAAACCAAATTAACTACAAAATTAAAATCGAAGAACGACAAACTTATCAACTCATTTGCAAATCAAATGCGGTCCGATCTGCTTCAACAACGTGCGTAGCATGGTATGTGGTGTCTTGTGATATATCTCACCTAACAGCTAGCAGTAGCTCCTCTTGGATAGCAAACCCAAACCTACTCCATAGTGTAATGTAAGGGAATCTATCCCATGCCCATATCTATAGCAATATAGCAGCACCTCAAATCTCTTGTTCTCTTAATCGTACAACTCCACATAGTTGATGATACAGCCATGTCGAGCTAGTTTAGCCCTAACTAAATGTCCCGGCATATGGAAAATACTCTAACAATGGCAAGAACTTCTTGTGAACAAGAGAGGAAAATTTATCAGTAAATAAAAAACTACCCAATAACTACAAGATGTACATAAGAGTATGCCGTCAAATGGTCTCATCATCCGCATCCTCAAGAAGTTTGCTAAATCTCCCTTATAGCTAAGCCAAAGTAACCCCACCTCCCTACTAATACTGTCAGTGGGGTAATCCCCTAGCAAACCTATAGCTACCTAGGGCCAAACTAACTGCGTAGGCCTAATCATTGTAGCCCCATCCATACGGAGACTAAATAGTACCTCTATGTCCTAAAGCGCGATCGTCATCTCCTCATAAGCCATATGGAAAGCTTAGGTCTTAGATCTCTACCTCTCAACTAATACGGTAATGAGGTGATGGTTGATCTAGATAAATAGCAACCATGCAACCACAAGGAAACCTGCATCCTAAATGTGAGTCATCATGCAATCATCTAGCGGTATGGCAGCCACGTCCTTCTGCATGCTCAACTCAACTCGACGCACTATAATGTGCTCGGGTCCTTGAAATATTAGATTCCTTTTCATCGTAACTATATAAAATTATTGAACCGTACAATTTCACAAATTAGTTAATATCAAACCATACCCGAAACTCCCATAAGTCCTGCAACCGATGTCCGACCTGTCCATGCAATACCGAAGGGTTACTCAATCTTGGATCCATCTAATTTGCAAAACAAAACAAATATGTCGTGTTATTGATATATGTAAATATAACATGGTATGATATATAATATAATGTAAGAAGACAATGCAAATAGTTGTTTGTCTATACCATTCCTATTAAGCTGAGGATACCTCCTCCTATTATATCCTTCTATTCTACACACGCTACACCTACTCTTATCGGTAGGATCTCTTCTTCCTTTATTTACCGAGACCATGCTTCAGATGCTTGTTAGGCATAAGAAATGAGTAATTGAGACAAAGCTAGTTCAACTCATCACCTATTGGCAAGAAATGTTTGCTATGGACATCTAACTGATGGGACCACTTATACCATCCTGCAATGTATCAGCCAATAATAACTCAAATAGAATTAAGTGCCTTGATCACATGTAAGCACGGATTTCTGTAGATCTACCATTTCCTACATGAACACGCCATTCTATTTGTATAAACAATGTGTATTCAACCACCTCGTTTCATGACACCTTTTAATTCACACCTCCAACTGGTCTTCACCTCCCATATCCCGTTTTCCTAGCTATAAGCCTTGATGGTATGAGCAGGAGCTCGCTTAGCCTACGTGTTAAGCTTCTTCGCAGCATACTTCGTATGCGCTTGCCCCACGTCTATTTCCTTCCTCGCTTGCTAGACTCTTATTTTTCAATAATCAACACAATTGTAGAATATTTTCTTGATAAGTGATATTAGAGGCAATCCTCTACAACCTTTCAATACAACATTATAACTCTTGACGATATTGAAGGTCATATATCCAAACCAATAAAATCTGTCATGAGTCAGTGTCCATTTGTTCTTATCAAAGGATGAGAACCATGACGGTGCATCCTCCTTTACTTTCAACATCTACTCTATTAAATATTCAAATTTCTTAGGTTATCCTTGCATAGCAATAGCCAGCTTCTTATACAGTTGAAATTACTAGTGACATACCGTATACACAATATTGAATCTTGCACGGTTGGTTCTTAATTTGCAATGCATTTTTATTCCATGATTTTTTTAATATGAATGAGATGTCCAATCTGCCTCCTATGCATTATTTTTCAGCAAATATTGAATCTATATAGTTTGCACAATATATTATCTTTCTTCTTTGTTGTTTAGGTACTTCAAAGGCCTGAACTCCTGGTCGATTTGCAAGATTATGATTATTCCTTGGACATGTGGAGCCTTGGTTGCATGTTTGCTGGAATGGTTAGAATTATTTTAATAATTTGTTGCTTCAATTTAACTCAGCAACTATTGTTATTGTCAATTTGCTAGTTTGCCCTTTTTGCTTTTCCCTTGGAAGTATATCCTGTCGATCTCTCACTATTTTTTCATCTAGATATTCCGAAAAGAACCATTCTTCTATGGACATGACGACCTGGATCAGCTTGTGAAAATTTCCAAGGTAAGGCTTTTTTACTGTTTCATGCATACTTATTTTACCAGGCTAAATTTATTGTTTTGCGTTTAGCTGAAAGGATTCTGAACTGCATCCTCGGTTTAGTTCTTAGGAGGTATAATATCTCTCGCTAGGAATAAATTACTGTCTTGTCATCATTTTGTCTCATTCTGGTTGAAATTTCCCATATGATGGCAGAGCGCGATGTCTTTCATCGTGTTGGGATTTGCCAGTAAGAAGTAATCTCCCAACCAGCATCTTGTTTCATTATTAATTTATATTATGGTTTGTACTTATGCAGGCATGGCAGTGAGCCACGGTCCAAACCCATTAATACAGACAATCAGCACACTTTCCAGTTTTTCAAGATATCCTTTTTCTTTGCCACGGTCCAAATTTATTAATACAGACAATCAGCATTTGGCTTCACCAGAGGTCATTTTGCCAGTTTTCAAGATTTCTTTTTTCTTTTTTTCTTATCTTAAAGACTAAATTCCCGAAAATCGATCTGACCCTTAGATGCTGGTCGATTTTAATTAGTTTATAGCGTTAATCCTCTAAAATTATCCTCTCTAAAGGCAATTAATTTTCTCGACAAGCTACTTCGCTATGATCATCAGGACAGGTTAACTGCAAAAGAAGCTATGATAAGTACTCTTCTACTCAGACGGTTTCACTTAGAATTGTTCCAGTTCTAGTTTACAATAAACCTGATGAAATTACGTGATAGTAGAGTTAGTTTTATTAGAAAAAATTGCTTCCATGTTTCCCTTTTGCTAGAGTCATTTTAAGGGATCAAATTATATTACACTATGTGGCAGGCTCATCCATACTTCTCTCAAGTAAGGGCTGCAGAGAGTAGCAAAATGCGGACACAATAGCATCGGAGTTATATTGCCCAAAAATAGAATAAATAGCCTCGGCATTATAGTCCATGAACAGTCTTTATGTTGTTTAGGAATTGGGATGCATTTGAGATGCCTGGTGAGATAAACAGTTGCAATTTTGTTATAATTTAAAACTCGAGATGCAACAAACGTATCAAGCCCATGATAGAATCCTGTATCTTTTTATATGAAATTTTTATTTCCTTCGGGGAGTGAGGATCGCATTTATGAGTTACACAAGCGTGTTATGAATGTTTGAATGCGTTGTTATTACATAAAAATTATATAATCTCATTGTGCCCTAAAATTTAATTGTTAAACGATTAAGCCGTCGATGTGCTATCCCTCGCAATTTGAAAATGGACGATGGAAATTTTAAGTCCTCCCAAATTAACGTAATTTTTTTCTTTTTTTGACCAGAAAGATTAGCATACCATTCGAACAAGATTTTGAAAAATTCCACTCTGTTACCACAAAAGAACCATCGCTTGTGCACTTTGTCTATGTGATAGATAGTTTGAATATTACCATATCTAATTTCGACCATACGGTACCGAGCAAAACTAACGAATTTTATGAGGTGATAGCCTGCAATGGCCGAAAGGTCTCTCCCTCACGAGAGCTTCATGACAACAAGATAGTGCATGAGTCCCCCGAGAATGTGATGCAAATCCTCCTCCAACCCTTGACAATAATGCATTGATCACTTTTCCTTCTTTCCCAACCCACAATTCAATTTTAGATCAACATTTCAAACAGGAAACAATTAGTCAAGATATAACTTGTTAAACGATTAAGCTGTCGTTCCACACACAGTTCAATTCCACAGGACAAGACAGAAACAAGACCAATTCATGATCAACTCAGAAATATAAATCTATATACACCTGTCAATCTAAATAGTCTTCTACTCTTGGTAACTATTCTTGCCCACCTCGTCCAAAAGAGGCAGGGAGTCACAAGAGCTGTAGAAAAAGCCCCACAAGGGCTTGCCTCGGCATAATAGAACCCCAGTTGGCAGAAGGTAACTCTGTGTCCATATCTACACGGACATGACTCTGAACATCAACTTTACTAGATGAAATTTTAATCAACATTCACAATTAGTGAACTGAATAGATGAATTTGAACCTGCAGAACAGGAAAATAGAAAAGCAGCTGTCCCAGTCTACCTGCTTGACTTTCACATATTCATATACAAGTCCTGATCTAATATAGCAAGGAAGGAGTACAGACGGAAGAAACAATCACTCATGTAAGTTGCTACAAATATGGTCATCAAATGACAACAGAATATTCAGTTGATAAAAGGAGGAAATAAGACCAGGCATCTTGTTTCCCCAAACTCTCTTTCTCATTTTCAATGACACACAACAACTTTCATCAAGTAACCATTTCACCAGATTCCTAACTTGCAAGAGGAGATATTACATCATGGGAAGACATCCCCCTAATTATACCTTACTTTATTTACTTTTTAAGATGTGGGAAGCATGTATAAAGGTCAGACTTTGGATGCTTTGCCTCTGCATGTTCTCGGCACTTCACTTCAGATGTGGTGCACATGAATGTCTGCATGCAGACCTTACACTGCACAAAACAATGTGAAAGGGCTCAAACAAATGTTTGAACAGAAAATATAATGAAGACAAAGAATTCAAAAAAATTAGATTATTTACCACATTGTTCTCATAAAAGAAAAAAAATAATTGTCCTTTTTCTTCCTTTTTATTAACAGGTCAAACTACAAGTTCTTTCCCAAATAACAATAAAATGAAACAAGAGGTAATAATATATGTAGCAATGGCTCCAAGTTCCAGTCCATCCATATCCATATCATCAATTACCAGAACAAGCACTATCAGTATGAGCAGCCTAGTAAAAGAATCTATCTGCTTCAAACTCTACCACAGCATCAAAGAAGCAAAATTGTTTTTCAAGCTTCAAAGTGCAGGTTTAATTTTACTATCTACAAAAGTATTTAACATATAACTAATGCTTAAATATTTCTATGAAGTTTCACATGACTTAGCCTCGTATATAATCTAGTCCTGGCAAGCTTTGCTACTTCTATAGTTCCATATATTCTTCATCAAATTATTACAACAGTTAAGTAAAATACACAAGAATAAGATGACTATAGGTGGTAGATGGCAGTCCCTGTATGAACAGGGAGAATATGGAGAGTTTACCTGGAAAATAGGATGTTGGAGTTCATTGGAAATGTTATGGGATAGCTCAGGGATGCCCCTGATAAAGAAAAGTCACCATATATATAATATGGAAATTCCTTACTGATAAGAACTCGAGAATTTTATTGGTGAAAACTAAAGAATTTTATTGATTTTATAAGAAAATGGAATTACAAAACCCTAATACCTTCTAAGAAGAAGCTCCATGAGCTAAAGCTCACACATGAACAACATGCTCACTCTAACTCTCTAGAGTTAACATAACAAGATGACCAACTGCCTTCACCAACTATTATCTCTTATTTATAGTAGTGATTAACAATCTAACTAATAGAAACATCTAGAAACATACACACCAAAACAGTACACCATGCACACTACAACACATTACTGCACATAACTGCACATTACATGTCTACAACACATAGCACATCCTAGAATCATATACTTAACATTCAAGTACTTTCTCTAATCCAGTCCTACATGTTTTAGTAAACTTTTTCCCAAACCCTTTAGCATGAATTTTCAATTCATCACACCAGTGAATGCCACATGGCATCCAGTCAAGAAGCCACAGTAGCAATAATAAATTGAAAATTATACTAGAAAAGGATCTAGGTGGGATCAATTCCTTCCAAGAGATTGAAATTTTATTTGTTGAGTATATCTGATGGGTTATAAAATGTCCAAGCATAATTTCACATGGAGGACAACTTTATGCTTATAAAGTTCATACAGCAATTGATAAAAAAAAGCCACAAATCATCTTCTACAAGGTCAAGAAATTTTGCATTTGCCCAAGAAAAATAGTAAAGAAAATACCTGTATATTCATTGCTTTCTTGTTTGACTCCAATTGGCTACCTATTCAAACCAAGAAAACATCATGCATGAAGGGGGCAGCAGGAAAAATCCACAGGTTTTCAACAAAAAGCTAATTTGCACAAACAACTAATTGCTTATTCATTGCTTTCTCGTTCAAATCCAATTGCTACCTATTTCAAGCAAATATCATCATGTGTGGCGCAAATCTATAGGATTTCAACAAAAAGGTAACATGCACAGACAACTCATTGCTTAACCTTCACAGAAAGTAGTTCTCAAAGACAGGATTTTAGTATTTTTCTCTTTTTCTTTTTCCCCCTTAATTTTGTTTTTGGTTTTAGATAACAGAGGGGCATGCTATAAATCAGCCCTGCCACCTCCATCATCAACCCCAAAGTATCATTTAGGAAATCAAGTAAAATGAATATATGTATATATATATAGCAATAATTTTTTTTTTTTTTTTTCCTTTTTCAATTGACTCAGAAACCCAACTTAAGGGGCTGTAACCCACCCCTCCTTATCATGGCCTGGTAACTAACTTCTCCATGCCAAGGGTTTTCAGCTAAGCCTTTATCACTCCACTCCCCTATTCTACCCTCATGAGCTATAGCAATAAGTTTTGATTAACTGTTCTCAAAAATCAAAATCACAAACAAACAATTCACTTTCTTGAGAGGTTTCTCCAAAACACATTTCAAAGAAACTAAAATCTAAAATAAGAAAGTAGCGCGTTCTATTTGAAAACTCGTCCCTCTAAGATGTCCGTGTTTTTGGTAAACAATTTTTTCCAACTAAGCTAAAAGATGACTGAAGAAGTATATGGTTATGTGTTATTTCGCTAACATATTCAATTTTTTTCTTTAAATTTCAAACCTTTCAAGGAATTCGAAGAACTAGGGGCAGAGAAGTCAAACTTACATAATCGCATGAAGAAATTGGGGGAAAGTTTCGAAGATGTTTCATGTACTTCAATCGAGAACAAAATTTACAGAGAGACAGCAAAACCCACTTCATATAATCCAGGAAGAATCGAAACTTCCAGACAAACAAGCCAAACATGTCATGCACTCCAATCAAGAATCGAAATTTTCCAGAAACAAACCCTAATCGAGCAACATGGAGAGAGAGATCATACCTTTAGGAGTTTTCATTTTTTCCATGTTCTTTTCGCGAGCCATCTTGGACTTTTGACCGTTGCCGCCACCCATTGTTCGTGAATGATGATAACCTGATCAAACAACGCCGAACCACAAACCCTAATTTTACTTGCAAGAGAGTAGAATCGGGCAGGGAACACAAATGGAGAATAGATGAATATTGGATAGGTAGGGTAGGCAACGCAAATTATAAAGCTTAAGCACTAAAATACGTAGATTTTAGACTTTGTTTTATTATAACTAAATAATATAATTAAAAAATATTAGAGCCACCATATATAATAACAAAATTTTAGAACATGTAGCCACATGATAAGGTACAAGTAGACTTTGTACCCTACCTATCTTGTATCATGTATCATCTCACTCCTATAAACTTGTGTAAAAAAATAAAAATAACATATGTACATAAGAATTCATTAGCAAGACCCTATTTTTACTATAATCTTGCATGACATGAATATTCTCTTATTAAAATGCAACAAGTTCAATTAGTTAAAAAATAAATTGTTAAGCGAGAGTGAAAATGTAGAGGATGATTGAAAAAAAAAAGAAATTAAGATAAAACAAATAAATAATGATAACGAAGAACTCTTAAGCTTATGATACAATTTTGACTAACTTCTTGTTTTATTCCTTTTTATCCAATAAACACATTGTCTAATATCTTTTATCTGCCCTTTATATTTACTAATATAATGTGTTATTATTTGATTTACTTTCAACTTGCAAGGTTGATGGACTTACGTATGGTTGAAGATGAAAAAGCGAAAAGGTGAAAATGGAAATAGATCTAACACTTGTTTCAAGTAAGGTTAAGCTTCGACCAATTAAAGCACTAATTTTCTAAACTAAGGTTATAAGATGACCTCTTTGTTATTATCTTCCCCTTCATATACTTGGTGCTTATGTTTACAATTTGAGAGTTTGTTATAAAACAATTAAACTACTTATAACTAATTTTTATTCTCAAAACTATCAAAGCAACTTCTATTATAACCTGGTTGCACTTATTTTTCAGTTTTAACATTTTTTTTCTATCCATCAAAACAACCTTACCCTCAAGGTTGAAAAACTTATCTTGAATTAAAAAGAAAAAAGAACTTAGCAACTCACATGTCCCTTTGTAGTGAAATGTAATTTGGCAATGATGAAGGATTAAATTTAGAATTAAGCCGGCTACCCATATCTCAAGATGTATTGGTATTGGTAATAGTCTATGAAAAAGTAGAAACATCTACCTACCCCCCACCGAAGGCCTGTTGAAAACAAGAAAATTTGGCCCTATAATCACAAGAAGTAATATGCCCTTAGATACTGGATACTAACCTTGCTATATAAATGATACTTAAAATTGGAGTCCTTGAATTAAAATCAATACATTACCTTAGCCTTCATATGATAGACAGTCCATTCTTAACCATTACATGGAACTTGAGAATCGAAGTAACTTATATGTATAAATTTGGAACAGTACTTCCTATGATAAAGTTGTAAGTGCTACTCAAGTCTAGTGAGACAGAATTTATGTAATCATCTACCATAACTTCAAATCTTAATGTTCGAGACAGCCTATCTCCTGATAAGGCATAATAAGTAATGATATTAGATGCATCACGTATATGTTCTTTTGGAATCTATTCAGTAGGCTCTTGTAACACATGAGTCTCTTCATCATGTTCATCACATTGTAGTAACAGGAACTTAGCCTTACACTTGTGGTTTTTACTAAATTTCTTGTCTATTATATAATATTTTTTTGCACCTTATTTGTATCTCTTCTAAAATTAATTTTTATATCGATAATGATTTTTTCATTGTTTGTATGGACTATATGAATTGAATTTCTAATGATGAATTAATGGTACTTTGGAAAATTGAAAGGGCATATATGATTAAGATATGAGAAGGATTGAATGATGGATATGTGTTGGTGTACTAAAAATTATAGTTTTGTTGATCTAAAAACTTTGATTTATTTCATTTTGCTACCCAAATTGCATGTACTAAAGAATCGAGTCTAGAAAGTTGAACTTCTTTTCAAATGTAGGATTTATGTATAAAACAAGACGACTTATGAGAAAGTTTTTAGAAAGGTCAACAACCCTATTAAATAAAGCTTCAAATTCTATTTAATATTCCACTATAGATCTAGTTTACACTAATTTTGATAATATACCTTATACATCCTCGTATTCAGGTGGACAAAAACGTACCTCTAAGGCTTATAGAAATTTAGGCCAAGTGTTGAGTTGATTGTTGCAATCTTTCTATTGAAAACACTAAATAGCAAGTCCTTCCATAGCAAAAGAAGCAACAATTATGTAATTGATCTTTAGGAATCTTTAGAAAATTGAAGAATTTTTCCACTTCGAAGATCTATCCTAAAGGATCATCTACAAACAACTTAAGATTCTCTAGCATAATTCCTTTCAACAAGGAATCTATGATTAAAGAAGATGATGAACCATTAGAATCTCCTTATTGATACGATAGCAAAAATTGAATGAATCAAAATTCTTAGATCAACAAAACAATAATTTTTAGTATATAAACACATGGCCATCATTCAATTCTTCTCATTCATCCTCATCATATACACTCCTTCGATTTTCCAAAACTAACTCATTCATCATTACAAATCAGTCCATACATTCTAAATAAACCACAAAAAAAAAAGCAACATTACTAATAAAAGAATTAACTTCAAAAGAGATACAAGTAATGAATAAGGATTATGCTATAATTGTGATGAGAAATTTGATAAATACCACAAGTGTAAAACCAAGTTTCTATTACTATAATGTGATGAACATGATGGAGAGATTCATGTATCACTAGAATCTATTGAATACATTTAAAAAAAAAAACACAAATGTGATGCATCTAGTACCATTAGTTATTATGCCTTATTAGGAAATAAGGTGCCTCAAACATTAAGATTTTAAAACTATGGTAAATGATCACATAGTTCTGTCTTATTAGACTCAAGTAACATTTACAATTTTGTCAAATGAAGCATTGTTCCACACTTAGGCTGATAAGTTACTCCAATTCCAAAATTCCATGTAATGGTTAAGAATGGATAATGTCTATCATGTGAAAACCAAGTTAATATGTCAATACTGATTCAAGAACTCCAATTCCAAGCATCATTTTATGTTCTATCCATTCAATGAGATAAATTCGTACTAAGGGTACAATAGTTGCAAAACTTGGGTATCATCACTATTGATTTTAGCAAGCTCATAATATATTATGACAACATATTACATGACAAAGTCAATGCCATGTATTCAAGAGACAAATTATTTTAAGTAATCATAGGTCCAAAGTTTCTTATTTTCAACTAGAGGCTCAAGGAAATCGTTTCTACTATTACATAACCTACTAACAACACATCTCGAGATATGGGTACTAACTTAATTCAAAATTTCTCCCTTCATTATTACTAGATTGCATTTCGCGAGAAAGGGACATGTGAGTTACTATGTTACTTTAAGTTAGGACAAGTTTTTAACCTTGAGGACAAGGTTGTTTGAAGGACATGGAAAAATGTTACAATTGAAAAATAAGAGCAACTATATTACAACAAAAGTAGCTTTGATAATTTTATAAACAGAAAAGAGTTACAAGTAGTTCGATAGTTTCTTAACAAACTCTCAAACAATAAACATCATCTCATAGTATAAAAAGGAAAGATAAAAGTAAAGAGGTTATCGAATAACCCTTTTTTTAGAAAATTAGTGCTTTAAGCAATTAAAGCCTAACCTTTCTCGAAATAGGTCTCAATCACCTTCCTCTTTCTCGAAATAGGTCTCAATCACCTTCCTCTTTCACCTTATCACTTTTCCATCTTCAACCACAAGCAAATCCATCAACCTTACAAGAAAATCACAAAAAAAATAAAAATAAAAAGAAGAGAATATTAGATCTTCCAAACATTATAGTATAAATACACATACGAAATTACATAGAAACATAAAGAGATGAAAGAAAGAACAACCAATAAAGACTGAGTTAAGGTTTCTTGAGACTTGTCTTTTATACATAATTCAAGAGAGTTCCATAAAAAGGATGAATAAAAGATATTAGACAATGTATTGGATAAAAAGGAATAAAACAAGTGGGCCAAAGTTGTATTGTAGGTTTTCTTCCACTTTTACCTTTTTACTTTTCCATCTTCATCCACACGTAAATCGATCAACCTTGTAAGAAAATCATAGAACAACATAAGAATATCAGTAGATCTTCCAAACATACCTAGTAAGATACACATACGAAATCACATAGAGAGCTAGAGAGATGAAAGAAAGAACTTACTAGTAAAGACTAATTTAGGGTTTCTAGAGATTTGTCTTTTATACCCAATATGAGAGAGTTCCATAAAAAGGATGGATAAAAGATATTAGGTAGTATGTTGGATAAAAAGAAAGAAAACAAGAAGTAGACTAAAGTTATATTACAAGCTTAATAATTTGGTGCTCTCATTCATCATTTATGGAAGGATCAAGAAACAATAATCAAGCTACTTATATGGAGACATTATAAACTCCAGTACACTCATTGGCAAAATTAGTCAAAGTAATGCAATTACAAATGCAAAATCATTGAAGTCCAACATGCAAGTGCAATAATTAGTCCAAAATATGCATGTAACCATGCAAAGTCTTCAAGACAATATTGATGGAACTAATAAGATTGAAAATCCCAAATGCACATTCAATTTTATTTCTAAAACAATGCCTCTTAAGAGCATTTCATCAATATAAAATCCACTAAAATCATATAGCAAATAAAAATTATGGATTGTGAAACCACAAGTAAAAAAGTATTCATACTAAATACTATTTGGCATCGAAGTAGATTGATTTACCATGACACATCATCACTTTTGTTAGGCTAAATGCAAATACTAACACTTAGTTCAAATATAATAAGAATTTGAATGAATAGAAGAATATTAGATATCGTATGGTGATTGTAAAAATAAAGGATTGTTAGTTGTAGATTGCTTTACATACTACGTGCTCCTTACTCAACAAACGACCTACAAAAAGCCCCTTGGTGGTTGTATCCATGAAAGCCCTCTAATGTTTAAGTTAGCAAGGAGACATTAAAGGAGGAGTAAGGGTAAATGTTTTTTCTGTTTGCAAGAGTGTTTTAGAGAATCTTGAGAGTGCTTAGGATGCTTGAGAGTTAAGAGTGTCAAGAGAGGGAAGAAATCTAATACCTTTTTATGTGCCTAGGAACTCAATTATCACTAAAGTTTACCACAAGAGGTAAGAAAGCAATTGGTCCTTCGAAATATCGAAGAAAAAAGAGTGAGTAGGTTGATGAATAGAATATAGCAGCTGACATGAAATTGCTTAGATAATATGATCTACGAACAAACACAACACGACTTGATACTTCACTTAATATGATACACAAGTTAATGTCAAGATTCACCCGCCACTAATCCTGAGCTACTCGATATGATTAGATAAGAGTGTATGAAAATGAACTTGGAGAGAGTTGTCTCACAAGAACAAGTATATTCAATGTCTATAAGAAATGTAAGATGATTTCGACTATAAGGAGAAGGGACTATTTATAATAAGTCTTAAGAGCAACATTACAAATAAAAAGAATTACAAAAAGGCATACATAAAAAGGGGATTCTTAGTACATACGAAAAGAGGCAAATAGAACAACTGACAAAAAGAGAAATTGTACAGTGTCAGGTGAAAAGAACAGGTGATAGCTTGTTAATGGTCCCATACTAAGGAACCTTTGAGCACAGTCTCTGAGCTAGATCATGATGTAGTAGCACTAAGTTGCTGAGACGAGTAAGGAATACCGTAAGTACTAGTATTAGGTCGAAAGAGAAGTACTCAACCAACAGGAGCCTATGTCTCAGCACTCGATAGGAAACTCTCAGCAACTAAAGGTTCGAACAAGACTTAGTGTGCAAGGCTTGGGTCCTCATCACTAGGCAAAAAGTTCTTGGTAAGGGAAAAGATAGCGTCGACACAAAGGTTAGAGTAGAGTAGGGCATACCCACCCAGAGCTCTTAAGGAGTTCTACCACTATTTTGCTATGTACTATTTCTCATCCTTAGTAGGCTAACAAGAGAGAATTCTTCAGGCAAGTGATTGAAGGCCTCGGAGGCGTGCGCAGGTAAGAGGACTAGTGGTCAACAATCCATTAATTCCCTGAGATTGTTGAAGATTTGACCTCAAATCTTAGCTCTCTTCTTCATCGAATACATAAGGTGTCAAGTCAACCACATTAAAAGTAGCAAATATACTCTATCCGTCAGATAGCTCAAGTTCATATGCATTGTCATTGATGCGCTTAAGGATCTTAAAAGGTCTGTCTGATCTGGGGGAAAGCTTGTTCATTCTCTTCCTAAGGAAACACTCCTTGTTGAGGTAAACCTAAACAAGGTCTTCGAAGCTGTAAACCACTCATCTCCGTCCTTAAATTCCTTACTCCTTCTACTGAGCTACCATCTGTATAAGTTGTTTAGTAACCTTTTGATCCAACTTTTGGAATTCCTCGATGCGCTGCAGGCCAGATTGACTATCCCATTAAATGGCCTCACTAATAGCCATATCTAGGGGTAAGTGTGGGTTAAGTCCATAAACGATCTCAAAACGTGACCTTTCTATCAAGTTGTGACCTAATCGGTTGAAAGTGAACTCAATTTCAAGTAGGCATAGGTCCTAATCATGTAAGTTCTTCCCAACAGTTGCTCATAGAAGGTTGTCGACTGTCCTATTTACTACGTCAGTCTAGCCGTCTGTTTGAAGGTGGCCAGAAGTACTATACGTAAGCTTAGTGCCGAGTTTCTTCCATATAGTTTTCTAAAAGAAACTCAAAAACTTCAAGTCATGATCAAACACAATACTTCTCGGTAGTCCATGTAACCGCATAATTTCCTAGAAAAAGAGATCAACGCTAAATAAAGCATCATTAGTTCTATGGCAGGGAATGAAGTGACTCATCTTGCTAAACCGATCGACCATAACCATAATTGAGTCATGTCTTCTCGATGTTCGAAGAAGGCTGAGCATAAAATCTATGCTTAGGTCGGTCCATGGGCGCTTAGGTATAGGCTGGGGGCTATACTCTCCATACAACTCTCTCCTCCCTTTTACATGTTTACACACCTCATACCTCTTAAGAATTCGGCACATATCCTTCATTATCCAGGCCAATAGAAGTGTTCTTTCAATATTTCAGCCATTCTGTTTTCTCCAAAATGGTTAGCTAAGCCTCCAGCATGAGCTCCTCAAACAAGTAGCTCTCTAGCCAATCCACTCGGTACACAAATCTACTTCCTCTTCATCAGGAACCCTTAACTTAAATAGAATCTGTGGACAGCTCATCTAATGTTGCATTTGGCCACTATGGGCCCAAAATATGGGTTATACTCATATTGATCAGGTAAGGTGCCAAACCTTAATACCTTGGCCTCTATGGTTGTAATGAGGATATGGCGACGAGAAAGAGTGTCAGCCACAATGTTTGTGCCCCCCTTCTTATACTTAATGACATAGCAAAAAGTCTCCAAGAACTCAACTCATTTAGCATGACACTAAGAAAGTTTTTGTTGCCTTTGGAGGTGTTTGAGAGATTCATGATCTAAGTAGATGATGAATTCTCTCGACAACAGGTAATGTTACCAGTTTTATAGTGTTCGCATAAGGGAATACAACTCCTTGTCATAGGTTAAGTAATTCTAGGCAGCTCCTTAGAGTTTCTCGCTAAAGTAGGCAATGGGTTAGCATTCCTGCATAAGGACAACACCAATGCCAACTCCAAATGCGTCACATTCAATCTAAAAAACTTTCTTGAAATCTGGTAATGCTAGTGCTGGGGTAGACATCAATTTAGAGTTTACATCTTCGAAACTCTTCTAAGCTTTCTCCAACCACTTAAACTCAGACTTCTTCTTGGTCAGCTCGGTTAATGGCGTCATAATGGAACTAAAGTTCTGAATGAATCTTTGCTTAAACAAAGCAAGACCATGAAAGCTCTTCAATTCAGTAGCATTAGTCGGTGTGGCCCACTCAAAACTAGCTCTGACTTTCTCGTCATCAACTTGGAATCCTTCCTTTGAAACAACATATTTGAGGAATACAACCTTACTTTAGCAAAATACACATTTCTTCAAATTGTTGAATAATCTCTCAATACGAAGGATGTCGAATACTGATCTTAAATGCTTAACATGGGCGATGAGGTTAACACTGTAGATCAAAATGTCATTGAAATAAACTACAACACATTTTCCAATTAGTGCCCTCAGTACATGATTCATGAGCCACATAAAAGTACCCAGCGCATTTGTCAGACCAAATGGCATCACCATCCATTTGAACAGACCATCCTTTGTCTTGAAGGTCGTCTTCCATTCATCTTTAGGTCTCATTCATATTTAGTGATAGTTACTCTTCAGATCAATCTTTGAAAAGATGCAAGCATATGTAACTCATTAAGCATGTCATCAAGTCATAAGATTGGATATCAATATTTAATAGCAATCCTATTGATGACTCTGCTGTAAATGCAGATTCTCTATGACCCATCCTTCTTCGACACTAGTACAATTAGTACGACATACGAGCTTATGCTCTCTCATACGTATTCGCGATCCAACAACTCATCTACTTGTTTCTTCAACTCGACCGCCTGCTTAGAATTGAGCCTATAGGCAGGTCGGTTTAGTAATGCAGCTTCAGGTTGAAGATCAATGCAATGTTCAATGCCTCTTCAGGGTAGTAAACCTTTCGGCATGTCATTAGGGAATAGGTCGGTATACTCTTCTAACAATGTTCTCACCTTAGCAGGTAAGTCCTTGCCTTCTATCAACTCTAGTAGTTTCCTAACTAAAAAAAGCACACATACTTCCTCTTCAGTTTCTCAGTAAAATTAAGTGCGGGAAATCACTAGGGATTTCCGTTCCATAGATCGGGCAATCTTCTCTTGAGACTTCTATACTTTCTTGGGGCTCATAAGAGTCAAAATAACTCTCTTTCCATCTTTTTGAAATATGTAAGTGTTCTTTTGCCCATCGTATAATATGTTATGCCTCGAAAAGGTGAAATCGTAACAGTCCCGCCGTGTGAATCATCATAAGATAGAAACTATCCTTATAGCTACCATCTTAGACCTAGTTCACACAAGGCGTACTTGATTCTACCCCTTTAAAACATCCAATTCGATACCTATTTGATATAAACTTGTAGAGTAATCCTATGAAATAATTTATAATAATAAACTTATCATTTAACTTTATAAAAAAAAGTAGTAGTAAATCCCACAGATACTTGTCATTTCATATACAGATTAAAATATTGAAAACTACTAAGCCTTTTAAGGAGTCTTGTATAGTTTTCCTTAAAAAATAAAAAGTTAATACCAAAGGCAATAACCGGCCATTTCTTGTTGTATCTCACTCCCTGTCCCAATTTACTAAGGTTTTGGTATTAAGTAGGCACTTATAAGCCATTTGGAACCTACAAAACAAACTATAGGAGAATGAGCAACAACTTGCTCAATAAGTAAGGGGTAAAGATAGAAGTATGCATTCAGCACATCACAACCGGAGTTTTCAATCAAGTTAGTTAGATGCAACATATATACAAGCAAATGCTATCGCACGATATTATCCGGTCCGTCGTAAGATTAGAGAAATTTCACCTACTCTAATCCCAATTGAGGAGATTGATGTCACACACTCACGGATTGAAACCAACCAGGGCTAGTGCAATGGAGAACACCCTCCTCCCATGACCATCTTCGAACCACGACCCCTAATCTTGCCACGACCTCCTCTCCTATCACTTAGTTCGGCTAAGGATGGGGAAAGGACTATTCCAGCTATCCTCATCGAAAAGAATCTATGTTTAGCTCGAGAATCCTAGTCGTTACCCCTAGTGAGTTGCAATGCATATCAAATTAGATATTAAACCAAGTTTAAGTTAGTTCATCATTTTAAGGTGATCAACCAAGCTCAAACAATTTAATAATAATATTCACAGAACAATTATATCATGGAGCTCAACTCCCATCACAGTAAATCAAAACCTAACCACAAGCATTGCATACATACAAACAACTAAATACATTCATAAGTCAATACATACCAAAGTCCTTAGATATTTTAAAATAATATCCCAAAATGTGGTAAAGCATTAATCCCACTTACTTATCCTGGCACTCACTTCGAAAAATTTGTGTTGTCAACAGTCTGATCATTAAGAGGTCCTATATATACAAAACCTAAATTTAATTTTATAATGATAATGAAAACATTAGGGTCTTATCTAAAATAGCTATATATATATATATAAAGTTTATTATCATGTTTTTATTATATATAGTTTCATTATATCGATCGAGTTAAAAAATAGTATTATTGGACTCGTACAGACTTAACGACACGTATTACAAGTCTTAATTTCTAGAAATGATTTTTAACGGGAAATTCGAGTTTTTAACACAGTTATATGTATCTAATCAAATATTATCATACTATATGTAATTTATGTTATTAAACCATATTTTACCTAATTTGTCAATGTAACTCATAATATAAGTATTGTCTACCTTAATACCTCTATAACGTATCTCGGTTATTAAAATATCATTAAATATATTAAAAAATATAATTTTTATACAATCTAACCAATATACAAATAGATAGTTTTTATTCACCTATTTATCATATTTTAACCTATTATTACTAGAATTGGGTATTGATATGTTATTTAAGCTATTTTATTACGTAAATTCATAATAAATAGCTCGGGTTACCAAATAATTCCTCAAAAATTTCTATAGACTCCTAAAAATATGTGGAATTCAGCTAGTACTTGGTTTCAAGTTTTCGATCTATCGCTTATATATTCATATTTACGATTTTACCCTTGAATTATCCTAAGTTACCTAATTAATATCCTTTTTGCACCAAATTGATTTCAACATGCCCCAACATTATTGTTATTCACTAGAAATCAATACATGTCTATTTCATAATTTAATTTCATAATTTCCTATTTATTTCACAATTTTAGCCTATTTTCGAGCTATTTTTAGGACAAAAAATACAATAAATATTAAAAATATTCAAATAAAAAATCAGGCTACATAGAAATTATCTATATATCATAAGTGTCTTACACAAAAATTTTGAGCTAGAAACTACTTCAATTAGTATATTTATTTTAAATTTCAAATTTTGGATGAATAGTACATTTATTAAGCAAGTATATTAAATATTCCTAATTTTGTAAAAATAAATTTAATAAATGAAATTAAATATAAAATAACCTAGGAATTAATTTTTTTACATTTTTCATAATTAATTTAATAATTTTTTCAAAAATAGAGAAAAACAAGGTAGAAACTCGAAACCTGAATTCATCGGAGCTCCGGCCACCGCTGGTCAAAGAGAGGTTGTCAGTCAGCCTAGTCAATGGTGGCTCTACTAGGTGGTAGTAGGGCTCCACGTCAGGTCATCGAATGGTCGAGGAACTAGTCAGGATCGGTCCTTACTCTGTTTTTTCCTATTTTTTGTCAAATTTTCCTAATTTTTCTTAGGTTTTCTTGGTTGCCAAAATGTTAAATCCAAGTCCTAGGATCTTATTTATAGTAGTTTAGGTTAGTTGAATTTTTTTCTTAATTATTAAGTAATTTATTTTAATATTTTCCTCAAAAAACACATAGTAAGAGGTGTCAATTTTTTATAAATTTGCTTTTGATTCAGCTAGTTATTATTTTAAAGCTACTCAAAATTTAATCCAATCATATTTCAGGTCGTTTTTTATTTTTTTTTATAATTTTTAGATAATATTTTAGGGTATTTTGGTATTTTATATTAGTATTTAATGATTTTTGTTAATATACAGGTATATATCCTACATATATCATATACGTAATGAGTAATTATATACGTGTAATCATGTTTCTAGCATATCTTTATTTTTAAGATACTTTTTCCCTATTTAATTTTGCAATTCTATTGCTTATTATGCATAATTATATTATTTTAGGTTAATTTACAGGTATATTTATTATATATACCGGGTATACTCATAAAAATACATGTATACTCATTTAGTATATTATGCTATATTATTTTCTTTTATTGCTTAATTATCTTATTTCTAAATTCATGTTGCATTCCAAACTTAGTTTTAGGAGTTTCAAATAATTTTAGACTATATTAAGTAATCATACTTTTAGAGGAAAAATTGGGATTTCGGGTGATTATTTTCAAAATCTTACTTCACCAAGTCACTTTAACTAACTTTCCTATTTTAGTCGTAAAGTTTAGGTTCAATTGGATAATTTTTCCCAAAAGCTCTAAATTTAAGTACGATTACCCTAAATTTGACTTTAGGGTCTCATATAAAATAAATTTTTAGTATTTTGGTTATATTCTTGATATTCTTATTGTATTATGGATTTTCAAAACTATGAGAACTCCTCGATTAAGGTTATCATGTTTCTCGTAAGTTTCTAGCCTAATTGATTTACTTTCCCAGATACCCTAAATCAACTATTGACCATAATCATATAAGGACAAGGCTTTATCCTAATACTCAGATGTTTATGTCTGGATTGCTGATTTATGGGATATCACATAATACCCTCAAGTTAAACAACTAAGGTCAGCCAAGTAAGATATACGAAGCATACATGGGTAGGATGTCACACAATACCTTATCCTTGTACCTATCACCAATGGCAATCAGTACTCTAACCTGCTCAGCAACAAGTAAACCTCCTTTCTCGTTCAACCAATAAATCTTATATGGCTTAGGGTACGGAAGGGTTGGCAACTTTATAGCCTTCACTACTACCTGTGCTATAACATTAGAATACTTCCTCTATCATGAATCAAGGCGCATAACTTGCCATTCACCTAGCAGTTCATGTAGAAGAGATTCTTCTTATGTTCATCTTCCTCGACCACAAAAGTATTAAGAAATCGATGCATAACAAAATAGTACTCAGCTCCTACTTCAAGTAGTGTAAGGGCATCAGCATCTCCTTAAAACTCCTCTAACGTTAGGCCAACCTCCATTCCCTCTTCTCCTTCACTAGCACTCTCCACTTCGAATTGAGGCTTGTCTCCCTTGATCGTCATGATACGCCACTTTGGACATTGACTAGCTACATGTCCATAACCGAGACATTTAAAGCATTTGATCTCTTGGGTCTTCCTTCCTAAGCTTTGACCTTGGTCTCTTCAAACCTTAGGTTCCTCGGCCTTGCCCTTATCTTAACCCTCTTCAAGTCAGCTCAGCACTTACCCACAGTGGTCCACCTCGGAATTGTTTGGTGCTCAGCCATAGTTTGATTGACTCGGCATGCTACTTCGACTCAATAATCCTGTTCAGCTGGTCTAGCTCTACCTTTGCCTTTCGACCCTTTGTGCTACCCTAATGGTCTCATTTAGAGTTACAAGATTATATAATTCTTCTATGTTACTAATCTTGGTTCTTAGCCTAGAAATAAACCATGCTATAGTTTGCATCTCGAGCTCATTAACATCATACTAGATCATGAGCAACTGAAACTCTTGGACATAGTCATCTAATGATCAGTTACCTTGTCTCAAGTCTTAAAGACATTGGAAAGTGTCTTGCTCGTAGTGTTCAAGAACGAACCTACTTCTCAGGACTCTCTTCATCTCATTCTATGTCTAAATCTCTTAGTGTACTCTTTGACATACGTTCTGCAACTTTTTTCACCACATTGCTACTTATCTAAAAAACTTTAATGTAAATAACATCCTCATAGTTATAAAAGTCAAATATCTTTTCAAACTTCTCTTTACAGTCTAAGTAGTCATTAGTACTACCAAACCCGTTGAAACTTGGAATCTATACCTTGAGATGCTCAACTCCCCTAAGAGCTATAAGCTTACGTTCATCCATCCCAACATATTGCTCCTCCTCCCATACTCCTCGACTTCATCTAACTTGAGTCTCCTTCTCGTAACTTTGTCGACACGATGGGGTAATGCTTGGTTTACAGGAATGGGTTCTGGATCTTGTGGCTCATTCATCTGTCATCTCGGCCTCTCTCTCATTTCTCAGTCTTGTTTAATGACAACTCCATCTAGCAACCTAGTCTCTAAGACTATTTGTATTGAAATAGCTACATTGGCCACAATAGCAACAAGTTCTTATATCTACTCATCAATAGTACGTAGTGTTTGTTGGGTAACACTAACACGACCACGACCACGACCACAAGCATTACTTTCAGCATCATTAATCTCTCCTTAGATGCTAGGATTCGACATTCTCACAATAAAGCTTTAGAAAAACACTCTTTTTGTAAGAAATTCTCACACTTACAAAAAATACTAATCAAATAGTAAACTGAAACTTGCTCTATTCTTCCAAATGAAAATAGAGTAAAACAAACAACAAACTAAAAAGAACTACGCAACACAACTCTCGATCACGAACTCAAGCTTTAATACCAGGAATTATATGATGTGCCTAAGAACTCAGTTATTGCTAAAGCTTACCATAGGAGGTGAGAAACCAATGGATCCTTCGAAATATCGAAGAAAATAGAGTAAGTAAGTCGACGAATGGAATATAGTAGCTAATGTGAAGTTGCTTAGAGGATATGACCCATGAATGAACACAATATGACTTTACACTTCACTTGATATGACACATAAGTTAATGTCAATATCCACCAGCTATTAATCTTAAGCTACTTGGCAAGATTAGATGAAAGTATATAAAAATGGACCTAGAGAGGGTTATCTCACAAAAATAAGTATATTCAATGTCTGTAAGAAATGTAAGATGATTCCAACTACAAGGAAAAAAGACTTTATAGTAAGTCCCTAAGACAACATTACATATAGAGAAAATTACAAAAAGGCTTACATAAAAAGGGGATTCCTTGTACATATGAAAAAGGGCAAATAGGATAAATGACAAAAAGAGAAAATAGAACAGTGTCAAGTGAAAAAAACAAGTGGCAACTCATCAATGGTCCTATACTAAGGAATCTTTGGGAGCAATAACTGAGTTAGATCATGATGTGGCAACACTAGGTCGAGGAATGTCGTAAGTATTATTAGTAGGCCAAAAGAGAGGTACTCAACTAATAGGAGCCTATGTCTCGGCACTCACTAAGAAACTCTTGGCAACTGATGGTTCAAGCAAGACTTGGTGTGCAAAGCTCGAGTCTTCATCACTCGGCAAAAAGTTTTTAGCAAGGGAGAAGTTAGCATTGGCATAAGGGTTAAAGTAGAGTAGGGTGTACCCACCCAAAGCTCTCAAAGAGTTCAGCCACCATTCTACTGTGTACTGTTTCTCATCCTTAACAAGCTAACGAGAGAGAATTCTTCGGGCGAGTGACTAAAAGCCTTAGAGGCATACGCTGGTGAGAAGATCAGTAATCGGCAATCCATTACCTTTGGCTCTTTAGCTCCTAGCTCCATTTATAAGCTAAGGAGCTTATCTACTAAGGATACATTTCTAATTGGGGTTCAATCGTACATGTTGTCTACAAAAGACATATGCTACTAGGAAAAATGCACATAAAGTCATTTTTGTGTACCCATATAGATGCCATTTAGTGTACCCATAGAATGTCTCTATCACTTGGTCGACTATAAATATGCTAGTAGCCACATTTGAAACCTGAGACACTAAGATGTCTAAGGTTGCTAGGTATGCTAACTGTATGTAGATGTCACTAGGTAATTAATGTAGAAAGAGAGAGAAAGAGAGAGACCGTAAGGTGGAAGTATTATGGCTTCGAGTTGTGTATTGAATGCCTAGCGTGTGCCTAAGAGGGAAAAGGTGGCCTCGGCCTAAAGAGTCAAGCTAAGCTCTTGAAGGACTCTAAGGTATTTAGGGGAGTTGAGATGCTTGGATGGCCCAAGTATGTCGTACTAGCATATGGATGATCGAGCAAGTCTCAGTGCTTAAGGAGGTCTTAAATAAGTTTGATAGTGGTACATTTGAGCTCGTTAGATAAGGCTAGTTTCTTCATCTCATAATGCTTCTTGGAGGTACTTGAGTAGGTTGAGGTGTTAGGTTGGGCCTTAGAGCCTGGGCCCAAAGTAACCTATCAACACATTCAGCACCTACCCCTACCCCCCCCAACTCTCCTTATTGTCTATGTGATAAGAAGAGTAGATCGCTTTAGGCTTTGAAGGAGTTGTGATGACATGCTTCCAAGGGCAACGATCACTAAGTGCTTAGGTGACCAAGGTAATGCTTAGCATGACTAAGGTAGTCTGAATGGGGGTTTGTGTAATGAGGTGATAGTTGAACTAACTAATGTGACATGCAGTATACTTGAGGTGCAATCATGATGCATTAGGTAGAGTAAAATGCGTGGGGGTAAGCACATGTGGCTATGTTGGCAATTTATGTAACAAAAGAATTAAGGCCTTTGACAATAAGGCGATGATACATAGACAGCCAAGATGGTAACCCATATGCTAACAACTAGTGCCCATTTATATACTACCTCCATTGCCTATATAAGGGGCCTTAGGGTCCCTCGTTTCTTCATCTCATTTGCAAACCAAGGAGGCAATCTACCAAAATTTACTCTCCAATTCTCTCTGGATTCTTTCTTTTAAACTCCCAAATTTCTTGAATCTTCAATCTTTCTTTCAAAATCACTAAAAGTCATTGCCGATTAGAGAAGGATAAGATTCCAAGGTGAGTACACTAGCTCATATGATGTGTTTGCTATGATCAAAGATAAGCACTGGGCAATCCTTGAAGAGGGTACCAACCCTACTCCCCCCAATCAAAGGCAACAACAGCAAGTGGTGGCAGTGGTGGTGGTAATAACGGTAGTTTGCTCAATTGGGAAGAGAATCGAAGACGCATGGTACCAAGGCTATAGGAGAGGCATGTTCTCGATGGTGAAGAGAAAAAGGCATTGGTGAAGCTATAGCCATCGAGCAACAGTGAGAATGTTGTTGACTTTATGTTATATGAGCATAACTAATAGGCATACGAGCTAGTGTATCAAAGGTTGAGGATGGGGGTAAGTAATTGGGAGGTAATGAAGCCAAGTAAGCATGATAAGGCGCACAATCTCAAGGTGGCGAGGCACTTTGTCATATATACGAAGCCTTTGAGCTTTGGCTAAGACTACCCTTCTCCAAGTTTCAATTGGAGGTCTTCAACTATTTCAGGGTTAACCCGAGCTTGTTGCACCCAAACACATGACAATAGCTACTTCGAGGTGGTTTTCCTATTCCATCTATGGAAGTCAACGGGCTTGGCTCTTTCATTACTTCTTTAACCTAAAGACCAATCAAGACGTTGGGTTTACACATCAACTTGTAACCAGCACATGAAGATCTTTACCAGGTTGAAATCGAAGTGGACGAGTAAAAGGACAAGTTTTTCCTCATCAAGTCCTCAAAGGAGTTGTCATTTTGACTAGGTGGTTGAAGTCAATCAAAGCCATTAAGATCGAGCACTTCTACCTGGAGAATGAAGATGCGAAGGAGGAGATCTTGAACTTTGCATACTATGGTAGAAGAGCCAACTTATCAACCACAGTTGATTGTTATGTGCATAGGAGGCCATTGTATAGGAGAGAGACAAGTATTAAGGGATAACCTTAACCGAGGAGGGGCAAGTGAGGGTTTTCCATATTGTGCTGCTGTTATGGAGGGGGAGCTTGAGTTGCTTGTCTTCAGTTTCATAAGTTTTGCTGTAGGTGCTTTATATGCATATATTTTAGCTATTGTTTTCTGTTTGTAAGCCTACAAATTGCTCTCGAAAAGTTTAAGCAGAGCTTATTAACTACGTGAGAAAGGTACATGTAGGAGCCGCCCACCTAAAAAAGAAGGCTCAAGCTCAAGCTAGAGGAGTAAGCACTTCAGCTCCCGAAGGCTGGAGTAGAGATGCCTCTATAAAGGAGAGGAAGAAGGGAGGCAATTCCCTAGAGAGGAAAGGACACCAAGAAGACATAAGGGAGCCTATAGTGAAAGTCATCGCTAAAGGGCACCCCTTAACAACTATGGTTGCTCGGACCCTTTAAGGGGGCTTCAACAAGTTGGCTTTGGTCCCCATTGTTAGGGTCCGAGTTGATGACAAGCCTATTTAGGAAGGAGGCACTGGGAGCCTCAAAGGTAGGAGCCGTTAGGGTTGGTGAAACGATAGAGGGATTCGAAGGAGACCCCTCAAGATCATAGGGTTCTTGCAATCCATCTGAACAACAAACCGACACAAGCTACTCTGGCTTATCTCTTGACAAACTTTAAGCTAAATCTTATAAAGCTCTTCCATAACCTGACCTTAAAAGAGTCTAAGGAGATGGTTATGAGAGAGCTTGAGGAGGTAAGCTAGAGCTTCTAATTGTGTTTTTTATTCTTATTTGTTAATGTTTTCATGTTAGCTCATTTTGTTGATCATCTTTTTGCTCATATGCAAGCTATAGAGATTTTCCAATACACCTTTAGGCATAATAAATGTTGTTTTGGTTTAAAGTTTTTTGTTATGCTTGAGTATTGACCTTTGTTGCTTGCAAGTAATGTGGAGGAGGATCGCCAAGTTAGAGGAGAGTGTCTCGAAGCTCCAAAAGGAGGTCCAAGCTAAAAAGGATTATACTGATGATTTAGCTTCCTCCTACCATAACCTGGAGCAGCAAAATAAGAAACTTGCCAACTAGGTGACTCGAGCACAAGTAGAGGCAAAGTTTGCAAAGACGACACTAGATGTCTAAGTGTACAAGCTCACTAAGGTAAGGGTAGAAGCTTGAGAGGAAGATTAAGGAGCTCAAGGAATCTCAAGCCGGTTTCTAAGCTCAAGAAGTTGAGCTATAGGATGGGTAAGACTTAACTCTAGAGGCTATTCGATGCATTTTTGACAAGATCACCTCTGGTCCTAAATTTCAAAGGCTACAATTAGAGCCGAGCTAGACAAGGGTTGAATGGTGTGAGAGGATGTTCAAAATATGTTTCTGTACCTCAACCTCAAGTTCCCCAACTAACTTGATGACAACATTCTAGAAGGAGTAGCTAAAGGGTCCATTGGAGAAAGTAAGCATAGCGAGGTGACTAGAGCTAAGTAAGAATCCTCTAGGGTTCCTTTCTTCCTTAGTTATTATTTGTATATTTTCCTCTCTTTTCTTTTTCTTTTCTTTGTATGTACTTAAGGTCGAGATACCAACCCCTTAAAGCCTTGTAAATACCTTATGATAGAATGAAATTGTGTTTTCCAAGTCATTATGCCTATCCATGCCTTTATTCTTGCTTCTTTACTTCGTTACTGACTTAGCTTGAATGCCATATCTAACTAATGTACTTTATATTCCCGATAGGAATTAGACCACCAGACCTTTAACCCGAGCTCAAGCTCAAAGGCTAGAAAATATGGCCAAGCGAATTCTATTCTTAAGACCTACCATCAAAGAGTTCGAGCTACTACAATTGGCCGACCTTATACCCTGGTTGAACTGAACCTCTCGCACTCATTGCTTGTCTCTAGTTACCAACTTGAACTGCACTTGAACATCAACTCGGCTCATCCAACCATCAACTTAATCGACCTAAATCCAAGCCATAATGAAAGTGTCCAAGGTGAATTCACCTTGAATACTTAGCTCAATGTAGCCTATAAACCACCCTTGCTTATTACCTCAACTCGATAGAAGCTAAACTGAACATACAAAATTATCTTTTCTGCTAGACAGCCATCCTCTCACAATAGGCTACATGTCCAAGCAACCATTTGACTGAATCCTCCAGACAAGAAGTTCATTTTATTCTATTTCCAATTGTACCCTTATTATTCCTTGTACATTACTTTTTTAAGATGATGCCCCTTTTTTGTCTTTTCCATTTTAGGTAGGTTGCCCTAGTTTTGCGAGTATAAATACCTTTTGTACATGTAATCGTGTTATCTTATCATCTTCAACATACTAAATATACTTCATTTCTATGAACATTGCTCTTATTAGCTTATTTGCTTATTTCACTCTTATCTTAACCCTTAAGTAAGGCTAGGTACCGCATAACCTCACAGGATCATCTCGTACATCATATCAAGTTGTACCATAAGTCCTTAGAAGTTTTATTGGTATGTCATATCATTTGGAGCTGTTCATAGGCTTACTTCTTTTTTTTTTAACTTTTCTTATTGTTTTCAGGAATTTTCATCACCTTTTTCAAGCTTTTTGTAAGTTCAGACCCACCCCAACAATCGACCTTATCTATTCTTGACTAAGGTTGGCACCATCTTAGTATTAAAGTGAAGGTTTCATTTGGCTAAGTCCTACTTAGATCTTTGTGAAGTAATGTTTGTTGGAGTAATGTGTCAAAGTTGTGTAGAGATTCACTACAGTGTTCGAGTAAGTAAAAGAGTGTAGTGGTTTGTTTTTGTACATACTGTATTTTACCATATTTCGAGTATACGAAAACAAAGCAAGTTTAGGTTGAATTTATTGTTCATCGGTATAGTTACTATGTTTACGAGTTAACTGAACATTTGTGTAAAGAGTATGTGTATTTTTTAGTTTGGAAGAATAGTATCGTATCTCAAATTTGAAGTATGAAACTAAATTTGTCGAAAAAAATGATAGACCCAAGTATTAATACTAGTATTAGGGATAACAATAGTAGTGTTGTCCACCATGGCTAACAATCCCAAAGTACCCCTAGGAGTACAAATGTAAGACTTGATGGTGTGGCCATCTTCTTAGTTGATTTAACTAGAGCTATTCATGCACTAACCTATCAACCTGCTGAGGTTGTGTAGAATACCCCACAAGTTGCTTAAGGTTTGCTTTTTTTTTTTTTTTTACTTTTCATATAGTTTTCACACATTCATCACCTTTTTCGAGCTTTCTTCAAGTTGAAGCCCACTCTAACAATTAGCCTTATCTATTCATGAATATGGTTCGCACCATATTCCTATGTATTTAAAGTACAAAGTCTTGTTTGATGCTCGGTACAATAGTGATTCAAATAAGTTAGCTTAAGACAAATGCTTCCAGTTACGATCGTATATTTGCCTCAAAGCTTTAGATGCAAAGTACCTGAGTGTGCTTGCTTAGATCGGTGTACCAATCAAGTTCATGTACCAATCAAGTTTGTATACTTGGTTCCATATCATTAACCCTCAAAGTATAAGTACCACTAAAGTGCCCAAGGTTAGGGACATAGATTAGCTTTACTACTCAAGACTTGGGGGTTCTTAGATGTAAGAAACTTCAAGAGTATTAGGGCAACGAAGAGGTGTCTCAATTCAACAGTGCCTGAGGCTTTTATCCCTTAAAGGGTCAATGTTAGTACTAAGGTTAAGTTTAGGGATGAAAATCGATCTAAGAATGAGAGTACACGGTATGAGTTAGTAGCTCCAGTTTTATAGGTAGAATAGCTTAAGATCTAAAGGCAAAGTGAAAGGGTGTTTCTCTAGTAGAAGTTTTGTGAGTTGTTTAGTATCCCTAGAGGATGTTAAGGAGTTCATCAACCTATCTTCCCCCTACATGCTCCACTTTCTTCTTCAAGCTGCTAAGGATAATTTTGTTGATTGCTTTGACTCAACCATTAGTTTTAGGGTAGGCCATTGAGGTATAATGAAGCTTATATGGTGCTTCTCACAAAACTTTCTAAACTTAGTGCTGTCAAATTTCTTAACATTGTCCATTATCAGAACATAAGGGACTCCAAATCTAAAGAGGATGTTTGTGAGGACAAAGCTTTTAATTATCTTGGTAGTGATGCTCATAATAGCTTGAAATTTGACCCAATTTGTGAAGTATTCTATGGCTACTAAGATGAATTGACAACCCCTAGATGCTTTACGGAAGGGCATAAGGATGTTTAGCCCTCTTTAAGTAAATGGTCATAGGCTCGTTGTAGGGTGGAGGTTAATGCTTGAGGCACCGCTGATAGGTGCGTGCTTCCGACACTTATGGCACTTTTAAACCATCACCTTTGTATCTTCCTTCATGGTCAGCCAATAGCAGTTGAAGCAGAGAACTTAGATGTATAAGGCTTAAGCTTGAATATGGTTGTTGTAGATTACTGCATAGAGCTCCACGAGAGCATGGATGCCCTCCTCGAGTTTAAGGCAATGAAGAAGTGAGACACTATGTTTGCAGCGGTAAAGGATGTCATCAATGAGTGTGTGATTTGCCGCAGCATAGGTTAGTCTCTTAGCTTCAATCATCTTGTTAAGCATGGCTCTAGACTTCAAATGCTCAACAATTAAGTCTATCTAACAAATCTCAACTTAAGAAGGTTAGATCTCAAGTACCTCTTACTGTGAATCTCCGATGGTGCACTCAAGGAGATACTAGATGAATAGTAGCTTGTAGCCACTATATAGTGTTTAGATGACCGTTGGCGTGAGCTTCAATGGCCTATCTGCTTCAAAGTTCTTGGCTTAGGGAATCTTGAGTACATATAGGGCCTTAGTACCATAAGGCCCTTGTAGAGCTATGCTAGCTCTACAACCCACACCCTGCCTTGCCCTTACCCCCTTGAGTGGAGGATTCATCAATATGGAGAGGCTACACCGGCATGTTTACATTTGTTTGTGCTTCTTACTCTTGAGTTTATTCCACCACAAAGTCTACAAGGACTCATGCCTTAATTTCCTACCTCAGGTGAAACTACACTCCATGAGCACTTAGCTCCAATGAATACTTGAGCATATGACTTAAGGCATCTGGCTTCTATAAGATGGTCCGTAGTGGCTAGTCGATGAGGACAACAATCGGATGTGCTTAGAATTATGGCCTCAGCTTCCTTATAGTGATCACTATAGCTAGAGTAAATTTTTCCACTTAAGTATTCATGGTCTCTGGACCTTATAAAATGTAGCTAACATAGTAGAATGGCTTGTGCTCACATCCTTCTACTCGAACAAGCATAGATGATAGTGTCCAGTCACTAACTACCAAATATAGGTAAAAATCTTCTTTAAGGACTATATTAAACAGTATGAGCGAGCTTTCTACGAATTGCTTAAGTTTGTTGAATGTTACCTTGCATGGTCCGGTCTAATTTAACTTTAATAGGTTCTTCAGTAGCTTGAAGAACTTGGAACATTTGTCAACACTTTTGGACACGAAGCAATTGAGCGCAACAACTCTAGCTATGAGCTATTGGACTTCTTTGATGGTTTGAGGAGCTTACATGTTATGATTGGCTTTTATCTTATTTGGATTGGTCTTAATGCCACACTTTGTGACCATGAATATGAGAAACTTTCCCAAGGCCAGTCTAAAGATATAATTTTAGGGGTTAAGCTTCATTTAATACCTGTAGAGAGTTTTGAAGGTCTCACGTATGTCCAGGATGTAGTCTTTCCTTTCCTTACTCTAGATGATCATATCATTGACATAAACTTTTGCATTTTGTCCGAGTTAAGGCTTGAAGATAGTTGTCACCAAACTCTAATATGTTGCCCTAGCACTCTTCAATCCAAAGGCATGACATTGTAACATTACGCTCCAAAGTTGATGATCAGAAGGTATGGATCTCATCTTCAAGAGGCTATGAGGATATATTTGTAACTCGAGTAAGCATCCATAAAGTTAAGCATGACATGGCCCTAGCCCAACATTAAATCGACAAGCTGGTCAATTAATGGAAAGCAATCATTTGGGCAGCCTTTGTAAGCCCCTAAAATCTCATTTAAGGTAATCGAACCTACATTTAAGGCCTTCGAGGAAAAGTTATCTGATTGAGTCTAAACTTTATGATTAAAATAGAAAAATTAGTTAAGGTAACCCGGTGAAAATAGATTTCTAAAATAATAACCCAAAATCCTAATTTTACCCTTAGAAATATGATTATTCAATATAGTGTAAAAATGATCAAAACCCTTAAAATTGAGCTTAGAATATAACGAGGATTTAGAGATAAGTTAATTAACCTATAAAATGAAATAATATAATGTAATATACTATATGAGTATACACATATTTTTATGAGTATACCTAGTATAAATAATAATTATACTCGTAAATTAAACCAAAAATATTTAATTATATATAATATGAGCTAAACTTATAAAAATAAATAGAAAATATATCTTAAAAAATAAAAGATATGTTAGAAACATGGTTATATGTACATAATGACTTATTATGTGTAATATATATATAGGACATATACCCGTATATAAATAAAATAACTAAATAATAAAGTAATATACCTAAACTACTTAAATTATACTAAAATAATAGCAAAGCCTATCTAAAATTTATGAAAACAACTAGAAAAATCAACAATCAGGTGTGGCTTCCTCCCATTAAACTAACATGTTGAATCAAAAGTAAATTGAATAAGAAAATGACACCTCCTACTTGGAAAATGAAGAAGAAAATAAGAAAAAAAAATCTAGAAAAATATGAAGAAAAATTCCAAACAACCTACATTATATATATAGCACTCCAGACATCAATTTACACCTTTAGGATCTACAAACATTCAAATAAAAATTTAGAAAAAAAAAATCGTAGGAAAATAGAAAAGTCAGAACAAAAACCAAGCTAGGTTAGTTCCTAGGCCAAACATTGATCTGCTATTACACCCTTTCACTACTGTGTAGAGCCACCAACACTTGGTTGTTTCGATAACCATCCACCACCCCATGGCCGCCAGACCTCCGATGAACAGGCAAATCAAACTTCTATCCTATTCTTGATTAATTTTTTAAAATATTATATTAATCCAGAAAATTATGAAAAAATTTATATTTAGGTTATTTTAGATATGATTTCACATAATATTGTTATTTTTGTAAAATTTAGAATATTTTAGGTACTTGCTTAAGAAAGTTACTATTCATTTGAATTTTAACTTTTAAAATAAATATATCAAATGATGTAGTTTTTAGCTCAAAATTTTTTTGTAGAGTACACATGACATATATTTGATTGCTATATAGTCATATTTTTAATTTAAGTATTTTTATTATTTAATGTAATTTTTAGTCGTAAAAATGGCTAAAATTAGGGTGAAAATGTGAAATAAATAGATTTTTATGAAATTAATTTATGGAAATGACATAATACTAACTATTGGTAATTTATAATGATAATAGGATATATTGGAAATAATTTTGTATAAAAAGAGTAATATTTAAGTAATTAAATACAATTCAAGGGTAAAATTGTAATTTCAAGTATATAGGCAATAAACCGATAGCATGAAAACAAGTGATGATTGAATTCCCCATATTTTTAGGAGTTTATAGAAATTTTTTAAGAATTATTTGTTGACCCAAACTATTTATTACGAATTTACATAGTAAAATAGCTTAAATTACGAATCAGGACTCTTTTTTAGTAATAATAGGTTAAAACATGATAAATATTGAAATAAAAAATATATAAACACGTATTGGTTAGATTTGGTGAAAATGAATTTTGTAATATATTTAATGATAATTTTATGATCGGGATATATTATATACATATTAGAGTTAAACAATATCTATATTATTGAGTTATATTGACAAATTACATAAAATATAGTTTAATTACATAAACTAAGTATAATATGATGATATTTATTATAGACACATATAAGTATATTGAAATTCAAACTACTCTTTAGAAGTCATCTTCTAAAATAAAACCCATAATACATATCATTAGATATATACGAATCCAATGACGCTATTTTTACTAAAATCAAACAACCCTGGATAATATAACCTAAATCTCTATTATATTACAAGAATTTATATACTACAATAACCTTACAGTAATTGAAACGTAATTTAACTAATTAAAAGTACGTTTCAATACGATTGAAATGATATATTATACGAATAGTATAACTACGTATATTATTAATATTTAATAACTTAACTTATATAATAAAACTATATTTTATTATATAATGAAGAACAATAGGCTAAACTCAAGAGGGGGGATGAATTGAGTTTTAAGGACAAATTGCAATTCTTTTCCAATATAAACAACTAAATGCAATAATAAGAGTAATTAAAGCAATAATATTAAAAGAGATAGGGATAAAGAAAATCAAACTCGGATATAACGAAGAGTTTGAACCGCCTCCTAATCTCCATGAACACACAATGCCTCCAATTAAGAACTTCACACCACTTTATTGATTTCTCAATCCAAGCTCCAAGAGTTATACACACACAAACTTAATTACACAAGTTTCTTACTCACAACTCTCAACACAAATCACAAATCACAAATCACAATCTCAACTCACAACACAAAACTCAATTTCAAGGATTATTGGTGTAATGCTTTTAACTCTCAATGCTTTGCAACTAATAGCTCACAAGCACTACGCTTCAAATCTCTCTAAATATTAGCAATTTATGATACAAGAGACAATGAGAATTATAGACAATAAGAATACAAAAGAATGTTGAAATATTGTAGCAAAAGATCAGTTCTCTACTGTCCTTAGTCGAGTTGTTGAGCGTTTATATCATCCCATTCAATTCTTCCAGTTACAGTGCATTAAATGCTCTAACAGCTAGTTGTATCAGACTTACCGACATGCCTGTACCTTGAATTACCAGCAAGCCGGTAACAAAATACTCTACCGGCATGATAATCGGCAAGCCGACTCATTCAGGCCAATGAGCTTTTCTTTGTATTTTTCAGGGCTTTATACCGTCAGCCTGATTCTTCCTTAAGCAGTCAACCCAGTAAATCAAATATCATTTGAAAATTCTTTTAACACATAAGAAATAAATACTCTTTGCAATCTAACTTCAAGATCATTTAATCACCACTCAAAAGATTAAATTTATTATAGAGATAATTGATATATTTAATCATTAAGTAAATTAATTGATCTTATTCAATTACCTCAATATAATCAAATAATACTTAGTTTAATCATCCTCTTGTTTTGTTCTCTTCAAAAACAACATGTTTAGTTATATACTTTTTGTTTTGTTCTCATCAAAATCATCAAGTTTAATTATATACTTTTTGTTTTATTCTAATCAAAATCAAATAATAAATCCTAGATTCAACAATTTCCCCTTTTTTGATGAGGACAAAACTTTTATACTTTAAATGCTCCTCCTCAATCTAATGCTCCCCTCAATTTAATACTCCCTATCAATTTAGCACTTGATTTCAAGATATTTGACAATTGAATAAGGTTAAATTAGTGCTTGCAAAATAAGAGTGTATTGATGTACGAAGGAACCAAGTCTTACTTCTTAATAACTTCACATAAGCAACATATCAAACTTTCAAAGAATCATGATATGTTAAAGTTATAGGATCAATATAATCTTTCAAATAACTATTTTCAATTCAACTTAATACACTTTTTGATAATCTAACGACTTGAACATTTCTCCCCCTTTAGCCTCATAAAAAAGAGGAGGATCTAGGCAATGAAGAAGGAAGAGGATTCAAGTCAAAATTTTGGCATAATCCCGACTTAAGCCTTAGGATATGCCCTCTACAAAAGTAAAATCAAAGAGGCTAAAAACCATACCAAATAAGATCTCCATAATGAATTCCTCAAGATCATACCACACTACATCAAATGTTCAAAAACATGTGCAACAAGTAGTAAACAATATAGAGAAGCAACATAAGTAACAAAAGCCAAAATAATGGCCAAGGCAAGACAATAGAAAGCAACAATAGCGATAACCAATGGCTAAGGTCATAACATAACATAAACTTAATGAAGAGCATATAAAAAATAGATTAGAAGTTGGCAATAATTCATTAAGTTGGCATTGTAATGATGGATGGGGGTTTGGTAAAGAGAGAAAGTTATGTGAAGGAGAAGAGAAGAGTGTGATTTGAAGAAGTGAGGGAATTGATGAGAGATTTGTGAGATTAGAGATGATTTATGAGGGCAAATTATAATTTTGAGAGTTTGAAGATGGTAGATCGAAGAGAGAGAGAGATTCTGGGGTTTGAGGGAAGAGAAAGAGAGGTTTTAGGAAGAAGATGGGAAGAGAGAGAAAGAAATGGTATTATTTGTGGCTAGAAATAGAGGTACCAATAAGCTAGTAGTATGAGGAGCCAGTATACTAGTTATGGGAACAGAACCGTTGCAAATTTGTTATAGAAAATTGTATACCGGTATGCCGATGGTTATGGGTACTAGCAAGCCGGTTCTTGGAACAGAACTAACTGTATCTTCTTATTTAGTAGGGTATACTAACATGTTGGTAGTTCTAAGTACCGTCATGCTGGTTTTCATACCCTAAAATGACAGAGTCGTAACAGCCACACTGTGTAAACCATCCTAAGATAGAAGTTGGCCTTACAACCGCTATCTTAGACTTAATCTACATAAGGCGTCCACGACTAACCCACTTTGAAGTAAACAGTTTGTAATTTAAATAAATCATTTACCTAAGAAAGTGAGGAAATATATATATTCACTATAATTCAGTTATTACAATTAAAGTTTACAATATTTCTCCGTAATATATTTCCTAGTTATTACATTATTCAAAAATGAAAAATTCTAAAGTAAAAGCTTAGACCTTAAAAATATGTGTTTAGTCTTCAAATGTTTTTCCTCACTTCCCAAGATCCAGCAGTTGTTAGTTTCAAAGTAGTTATATGTCGCTTCTTAGCCAGTACCTGCACGGCATCTATAGGGATCTGAGCAATCACAGCTTAGTAGGTTAGGATAAAGGACTTAAAACTATACCATAAACACAACAAGGTTATCAACCAACTTATTAGGTGCAATGCATGTTCAAGCAAATGCCATCGCACGATATTGTTTAGCCTGTTGTGAGATTAAAGAAATTGCACCCGCTCTAATCCAAATTAAGAAGTTGCTGTTAATGCAACAGCTCATGACCAAACCCAGGCTTGTGCATTGGAGACCTCGCTCCTCCCGCTACTACCTTTGAACCATTGACTTCACCCTCGTCGCGACCTCCTCACCTATCACTTAGTTTGACTAAGGATGAAGAAGGGACCTTTTGCAATCCTACGCTATCCATTTCGAAGGGGTCGGTATTTGATCAGAAAATCGTAGGTTTCCCCTAATGGGTTGCCATACACGTCCGATTATGATTACAAGTTGTATATTTGATTAAGTCCAGTTTATGGTGATCATTCATTTCATACAAATCATACAATACATGCCAGAACAACAAACAGAATCATAACATCACTCATAATCAAGCACATGCACACAACTAACTATTTAATAAGCACAACCAAGTATAATCTCAAGCCTCTAAAATAGAGCAACGTATTAATCGCAACTTACCTCGACTCTTCACTCACTCACTCGAGGTCCGACTTGCTCAAGCCATCGCCAATCATTCCTATAATACAAACATGATTTCAGTTTTTCATATAATTATTATAGGTTCATTTTATCTTATCACACTTATTGTTATGTTTTGTTTAGGGTTTAATATATCTGATTATCTAGGTCTTAAGTCTTTTACAATTATTCTAGGTTTGGGGTTAGGTTCGGATTCGGTTTCCGCATCGATTTCTAAATTAGATTCTAGTTCGATTTCTATGTACTGTTTTATACCCGAATTTTAAAAACTTGTTTTTACTCATAATGTGAAATTAATCACCTTACTTCCCAATATCCTAATTACCATAACTATCCCTAGTCAGTATTTTATTATATCCAGTATACTTAAATCCTTAATAGTGTACCGAATTTACTCTTGATGTAAGAAATTTTTATATTTTTCATATAATTACATAAATTCAAGTTTTCTATCAATTTTATTATATATCCCTATTATTTATATAGTATCAATTTTTATCATAATATTTTCTATTTATTATATTTCCAATAATTACATATTATGTATTATCACCTATTATGTATATAATACACATCTAATATTTCTAACACTCTAATTACCATCTCCCAACATCAATTATCATTTCAAAGTGTCTAATTTCATCCTAAATCAGATTTTACACCTAATTACCCTAATTTACAAAATTAACTTAAAATGTACTATTTTTCCATATTACTTATTTACTACATAATTAACCTAATAATTACATCTAACACCCTAAATGCTATAAGTATCATACTTCATCAAATTTTAACATCCTAAAACATATAATTATTCACTAAATCATTAATTAATCATTTAATTACTTAATTAACCTTAAATTACCCATTTTATGCCTCATTTTAGGGCTTAAAAATTATCTAAAATTTTCAAAAATTAATTTTTGAAAACGGGCTTCATAGCACTATTCTATATCATCTAAGTAGTCTAACAAAAATTTTGGGTTCAAAACTACATTCTTAGGGTCATTTTTTTCTAAACTAAAACATGCTCGGTTTTGCATGATTTCTTAAGGATCATATATCACGGGGCATATTTTCATCAAAATAATATTTTTTCTAGAAACTAAATACAAAAATATTGCAGAATAACAAAATTCATAATTTTCTAAGAATATTTACTATTTTTACAAAATTATACAAAATCGGGCTAGAAATCGAACTCACCAATTTGGGTGGCTCCAACCACCGTCGGTGGCCATGGGTGTGTCGACCCACCTGAGCGCTACCACCATCGTATAGTGGTGGTGGCCGTCTACTCCTAGCTACTCGTCGAGTCTGGGTTCTCCTTACATGCTGCAACTACACAGATTTTTGTTAAATTTTTGTAAAACCCTAATTTTCTCTCAATTTCAACTCTCTCTATTTTTCTAAACTTCTTGACATCTAAAATGAGCTTCTAAAAAATTTGGAGTATTTATAGAGCTTTAAGGAAATTATTGTGCATTAATGAGACAAAACAATTGCCTTATCTCTTCTTTTTTCCACTTTCTATTTATTGCATTTTAATTGGTTGATTTTTTTTCTTCAATATCAGATTGCCACGCCCCACTTCTGGAATTTTCCTTATTTTTCTATATTTTTCGTGATTTTTCCTTAATTAATTATGAATTTTCTTTAATTATTTCTTATTATTTTAGTACATTTCACGTATTTTAAGTAATTACGCATATTTCTACATACATGTAAATTCATATATAGTACAAATAAATATTCCTAAATATTATTTAGGTTATTTTATGATTTTTAGTATATATATAATTTATCTCTAGCGATTCGTTAATTATCGTAATGCATTTTACGCATTTTTTATAAATAACGAGTTATATACTTAAAATTTAGAATTTATATATTCTTTTATTTTATTACTTTTTTCTTAAATTCAAACTTACGGGATCATTTTACTAATATTTTTAGTTTTACTTATAATTTAGGCTCGATCGAATCTTTCAGCCGATCGAAACCCTAAGTGATTGGTTGTAGGGCTTACACTGGTATTCTGCAATTCTGCAGAATTTTGGCTAAATTCACTTCCTTTGTCCAACTTACCAACTCAAGTTTATTTTAAATGATTTAACGAGTATTCTAACATTTCAAGTAAGTTTATTTGAGTCTGTTAAGGCTTAAAAAACTTAAATTTTAACTAGATAACCATGATTTATCCAAATCAAATCCATAGAGTTAAGTAATTCATAATAAAGTGAAAGTATCCTTATATGAGCAAATTATGTGCATAGGCATTAAGTTTTTACACACCAATACTTCAAGCAAATTTCGAATATATATTTGAGCATAGTAGGAATAAATTATAGCTTTAAGACTCTACAAATTGTAAAATCACTATTTGAGTTCCTTAATCATGCAAGTAGTCAGAGAGTAAGTAAAGATCCTTTCTCAATATTCTAAAGGAGTTCATGCTTTAAACATGTTAAAAGATATTAAAAGGCATAAAAGATACATGATTAAGCCAAGTAACATCTATATATGTAAGAAATGCTTTATATTGGCAAGAAATGCTCCATATTGCACTTAAAACCTAAAAGGGGTCTAGAGAGGTCAAATATGCACGAAATTCAAATCAAGCTAGTTTGACCACTCAAACATGATTTAGGGATGAAAATAAATATGTGAGACCCGATTTTGAGCACAAAAACCAATGTATAATTAATTTGTGCATATATCAACTTTGTTACTTATGAATGACTTCAAGTGTGCCCAAAGCATGCTAAACGTTATGTTTTATGCATGAAATCTATATGAGCATGTTTCTTAAGTCTACTAGAGTGTGAAAAGTTTGTATTCTAGCAAGATTAGCAAGATTTAACGAAATTAAGCTATTAGTTGCTAGAAAGTTCATTATTAAGCCATGTAAATGCATAAATGACTAATTTCAAGCAATGGGGCTTAGTTATCACACATCAATACTTCAAGCAAGTTTCAACACTCAAGTATTTAAGCATGTTGGAAGGAAAAATATCACAACAAGGAATCAAAGGTCTTTAAATCATCAAAATCAACTATTGAATACAAATTAAGCTTAATGAAAAATATGCACACCAAGTTAAGTTCATGACAAGTTGGTATTTTAAGCAAGTTTTAATACTATTTATAGGCACAAAGATAGTATGATTAAGACATATAGCACGCAAATAAGCAAAACAATCACGTGACTTCCCAACCATCAATAAGAATCTAATTTGGGTCTAAGAGAGTCAAAACCACACAAAAACAAAAGTAGACCAAATCAATTATTCAACTACAATCTATGGACAAAATTAAGTATACGGGAACCGAATTTGAACATGAAAATCAAAACATGAAAAAATTGTGCACATATAATCCTAAACATACATAATTAACTTCAAATGTGCACAAAATGCATGATATTTGCAATTTAAGCTTCCGAGCTAGTTGTAAATGCATATTATAACATAAAGTTTGAGCATGGTTTGCAAAGTTAGCAATTGCAAAAAAAGAACACTAGTTAAGTCCCTAAATACTTGTGTAAGCTCAAATATGGTTAAGGATATATCAATTATGCATAGTTTTATAATCAAATCAAGCCAACCATTCAAGCATGAAATATTAGCATATTGAAACATGTGGGAGCTAACATTTGGCATTAAAAACAAGAAATGGTAAATATATGCACAAGGAAGTCTAAGCAAATGTAGAAAACTTCAAGTGTACACAAAATATGTTAGTTATTGAATGGAGACTATTTGAATGAGTCTCTTGAATTAAATACCATGTTAGACGCATTTCAAGTGTTTTTTTAGCATTCTCCATTCAAGTTTCTTGAGTTGCTTTCATTTGAAGTTTCTACAAAAGTGTGTGATTGCTTCTTTGGTACCCATGTTAGTTTGGGTCCTTTATAGTTAGTAACAATGATATATCCTTGTTCTTTTGGAACCCAAACCATCTTCCCTTTGTAATTCAAATTGGTATCGCGACGTATTGTACACATATGTGCAATATGGCCATATCTACCACAATAGTTACAAGTCTTGCTTTTACAAAATAATTTTTGTAAGACTTGTAAATATACTCCCTACTATAGCTAATTCCGATTTTGTTCAATCCTTGCCTTTGAGAGCTAAGGAACTTATCTAAATTCTTTTCTCCATTCACAAACTTAGCTATAATTTGTTTTGAATCATCTAGGCTAAGCTTCAAGATAGCATTTTCAATTTGAAGCTCACTTAGCCTATTAACCATATTATCCTCATTTTTCATGCTTTCAACTTTTGTTTCAAGGGAATTACACTTTTCCTTGAATTGATCATTTTCCTTAGCTAACTCCCCATTCCTAAGATTCAATTCTTCATTATTTATATTTAATTTATCAACTTTTAATCTTAAATACTCATTATCCTTCTCTAAATTTTCTTTGACATCATTCACTTTGTTATATTCATTTCTAAATAGATCAAATTTACTTTCTATTTCAATCATCATTTGTTTCATTATCTTGTTCCTTTTTTTTAGCTTTAATAAATTCCTTAAGTAACTCATCATACATATTTTTGAGCTCATCAAATGAAGAGTCATTTGAGGTAGAACATACCTCATTGTCCATTGCCATAAAGCACATTTCTCCCTCTAAGTCACTTAAATCGCTATCACTCCAAGTCGCCATCATAGCCTTTTTCCTTACTCCTCTCTCAACTTTCTTAAGATCCAGGTAATATTATTGAATGTGACTAGGTTTTTGGAAATTATAGCACTTGATTACTTCCTTCTTCTCCTTCCTTAACCGAGATATGTTTTCATCCTTATCTTTTGCCAATTTTCTATTGAACTTCATAAATTTCTTGAAATTTCTTACGATCATGGTCACATCATCGTCATCATCATTCCCACTTTCATCACTACTAGAGCTCTCTTAGGTTGTTTTTAAAGCAATTGTTTTCTTCTTGGATTCCTCTTCTTGCTTTTTAACCATCTTATGAGTTCTAAGAAGTTACTCTTTTGGCATTGTGTTAAGATCATGAGCTTCCCCCACCGCAGTTCTCTTGGCTTCCCAATCTCTTAGCAAAGACCTAAGGATTTTAGAATTTATTTCAAGGTTAGCAAATGTCTTTCCAAGAACACTCATAGGATTGATGCTATTAATGAATCTATTATGATCTCATCAATAGTTTCATTTGGATCCATTCTCAAGTGTTCAAATTGTTCACATAATAAGCTTATTTTTGTATCCCTTACTCAGCTAGTTCCTTCATATGTGCCTTTTAATTCTTCCCAAATTTCCTTAGCACTCTTACATGTACAAACTCTATTAAAGTCATTTTTATTAATGGCACAATGCAAGATATTCATAGCTATTTCATTTAAGTCTAACAACTTTCAATCATTATCGGTGTAATTATTTTCTTCCTTACTTTCTATCTTGAATGGTCCCTTATCTACTACTTGCCACAACAATCTATTTTATGCTTTTAAAAATATACTCATCTTACATTTCCAATAAGGATAATTATTCCCAATTAATAGTAGTGGTTTATTTATAGCTTGCCCTTCCATAAAGCCTAGTGTATTAAATACCATAATCTTTACTCTAATATGCGATTAAATAAAGATTTAGAGACTAACTCTAATATTAATTGAAGAACACTAAGCTAAACTCAAGAGGAGGGGTGAATTGAGTTTTAAGGATAAATTGCAATTCTTTTCCATCATAAACAACTAAATGCAATAATAAGAGTAATCAAAACAATAATAAGTGCAAAAATTAAAAGAGATAAGGATAATGAAGATCAAGTCCGGATATAACGTAGAGTTCGGATTGCTCCTTAATCTCCACGGATACACAATGCCTCCAATCGAGGACTTCACGTCACTTTATTGATTTCTCAATCCAAACTCCAAAAGCTACACACACACAAACTTGATTACACAAGTTTCTCACTCACAATTCTCAACATAAATCACAATCTCTACTTACAACATAAAACTCAATCTTAAGAATTATTGGTGTAGTGCTTTTAACTCTCAATACTTTGCAACTAATAGCTCACAAGCACTACGTTTCAAATCTCTCTAAATATTAGCAAGTTATGGTACAAGAGACAACAAGAATTATAGACAACGAGAATACAAGAGAATGTTGAAATATTACAGCAAAAAATTAGTTCTCTAATGTCCTTAGTTAGGTTGTTAAGCGTTTATATCATCCTATTCAATTCTTCCAGTTATAGTGCATTAAATGCTCCAACGGCTAGTTGTATCAGACTTACCAGCTTGCCGGTACCTTGAATTACCAGTAAGCCGTTAACAAAATACTCTACCGGCATGATAACCGACAAGTTAATCAGCAAGCCGACTCATTCAAGCTAGTAAGCTTTTCTTTATGTTTTTCAGGGCTTTATACCGTCAACCTGATTCTTCCTTGAGTCGTCAACTCGGTAAATCAAATATCACCTGAAATTTTTTTTAACATATAATAACCAAATACTCTTTGTAATCTAACTTCAAGATCATTTAATTATCACTCAAAAGATTAAATTTCTTATAGAGATAATTAATATATTTAATCATTAAGTAAATTAATTGATCTTATTCAATTATCTTAATATAATCAAATAATACTTAATTTAATCATCCTTTTGTTTTGTTCTTTTTAAAAAATAACATGTTTAGTTATATACTTTTTGTTTTGTTCTCATCAAAATCAAATAATGAACTCTAGGTTTAACAAAGGAAAATAATAATATACTTTAGATATATATATATATTTATATATATAACTGTTAAACGAAATACATTTAGATAGAATCCAAATGTATTCATAACTCTTACGAAAACTAAATATGGGTTTTATATACATGTAGGGTCTCCTAGTGATTAGAGCATTGAAGACATGAGTTTTCCACATTGATTATTTGGACAGGTAAGTTGAGATCATGGTTTTACCGCTTATTGGGATACTGTATTAAAGAATCTAGAAACTTAAGAGTACTTTGTTTGTGATTGTAACTAGTTATTTGTACGTATGCCATGTGTATGATTGGTATTCTATTGTGATAGGAGTCGAATTCCTTGGTGTACTATTCTACATGATTACATTGTTTTTTTTTTTTTTGTGAACTTGTCTAATTATCCCTAAATGAAACTAATAACAATTTAACCACTAATGAAACTGGACACACAAAGCACCCGTTAAGAGAACCATTAGGAGTATCAGACCAAATAACAACTTTCTTCAATGAGGATAGCTAAAATGATCATATTCACATCTTTAGTCTAACTAAGTGATAGGCAAGGAAGTCGCAGTAAGGGTGGAGGTTATGGTTCGAAGGTAGTTACGGGAAGAGGGTATTCTCTATTGCATAAGCTCGAGTTTTGTTTTATTTAAGTTGCGATAAGGATCCTTAATATAGGTTAGAGCAAATAAAATTTCTCTGACCTCATAATGAACCGGATAACATTATGCTATATTGTAAGTGATTGATTACATTGCATTTCATCATAATTAATAACCTTGTTTTTGTATGGTACTCTCCTAACTCTATCCCACTTACTAAGCCAGTTGTGCTCATATCCCTATAAACTCTTTTACAAGTAACAAGTAAAAGTTAGGATGTTCAGATACTATTACCCTCAGGTTAATGTGCAGTTGGCTTAGAAAGTGAGGAATGAGAAATCTACCTAAATATAAGCTTTTGACTTTTCTTTTAAGTTTTAAGAAAACTAACTGGGACGCCTACTAGTATCTTATTTTATTGTAAATAGACTTCAAGAGTTGCGGCTTTTAGTAAACTCTAATTGTAAATTATAACTCTAAGTGTGTAACATTTGTATAAATACTGTTGTGTTATCAGACAACCGGTTATACCGAACAGGTATTTTGTAAAGCTATGCCACAAGTTTGATCATTTACAAGTATCAGAATAGATGCTTCAAGCCGGTTGAGTCATGTACGCCTTGTGTGGACTATATTTACGATAGTAACTATGAGGTCAGCTTTTATCTTAGATTAGTTTACACAATAGGATTATTACGACTTCTTCTATTTGGGGTGTAATAAGCTTTGTTTAGATCTTTGCAATCCACACACATGCACCACTTTTTGTTGGACTTCTTCACAAGTACTATATTCGCCAACCATATGAGGCAACTTTCCTTCCTAACAAACCCAACTCATAATAGCTTCTATGCCTCCTGTTCAATTGCAGCCTGTCGCTTTAATGCAAAATTTCTTTTCTTCTATTTAACAAGCCGTACCTTTAGGTCTATGTGGAGGTAGTGCATTGCTTCAGGGATGTCAATTATTCCTTACATGCCCTTGAGAGACAATGTAAAAACATCAGTGTTGGTATATGGGAAATCGACAAGCTAGTCTCTTTCTTCTATAAATAGTGACATCCCTACCCGTGTGGTCAACCAAGGCTGCTCTTAACCTCTATTTCCTTAATCTTCTCGACCGACTCTCTTCATAAGCTCAATTTTTTCGACAGCCATAATTTTATGTACATTACATTATCTAGAAATTGCCTTAATGTAAAGAGATCTAGCAGCTTTTAGTTAGCTCATGCTTCGCTGACTCCAGTTGGCATTAGGAACTTTGCCTTAAGGGACCTCTAATTGATCAACATATCAAACTTTATGATATCCAATTGCCTAGGTATAGCATTGTATGGGGACTAGTGGTCAACGACCACAAAATCGATCAATTGTGTAGTAAGATGATTGTCATTGTCCGGTTAAACTGGAAGAGTGATGAGCCCCTTAGCTGGTACAATTCTACCGCCTCTCAAGCTAGTGAGGTTATGTCTATATAGTTTTAGGGGCTCCTCAAGTTGATCTTTCATCTATTCGTAAGCATGATAAAAGAGAATATCTACAAAGCAGTTGTTGTCAATGGATATCTTGGGGACATTAAAGTACCCAACCTTTGCATTGATCACCAAGGCTTCGTTATGCAAATACTCAATGTCCTCCTTATCAATGGTAGAGAAGGTGATTATGGTATCAATTTTCACTTTCTTACCTCAAATAATAAGGACTTCGTGCTCAACTAACAAGGGGGACATCGTTCCTCCTACCCCAAGGTCTCCAAAGATTATGTTGACCTAGCCCCTATTACCTTGATGTTGCTAGTCATTAAGGAGATCTTCTTGTTGCTATTATTTTTGTTGTTGTTGTGGCTACTCAATCCTTTGATGCTAAGTGGGTCATCAGATCCAGTTTGTCTCATCCACTATGAGATGGTCATACAACCTTTATAGACAAGGCCTTTGACAGCATTCCTTAAGTGTTGGCACTCGTTGAAATTATACTTGTGCATGTTGTGGTAATCGCAAAATTTCCTAGATCCTTTAACCTCTATTGTTTCTTAAACTTACGGAGCTCGATGGAGTTGCCTCCTAACTTCGTAAAGCACCTCATCAAAGGGGTGGTTCAAGGGTGTGTAGCCTACAAAGTTTTGCTTTTGCCTCTCTAGGAATTCCCTAAAGGAGGAGGCTTACTTGATATCCCATAGGCTAAGGCAATCCTTGACCAAGCTACACCTATCATGGTCGGTCTCTAACCTTACCCTTATAACGTCTTCCTAAGCCACGTACTTTTCTGCCATGCACATGAACTCATCCAGTGACATAAGGCGGTTAAGTGTAATGGCCTCAAATAATTTACCATTGGGGTTGGCTCTAGTAACAAGGGCTTGAAGCATGACCCTTGTATCCAACTTCAAGACTTAGAGCTTGGCTCGATTGAATTGCTACAAGTAAGCCTAGAATGTCTCATTGGGCCATTATTTAATATTGTACAATATGGATGAGTCCCTATGTAACACCTTCAAATTAAGGAAGTGCTACTAGAACTTCATTGCCAACTTATCGAAACAGCTAATCAAGCTATTTAGCAAAGTATTTAATCAAGGGAATATAGCCTTTGTTAGTGTACTAGGGAAGGCCTTGCACATGATGGTACCCAAGAAATTATAGAGGCTCATCATTGTGTAGAAGTGTACAAGGTGATCATTGAGGTCACCTAAACCTTAGTAAGTACTTAGGTGTAGGAGCTTAACACCTTATGGGAGCATCTCCTCAAGTATAACGAGTATGAGGGGGCTATTCACTACTACTAGTCGTGCAATACAAGCCCATGACTTGGCTTTCTTTTACTTATGCATGCTAAATAAATGGTGGACATATTTATCCAACTCTTGTACATTCATGTCCTTGAGTGGTTTTTAGAAGCATCTTAGAGAAAGCTTTGTAGGCACTTTGCTCATGCTAGATTGCTCATCCCGCATGTGTGCCTTGCCATAGTTGCTGTTTAGTTGATCATGTAGGTCCACAAGAGCACGGTGATCGAGTTGAACCTGCTCGCATAGATGCATGGGGTTCATAATGGGTGTCATACTTCGTCTACTGAATCATGTAGATGAGTTCACCATCCCTCTTCCTAGTAGCACTTTTCCTATGCTTTTTTTTAAAGCAACCACTTCCTTGCGGAAGGTTGCATTTGATTGTTGAGTTATTTGGCTTTCTTTGATTATCTAGTTAAACATCACCTTGAATTGCTCCAGTTCATATGCTTAGTTGATTGGAACTAGTAGATTGGGTGAGCATCGTGGTGGTGTTGGTGGTGGTAGTGAGTTATCTCTAGAAACCTGTTAAGATGCTTGAAGATGCATATTCTTACTTCTTATCATGTCTTAGGTAGATTTGCTAATAGTAATAGGTGCCAAATGGTGATTGTAAAAATCATAAAGGTTGGTTGGTTGTAGATTGCTTCAAGTATCACATGCTCCTTGCTCAACAAATGACCTGTAGAAGGCCTCTGCTGGTTGTGTTCACAAGGGCCTTCCGATGCTTAAGTTATAAGGAGAGATTGAAGGAGCAGTAAAGGTGATTGTTCTTTGTGTTTGCCAGAGTGTTTGAGAGAATCTTGAAAGTACTCAGGTTGCTTGAGAGTTGAGAGTGTCAAAAGAGGGAAGAAGATATAATACTTTTAGCTCCTTGCCCCATTTATAGGTCAAGGAGCTCACCTACAAAGGACACATATCGTCTTGGGATTTGGTTGTTCATTTCATCTGTAAGAGCTATGCGTTGTAAGGGAGGTAGAAGGGCTTTATCACTTGCTTAGCCATGAACACACTAGCAACCACGTCTTAAACTTGAGATGATAAAATTATCTAAGGTTGTTGGGTGTATTGACCTTATTATGGATGTCAAAAGATAATTAATGTAGAGAGAGAGAGAGAGAGAGAGAGAGAGACCGCAAGGTAGAAGCATTGTATGCTTCAAGCTATGTGCTGAAAGCCTAACATGTGCCCGATAAGGTAGAGGTAGCCTCTACTTGAGAGGTTTGGCTAAGCTCCTTAAAGACTCTGAGATGTTCAAGGGAGGCGAGGTGGTCCGTGTAGATCATGCTAACATACAGACGATCGAGAAGATCAAGGTGCTCAAGGAGGTCCCAAATAAGTTAGATAGTAAGGGTTTTGAGTTCATTAAACGAGGTTGATCTCTTTATCTCAAGGTTACCTGAGTAAGTTAAGGTGTTTGGACAAGGCCTTGAACGGCTCACACTAGGCCTTGGGAGCCTAAGCCTAAAGTGACCCATCAAAACCACGAAAAGCATATCATCATTAGAAAAAGGAAGGAAAAAAGGATGCACACACATCAAATAGTTACCAAAGTTTCAAACACTTTCATGGCAAAACTATAATTATAAAAGGAAAAAGAGGGAAAAAAATAAAAACTTAATTAATAAGACCTTAATCACAATAAATATAAGTGAGCAAAACTCCACTTAGTAAAAAGATGATCTCACCCCGTAATCCTACCCTCTTCTCAAAATCTTCAACCATCTTCTACTCCACTAACATCAGTACTCTCTGCTTGTCTTCACGAAGAAATGTCGAAAAACATTCTATTGTCATGTACTAACTTTAACAATCATGTTGAGGATCATAACATTCATAATCAAGATGCTAATTTTTAGGTTTTGTGATGTATTATCCTTTATTTTCAGGATTAATATCACAAATGATACCAATATATTATTTGTACTTAAAAAATCAAATTACTATCTAATTAAAATCTTCATAATTATTTTTACTATCTAAACTAATTCTATTAAATCGATTTACTAACATGGACGTGAGAACTAACTAGAAATTGAATGTTTTGGTCACCTAAAGATCGGGGATGGTTGATACCCTCTTGTGGGTCAATTGTATAACCTCTCACCTTAGTCATCTCCCAACCCTAGGGTAGCCACCTATGGATCAATTCCCAATTCATTCTTATATTTCTATTAGCAAATGGAGTTAACAAAATTAGTTTAGACGATCACAAAAACTTCGATTAGGTAACGAGTAGATGTTTCAAAATATAGACAATAAATTACACATTTTGACAAAATTTAGGTACCATTTCTGATATTAACCATTGTTATTAAGGTACTAAAAGAAAATTCTATTTTTTTTTTAAGTATAGAAGTCCATAGGCTTCACTGTATTGATTCTTGTATTTGTACTTAATTTACTATAATATCAACAAATTTTTAACAGATATGAAAAATAAAATAAAATACATAGATGTTTGTATTTTTTTTTTTTTTTCCATATCACAAACATATCAATGCTGATTAACTGAGCCGAGATATTTCATGACATATATGATCCAATTTACAGGTACCAAAATTTCTGCTCATTACAAGACGCTACAACGGAATTCTGCAGCTTTCTATCTTTATGCCGATTTGAATTGTACGATGTTCTCGTGCAAAGGGTTCTCTAGCCCGTGTAAACATGAACACTACACACAGGAGTAGCGTGGAAGCTACAGAGAGCCACGTTGCACAGCCACAAGACACTGCATCTTCCTAACGAGAACCACACAAAATAGAACTAATTTATTTTTCCAACGTGGACGTACTCCCAAAGATCCATAGGATTGACGACGGAGAACATAAGTCGTGAATAAAGCCATCCATTTATGAAGACTACAGAAGAATCCACATTAATGTTTAGAAGTGTAAAATTATGTGAATTCTAATTTAGACTGTTAGGACCGAGAAATGAAGTGGCAATATCTTATTGGTGAAAAGACTCCAATATGTCACTCAAACGTGGGCCCCGTGGCAAAAGCAACAAATTCATATTGCTCTAATTTGTTTCCTCCACGTAAAAGGCTGCATGGTCCCGGAAAGAAGTGGAGCCATCCGTTTTAATAAGCCCTAAAGTTGTTTCATAAAGAAGAACTAGGTGTTCCACAATTAAGCTCCAGTGCATCAACTAAAGATTTTGTGGACCTAAATGCTCAGGTTACACGCATACTTTCCTGTTGCACCTCATGCCAGGCAGGTAAGGATCGGTCATGACTATGGATCATGGTTGATTCAATATGGGTCAACTAGGAAGTTGCTTCGAGGAATTCCAGTTAAGGCCTTGAAAGATGAAATGAACGATAATACCAATGGTCTCTCAGGACGCAGCTGGGAGCCAGAACTCGAAATCGAGGTTCCATTCGAGCAAAGGCCGGTTGGTACTCTCTCACTATACCTTATTCAGCATGTTGCAGTACATAAAAATTACAACAACAAATGTCTATTTTCGGTTAGATTATAGATTACTGTACAACAATTGGTTCTCAACCCCTGCACAGTACAAATAGCATACATACTTTAAGCAGGGAGACATCGAACAGCCCTACAACTGACAGAAGTTTAAGAACTATACATGGAAGACCAAGTAGCGTGGTGTAAGTAGGACATGGACAAAGATGCATCACAAATCAAAATATGATACAGTAATTGCTTTTTGTCTAATTGAAACTCTGATCGTGAATAGAGCTACATGAGAAGTCATGCACACCCTCTTTTATTTCATTATAGGTTAACGAATACTCGTCTCTCAAAGATGGACCTTTATATTCTTGGGGCGACCTGGGACCAGGACCCTTTTTCATTCGCCTTGGAGGTCTCTGGTTAGTTACTTTCAACGCTCTTGGATTGCCAATTGCGGCTGCTAGCTTCAATTCCACAAGGGTAAGATCATAGAATAACTGAATTTCTGTCTATTTATACAAAAGCCAAACAGAAGACTAGTCCCAGAACGTAACTTTGAATGCAAGACAACAAACTTGAGTCATATGCAATTGAAGATTTATCAGCACCGAATTCCAGCATTCAGCTATTTGCCTCATGCTTGCAGGAGCCTTTGAGATTTATACTCGCTGCAGGAACAGGAACACTTTTTCTCGTCTCATTGATTGTCTTGAGGATTTATCTGGTAACTTCTTCTCCCCCACTTCTATGCCCGTAAGTCACAACTACCAATTACCAAGTCATTTGTACTAGACATATTTTCCTGTACTTGTAGAGCACATTCTTATCTTTAGAAGCATAGGAAGCATACTTGAAACAGACCTCCAACATCTAACTGGCATCTTCTTTAGGAGTCTAGAAAGGTTTGCGTCTATGCATGCCCTTTCACATTCTTTGAGTTTTGGAGAATTTTGCATACAAGCAATTCAAGTTTAATCACTTGTAAATATCGCTGATGCATCTAAATAAACCAATGAATCTTCTTTCTTTGTCAGTACAAAATAATATATAAAGAAAAGATGATATGGCTGACATGGAAGGTTACAGATAAAATGCAACACATTTCAATGAAGAAAAGCTTTACCTAGATTGATTAGAACAAAGCCATGGTATTATAGGACATGCCTGCTTCTGTGATATAAACAATTAGATATGATACAAGTGTCTTCCAATTGCAGGCATAATTCAGGTAATGGAGAAATTATTCTTAAACACATAGTCAGAGTTTTTTTACTTGTACTTTAACATAACATTACAACAGGGATGGAGCTATGTTGGCGATAGACTTCTTTCTGCAGTGATACCATATGAAGAAAGTGGATGGTATGATGGACAAATGTGGGTGAAACCTCCAGAGGTTAGTGCTACTGCATTTTCCTTCGTGCAACTTTAATTTGTGAAAGGTGTTCAGGTATCAGGATACAGAAAATAATTAGTTTATGACCTAAGAGTACATGGGAGAGTGAAGAATCTCTGACGTTTTGAAAAACAGTGGAAGAGAAGCAATTAAAAAAGGTTCTCCCATGAAGGATTAGGCATAATTCATTCAGATATGTATATAAACTGTACATTGTAATAGAAGAGTTGATCAGCTGATCAATAAAACCAGAGAAGAATAAATCAGGGGCAAGCCTCACCATGAAGAGTAATCAGACAATTGGTTAGATGATAAAGAAATATGAGCAAATACTAAAACTCCAGGTTTCAAACAAGATAACATTGAACATTAAGCCTTAAAACATGATTTAGTATTAGTTAATTCAGCTTCACAATGTCAATTACTATACAATTGGCAGACCAATAGAATAAGTAATGTATTAGAAAAGCATGCCAAGTGTATGAAATAAGCACCGGATACTAAGGATTTATGATTACCAGAAGCAGCACACTGGACAAGATTTTGATAAAAATCCAATCAACTGCCATCAGCTGTTGTTAAATTATTATACAGATGCCAATTTCACCTGCAGGATTTATCATAAGTACCTGAAGCCATGGGAAACAACATTTTTTACCATGAAGAAGACTATACATATTGATGAAAAAGAGGTTGTATCTTTTAAGTAAAGGGGAAAGGGAGGCTCATTTGGAAGAGATTATGCACATAACAAAAATATCTCAATAACCAATAACAGCAATATCTGTCAAACACAGCAATTACCATTATGCCTAACCACAACTTTTCTTGTACAGATCCTTGCTCGAGACAGACTATTGGGCTCTTATAAGGTGTGTATTCTAGCGTTCTGAAGTGTGTGTATGAGAGAGTCTGCATAAGAGAGAGGAGGAGCATATGTAAAGGGGAAAATTAGTTTGGCAGACTAGAATGGCAATGAATATATGAAAGAGAACACTATCCTTAATTTGTTATCATCCTCTGGAATGTTGTCTCATATCATAAATTCATGTCTACAGGTTAAACCAGTCATCAAAATGCTGAAACAAACATTAGTTGGCACAGGGGCACTCCTTGTAACAGCAGTTATGCTATTTATTTTTGCTAAGCCAGTAGAGGATTTTCTTAAGAACACATTTGCACCAAAAGAGAGCCCATCAAGTGTCTCAGTGACAAAGACAAGCACCAAGTTCAATATAAGGTAAAGACTAGCACTAACTATGGTGTATACTCTCTCTCTCTCTCTCTCTCTCACCATACTCATGTCTGCATCAGAAAAGAGGAACTGCTCAGATTGCCTGTGGAGGTAAAGGCTGATGATGATCTTGCTGCAGCCGCAGCTGAGGCTGCAGACGGCAGACCAGTATATTGCAGGGACAGATATTACCGTGCATTAGCAGGTGGGCAGTATTGCAAATGGGACGATCTACTGAAATGATGAAAAAATTATTTCCAGTTTATTTATGCAATCTTACAATATAAATCCTAGCAATTTGTACCAGCTAATTGTAATCTATGTATGATCTTTATCATGTGAGGAGCTTGTTTCATTTCAAAAGCCCAAAAAGAGAGTCATAGAGATAAAACCACAATGCAGATTTAGGCATCTATAATACATAAATAACACAAGGCCTACTTAGCACGTCAAATTAACAAGCCACCCACTAAAATGCACAATGCAACGACAGAAAAAGGACAAAATCCAATCCTACAGATGAGCTTTGCAGCATACTGCAACAATGCTACAACAAACAATACGATATGATGATACTTTGAAAGATATAAATCATAGAGTAGATCTATTTGTTTTTCCCCTTCTAGCAAAACCATATTTTATGAACAACTCAATCTCCAACATATCAGCATCTTTAACCCTTCAGTTGCAGTGTCGGTTTTTCTTTCAAAAGCTAGGAATCTAGGGATGGTGGGCTCTTAGGTTCCACGTAAGGGTACTCCCTAGACCATCTAAACTTGAACCAAATCAAAACATACCACAAAGTGCAGTTCTTTTTTCTTTAACCTTAGCCCAGGGAGTACCAAAACAGTTCTCAACTCAATGCCCAAACAAAACTGAATGGCTTTAGTGTATCTTTAGATAAATTCTCATCAAAATCTCACTAATCCTGAAAATTGTCTGTCAAAAAACTATGCTTTCATTTTTATCTTGCTTTCACTTTATGTCATGACAATTATGAGCATGCTAAAGTTGCCTCCATGCATCAAAAAATGACTGAATATCATAACAAATAGAGAAAAAGTTGCTCTAACTTATTCGTCATTTGTATCATTCTTTTTTTAACATTCAAATCTGTAAGTGGTAATGAATCTTTGTGAATTGTTATCCAATTTCTCAAGTATATATATTGAACAATAAGCCTATTTCATCCCTTTTTTTCTTTTGGTTGCCTCATAGCAGTTCAGTTTAAGAAGGATTTCCCTATTGAACTGCACATTGGCCACTGTTAAGTCCACCAACATCACAAGTCGACAACTAGCATCAGGTGTTTCACAGGATTTTTAATGGCAGAACCTTGCTGAAGTGGTCAAATACCTCGTTCTGCATCTACATTAGCTCAGGCCTTGATGGTCATTTATTTGCTGCTAACATTAATTAAGATAAGGTCTTCAACATAGACATTTTCTGCTTCTTTTCCTTCAGCATGGGAAAAATAGGTTACGCATTGAAAATTACAATTGAGCAAAAACATTACCAAATGATACCTTGAAGCTACTCTCTGGAAGCCTGACAACTGAATTCGAAAGAGAGCAAATTCTCCATGCAAAGCAAGGATTTGACAATTCCCAAACTCTTGAAAAAGTTTTACAGAAGAATAAGATCCATTGTAGCATTTTCTGAGTTCTGACATTATTATTTATACCCATTAAGAATTTTAAGGACAAATCCTTCAGCAATATCCCTGATGGTTCGCTTCCTCCTTCAAGCAGCTTCAATGTCTAAGGTTCTATATGCTAAAGCAAACAGATACATGGCCGGGTGAAGTCTCCTGCAGCAAAGATTTAAGAATGTTTTCTTAGTTATTCTAGGAGAATGAAAAAAAATAGTCCATGAATGCTTTTGCATATCATAACTTGTTTGAGGCCTTTTGCCCAATGATCATGAAATTTATCAGGGAAATTTGTGCTAAGAGAGGGATAGGATTGCAGCTGAAAATGCATGTATAGTATTAAAATGTAGGGTGTATATTTTCTGAATAATTTTTCACGTTTGTTATTTCACTCATTATAATTGTCAATTATCATCAAAATAATGGGGATAAAGCCATTAGAAGTACACAAACTTTTATATTTTTTCATTTTAGTACCGTAACTTTTTAAATGAGAAAAATTATTATTTTTGTTATAACAGGCTCTATAAATAACACTTATTTTTTTCGTTTTAAAAACTTGAAATACCAAAATAAAATAAAAAATGAAATTCAAACACTAAAATGAATATTGATGTACTTATATTATTATTCTATAATTTTCTAATAACGGCCATTATAACAAAAATACAAACTTGTCTCATTTAAAAAGTTGGAGTATTAAAATAAACAGTTTAAAGTTTAGGTATTAAAATGAAAAAATATGAAAATTCATGTACTTGTGTTGGCTTTATCCCTCATAATAACCTTGCGAGGATACAACCACTAGGGGCTTTTAACATTGAGTAGTTATATGGGGCATGGAAATACTAGTAGAAAAATTGAGAAATGATTCTCCCTTTTAACACTGGAAAAAATTTTCCTCCATTTCCACTAATATTTGTCATGATAGTGAACTACCACAACCTGCGATTGATTACCACAACCATCATCTATGTTAACAACAACCGATCACAACATCTTTATTGACTTTGTAATTACATCTGACATGGTTTTCCAATAAATAATAATATCTGACATTTGTAAAGCCTTGATTACAAAAAAAGTTCAGAAAACATTTTCCACAAACACACACCCATAATTGATACTTCCTTGACTATAGGGATCCCATCTCAAATCAATTTCTCAAGACCAAATAAAGCAGCTATTATGCTATTTCTTACTTTCATTCCAGCTTTCCAAGTGAATTTATTTATAGAAGATGCCAGATTCAATTTCCCACCTTCCCTGTTTAAATGCATTCTAGTAGATGAGTTTTAATTGCTTCACCAATTGTCATCTTCCGTTTCATTTATATTGCCGCTAATAACTACTAGGCTCACATAATATTTACAGGTTACAAGAAATTCTACATATCCAGATTCCATAATACCAAAATATTGTAAATTCCATTCATACTCACCACTTTAAAAAATTAAGGCAACTGTTAATCAGAAAATGATGGCCATGAGAACTAAATGAAAGTGAAACAGATCATCTAGACAAAGTCAAGTTTTCACCTGTCATAGAGTAGTCCACTTGAGTCAACTCTATCCCAATATCTCCGGCATGGGACCGTTCTGCTTTTCTTATCTCTTCCAAATGTCTCAATGTACCAGCCCCCTATATCATGCATGCTGCACCGAGGTTCGAATAGCCAAAATCTGTTGTAATCCAAAGTGAGCTTCCAAGACATGCAGACAAGCTATATGAATTCCAAATACAATCACCACATACCAGTACTGCATTTGACTTTAGAAAATGGAATAGATCAAGGATGAAATACCTAATTCAAGGAACAAAATAGAGTTCTGGTAACAGAATGATATTATATTCCACTATTTGAATCATATCAATAGAACAGAAAAGCACAAATCCACTGTATAGATGAATGAATATTGGACTGTAGTGAAATACAAGTAATCATAACACCTACATTGAATAAGGCAAAACTTAAGTTATGTTCAATTTGATTAACATTCTTGGATAAATCAGATGTCTCTTTCAGTTTAAAACTGGTTATCCCACTTATTTTCAAGTGGGTTTGGTAAAAGTTATGTTGGATATCAATGATCATCAGTACGATAACAATTGCATGAACAATTTTGAAGTACAAACCATAGAAATGGCCAATGGGGTATTAACAGCCTCACAGCAACAGGATGGTCTCATAGATTTGTTCTAAACCAAAAGCCTTGTACATATGGATCATTCCCAGACTTTTGAAACCAAAAAATTACTTATTGGGGACTGGACTTATGGAACAGGACCAATCCATAATGAAATTCTATATTGTAAGGACCATGACAGAAGAGACAAACTATGTGCTTTTACAACAATCAACAGATGGAGCAAATGTTCATTTTGATGATTTTTATCTAGCAAATATCAGGTAACAAGTACATGCAATCTTATTTGCATACCTGTACAGCTCATCTACCCATTGTTCATCACACAGACCATATTCCAATAATCAATTCAGATAATGAAGCAGATGAAGGAAAATGGAAGAGGAATATCAAGTCATTTATGAAATTTTTAGCACGTCACATCTTCACTAATATGATGAAGAGATATTGCATCAGCAGCAGTAACCCAGAAATGATTTTGACCTTGTGGAAAAGAAGTGTGGAGGTTTAATCCAATTTTTGCCAGATAACAAGCTGACACAGAGAAGTTTGAGACTTATGAATCTGTATCAAGGTACATAGATTGATTGTGAGAGCACTGAGATTTTCTGTACTACATCTTTATGTTGCCTGGTTTTGTACTACATATTTATGCTGCCTGGTTTAACATTCATATATATGACTTAACCAATGTTTTCCTGTGTAATAGAAAGGGAAAAATCAGAATCTAGTACCAAGGTACTAGGATGCACGAGTCTTGAGACTGCATTAAGCTCACATCAATGTAACTTATGCCCCAGGAAGTTAAATATTTTCTGACCATCCACTACTCTTTTAGTCCCTCAGTTTCTGACCAAGGACAACCAGATCTAATACATACATATCCATGAAGAGGGTTATGCAAGATCATAAACAAGATGCATTAAAGATCTATGCTCAACCAAGCAAACAAGCTTTGTGATAATAGGAGTAAGAAACCTTTATCTTTTTGTACAACAAAGTTTATAAAAGAAAGGACTCGATAAGTATGTGTTAATGAAAGTTGACATTATTATTTCCAGAAAATGGAATTATCAAATATCAACTGCATACCTACCTGTGCTTCTCCCACAACCAAAAAAAAAAAAAAAAGAAAAGAAAAGAAAAGAAAAAAAATTCTGCATACTTACTTGCTGGGAGGCAGCCAGGCTCTGCTACATCTGCACTCACAGACGGAAATTTCTTCACCCAATTGATACCAGTGCATATGCTTTACCTGAAAGTTTTTGGCAAGATACTTCATAAAGTTATGTTCTCCAGAGTTCAAAGCTGCATAGAATGCACATGGTGGAGGCACAATCTTTCGTCGATATAATACAGCAGATAATTTATGCAACTTCTTAAACCATATGATGTGTCAAAAAGTTTTAAGTAGAATATATGCTTTCCTTGACCAAAAAGCTGTTCCTAGACATACTATTGAGAACATCCAGGAAGAAATAAAAAATTATCAATTGACAATTGAACACCAATAATGATGAAAAAAGGCGATGCATCACAAGAAATAGCTGTTAACTTTATAAATATTCAATGCATCTCAGCCAATGCATAGCTGCATACTTTTCTTCAATCGATGAGTGATCATCACGAGGAAGGGTTAGATACAAGTATCAAACAACATTTTCAGCAATTTAACAGGAAATTACAAAAGAGCTTCCTTCATTGCCAGTTTAAAGAAGCAAGAAAACCATCACAGCTGGCTAGCCCCACACACATGATGGAGAACGGGGACTAAGAGAAAGCACATCTGCACCCATAGCCACCAAAATGGCCTCATTTTGAAACAAGAAGAAATTGAGCCACAAGTAAATCAAGCTGGTACAATATTTTTCGTATGTCATGTCCGAAAAAGGCACCAATTTCAGATACCAGAATTGTGGGTGGATTAGTTCTATTTCTCCAGATGAAGGAACAGTTGCACAATGCTGGAAAATTGGGATTTAAGTCTTCATAAACCAGAGAGTTGAACACTTCTCAAATGCCAGCAGCCCAGATTACCGGTTTGGTGGCTTTAAACCTTTCTCTCTCTCTTTCTCTTTTTTATGTCGACTTTCTACTGTCAAATAGCATAACTAAGGCACAAGATCATCTAATGTCAAATGGAGTACTCATTAAGAATTTTAAGACTGAGAGAAGGAAAAATACAGGTCCATTTAGTGTAAAAGGGAAGAAAGCAAAACAAATTTCTAAATGCACCATTATTGTAAAGTAGCATTGGCCATTCGAGATAACATGTCTTTCTCTTGCATTTCCTTCAAATGCATTTGCATTTTTCTATTTAAAAATATCCAAATGCTAGATTAGGCAATCATTACAACTTATGCATGGAGAATGAATTTTAGATCCTAAACATGGTGACATGCACAAGTTTTCTTCATGTATTACATGCATAGACATATGATGCAAATGGTGATTGATCAAGAATCCAATCACAACAACCAAGTTAATGCATTATTTCACACTTAGCAAGTAGATATCATTATGAGTAGGTTTTGGACTACCAGAAACATTTTACCAGCTTCATTTAGATACAGCATTATCTTGTCCTTTTCTTGTTTTGGTTGTCAATTAGATAGACATCATCTTCGTTCTTAATATGACTACATAAACCATAATCATTCTGCTGTTCAAATTTGCACAGGTAATTCATCCATTTAGAGAGCTAAGTCTCCCACTAATGTAGACTCTCTTTCTACAAAAGGCAGAAAAGGAAACCACAAAAGCCAGTACCAAGTCAACACTTATAGCATATATAAATTTAAGGATAGTGAAGATTCTGACCAGAAATGTTCTGTGTTTCATGATCACATGAGTTTTTTTACCACCATTGTCATAAACAGAGCAAGAACCCTCTTCTGGGCTGGTGCCTAACCCAACTATAGATCCTAACAGAAACCGGGATCCAACTGAACCATGTTTAGGAGAAGAGTCTAGGCTATCATGTGTACTATGTTCATCTAGATTGAGGTACACATGTATATGATCTTGATTGTCATCATCTTCTGCCACATCACTGCCAATTTTGGGAGGTATTCTACTTGCTGATGCAACAAACCTTCCAGACACATGCAATTCCAAGTCTCTGTAAGCATCTGAAATAGGTTCTAGCCTATCTTTTCTTTGCAAACAAGAAATATTATCAGAAACTACTCCACCAATGTCCAAGTGAATTCTGGCATTGTCAAAGGATTTGCACTGATCTAATCCCATAGATGAAGTAGGCGTCAATGTCCTGTGGCTGGTAAATGATAGTTCAAGCTTCTCATCTGTTAGGCAGACCATTCCAAAAAGATAACGTCCTGAAACCAAATGCAATATCTCTGGAGTTTCACAGATGGACCTCTCCTCAGCCTCAAAGCGGTCAGGAAGAAGTTCCATGGACTCAATTTCAGGACCATAGAATGCTGCATGTACTGCCGAATAGAAATTCCCTTCAAGTACATCATAATAGCCTGTTCCAGTTGCTACCCTCTTTTCTGACAGTATATCATTTATGGATGATCTGTACCATTTTAGCCATTCAACAACTTCCACCTGCTTATAAGGTGTTGTATATGATCTATATGTGTAGGAACTGGGACCATGGAAAGATTGCTTTTGAACAAGCTTTTTCTGAGCTAAAAGATATCTGTCATAGTGGGCCCTCTTATCGACATCTGAGAGAATCTGAAATTAATTAATGGTACATTTTTCCAAGTAAGACAACCCATCCAAAAGTTGAGCATAGAGCTACTTTATGAATAACTTTCAAGTGATGGCATGACATATACAACATCTCGTGCAAATAGTAACTACACCTCAATGAAGTCAGTGTCACAGTCTCTCCCTCTCTTGTTGTGTGTGTGTGGAAATAAAGTAGTAATGTTACTCCACATTCAGCAATATAAGAAAAATATGGCTACTTTCTGTTACACGTGACCATAGAAAGTACTTGAGTTGGAAACAATCGATGGTGGCCAGCAATCAAGGGTGGTTGAATAAACAGATGCATATCAAACTAGTAGAAAGCATGGTGTTACCATCACATGACTTACAAGAAATACAAGCAATTAGCTTCAGGAAATCACTTAAGGTACCAGATTCTGTTTTCCATAAGCTGCATTATGTCTTCTATGCAATTCCATTGAGTCATCAGAAATAGTACTTTTCACTTGACAGCATGAGTTGTCACTATGATTCCAACTAAAACTTAACTAACTTATTCAAAAAGCTTAATTTACCAGAAAGAAGCTAACCAGAGAGCTCTATACCCCTAAAGTGACATTGAACATTCTAGAGGACACCTGACATTGTAGTCCCAGTTCATCAAAAGCTATTCATAAATAAGGAGCACCGATGATTAAATTCATAAATTTCTACTTTGATATGATGGATAAACAGTTTTTCATACTTATTTCAAAGACGAGTGTTTCTACCAACGTGAAGCATTCTTCCATCTTCATTCATTAGCATGTAGCACTGCATGTCATTAATCTAAATCGTCAGTCTGCTAATCTCATAGTTGAGAGTTAGATTTTAAAATCCTCAATTGATGTCCCATATGGAAGCCTATATTGAGGACTTATTAATTATCTCTAAAGGTCCTTTTCCAGCATTCTCACTGGACGTCAGATTTCAAACTTCAAACGTCCAAATTCCAATCCATTCGTCTTTCAATTACCATAAAACCATTCAAATCCAAAGATCATTTTCAGCTATATGTCCTATAGTACAAAAAAAGTCAATCGCAGAATTTCTGTGGCAATCAAGATACAGCAACTGCAAAACAACATGCAATGATTAATCCTCATACAAAATTTGTATATAACTGAAAAAGATAATATTAATTATCGGTGATAAGAGAAAGAGAAAACGTCACATTTGTCATTTCTCCGTCGATGGACATTAGAACTCTGTTCTAAAACACAAGCGTTTCTGATTGACGCTGTAAATTAAAATAATACAAACCTTAAACCACAACAAACTATAACTGCCGATTACTTCCAGTCTCATTTAAACTAACTAATTAAACTAATCATATCTCATCTCATTGTCATCCACAATCTCTTCGCAATTCTTCAACAAATAACAATAGCTTCATAAATAAATAAACAAAGAAATAAGAAAGTAAATAAACAAATAGAATGTACCTCGTAAGCTGCGAGAATCTGAACGAAGCGTTGAGAAGCAGTGCTGCTGGTACTTGACTCGTGAGCCAGGTCCGGGTGAGTTTGTTTAGCCAATTTACGAAACGAAGCTTTGATTTCGGCGAAAGAGCTGGTTTCGGACGCTCCTAGAATCTCATAGGCATTTCCTCCTCCGGCAAACTCGGGGTGAGTTGGCTCAGTACTGAGCGATCGCCGAACTGTGTAGGTGTTGAGTAGATAGGAAGTGAGAATGGAACGAGAATTGGAGGCTTCGTAGGGATGGAAGTGGTGTATTGGCCTGAAGAGCAAATGAGCCATTTTCGGAGGATTTTGCATGTAAGAGAGGGAGAAAGAGAGAGAGTGAATGAAGCACCGAAAAGCAAGAACAAGATCATGGTAAGCATTAAAAGCGCCGATCGAGCGGAAGAAAGAAGCGCTTGCAATTCGCGTTGTCGTGTAATGTGTTATATTCGTATCTAAAAAATCTCACCCCCAGTATATCTGAAAACTCAAGTTCGTGATCGGGGTCTACTCAATAAGTGTGTTTTGTTTTCGGTTCTGTTTATTAATTAAAAAATTATAAATAATTCGCATAGGAACGCATGGTGCGATCCTAAAAAAAGATTAACAAAACAGGGTCTTTGAAAAAAAAAAAAAGTTCGTTTGAAAGCGTGTTTTGAAAAAGTGCTTTTGATATGGGAGATTTTATACTAAATGTGCTTTTTCAAAATGCAATGAAGACGTCCTTTGAAAAGACGCTTTCTGAACCCCCCCAAGCATAATATTTTTCCCAAAACCCCTTTTTTGGATTTTTCTCGAGGAACACACCTATTTCTCATATTTTTATTTTCTATTTTTTCTATATTTCTTCTTTACTTTTTAATAATAATGCTAGCAATTCGTATGGTCATGTAATGTCTTATATTCATGTATAAAAAATCTCAACCCTTAATATAATACTTTATTAATCGTATCTGAAAATTTAAACATGTAATCTAGCCCATTTAATAAGTATGTCTTATGTTCGGGTTAAACATATTTATCAATTAAAAGATTAGAAATAAATTTATGAAATACTTATAAATTTAATAACAGTGTTTCGTAGAAATATTATGACACTATTCTAGTATTTTTACTTTTTTTTTCCTTCTTTATTTTTTTTTATGAGCGAAAACTTAGCTATTATGATCAATTTGATACAAATCAACCCTCTTAAGCTTACTCCATATAATTTACGTTATATATATATATATATGTATGTATGTATGTATGTGCATATGTATTTATATATGTATGTATGCTCCCATGAGCATTTGCTCGATTATGTACTATAACTTACCAAAGGTTTTTTTTTTGCAAGTAACATGCTTGAACAATGTAATTTCTAAATATACAACAAATATTATTCTAATCAAAAGGAAGCAAAACCAAGATCAATAATAAGACTAAATTGATTTTTAAATTAAAAAAATTTCATAAAATAGCAAATAGTTCTCTTGTCCTCTAATACTTATAAAAATTCTAAAAATAACTATTGAACCTTCACACAATGAACACATCCTCCAATTCAATTCGCCAATAAAAATGACTATTAAACCCTCATATGCTGCATGCAATAAATAACAAATTTCATCAAAATACGTTACATTGAAAATTATGTGGAACTATTCATGAGCACAACAAATAGTTTTGTCCTCTACCCTTACAACCCTCCAACACTAATGATTTGTTGTCTTAAATCAAGTAGAATCATGGCTTGAATCAATCTCACAAACTTTACTATTTGCTAATATTAAAAAACTATAAATGTTTTTAATTTCAAAACAACGTTAAAAATTTCTAATGAATTGAAAATGAATTCCATATTTTTTTTAAATATTTGTATCATCTTGTCATGGCCTGAAGCGATAAAGTTGTAACTGTCATGCTTCGAAGCGGTAAAATTGTAACAGTTATACTGTGCAAACCATTCTAGAATAAAATCTAACCTTACAATTGCTATCTTAAACCTGATTTATATAAGGCATCTACAACTAAACCATTTTGAAATAAATGGTTCACAAATTAAATAAGTTATTTACTTAGGGAAGTATGAAAAATATATACTGGGATTCAAATATTACAATTTAATGTTTATAAGATTGAATTGTATTATATTATCTAAGTACTTTATTTAAAAATGGAAGATTTTAAACTAAAAACTAAGGCCTTATAAATATATCTGTTCTTCATATTTATTTTTGTTGTTAAGTGATTTTGAGTAAGGACTTTGATCTTATAAAGAAAGAAAAGGCTATAAGGTACTAGGGTCACTCCAATACTTAAGTCAGTAAAATGAATTTAATGAGAAAATAAAGTGAGTGGTTGTGGGGTCTTAGATGTTTTTTACAGTGCCTCCTTTTCGTATTTATAAGTGAATGTTAAGTGTTTGAAGCAGCAGTTAATCGCATAATTATTAGGATACATAGAGACCTCTTGATTAAGTTCATTCTTGAAACGTAGGAATAGTAAGTAGTTATGTAATATAACCGTGCCCAATAATAACTATTTATGCTGCTTTCCTTAAATTTAAATCAGATATGGATCTATGTTACTTGGCGTTAGCCGAGAATTGAGTCACTCGACATGCCAATAACTGAATGGCCAAGTGAATGAAATTTCGCTATCAACATTTGCCTCCCAACTCCCGTAGTCAAAGATTTGACTAAGGAAGTAAATATTTTAATATTCTTTGTAGGGTTGAGTAGGGAATAATTTCTTAAATGTCGAGTGATGTAGGAAGTTTCTTGATTTCCGCTTAGAAGGACGAATCACATCTTATCCAAAAGGTCGCAACTTTTTAATTTTCCCACCTATCAAAAGACTAAATGGTAACACATACAACAGCTGTCACCCTAGCCATAATTATACCATAGGCACTTACAACTATTACAGCTTTAACAACCTTTAGATTTCTATCTTGGAACACATGTCAATAATCCGTGCCATCATCTAAGCAACGCATCATTTCCATTAGAAACGTACTGTAGTTATGAGGGCAAATCATCCATATTTAAGGAACTTTTCGATACCATCCATATTTAAGAAACTTTTCAATACTGAAAATAGATTTCATCTTCATTCGCATCTATAAGCTTTCGTTTGCTTTCGACATTTAGTCTTCACCTTCAAACTCTTCAAAAAGTTTTGTGACATTCGTTATAGTTAAAATTGGGTATGGTTTGAAGCATAATTCATTGACTTGTTCTTTCAGATTCTGAAGCAACTAAGACCGAGACTACTTCTTCTCCCCAAAGAAGGAGCGAGACGGCATTTTCCTCAAGTAGCTTAACCGACAGTATAGTAGAGTAATGGGACAAACTTGCTTGAATTAACTCTCTTGTAGCAGATACTTATTTGGAAGATAAAGAGGAAGATCTATAGCAAGATATTTGTATAATGATATAATTTACTCAAGTGATTCATCAAACAAAGTGACCAATGCTGCCAATCGAGTTCTTATTTCAAAACATAGCAAATACTAGCAAGATCTTCCCAAAACATAACATCTTAAGAGGCCAAGAGAGGAAGAAAGGGTGTGCTTTCTAAGGGGGCGCAAGTTTCACATCTATTCAAAATATCTTAACCTTAGGCTACGCTTCCCATTCTCGGCTTCTGTCAAGGAGTTCTTCAACTATTTCCGAGTTGTGGGAAGTATGTTCTCACCAAACACTTATCAACTTCTCATGTATTTCGAGATAGTTTATAAAAAAGTTGAAGTCAGGACTACGCCTCAATTATTTTAGTATTTCTTTACGATTAGAAGGCAACCCGATGATTGGTATTTTGCGATTACTAGGCATGAGCAGAAATTCATGGACAAATTAGAGTTTAAGATCCATAAATGGCACACTATGTTCATGTCCATTGTTTTAGATAAAGAGTTGGATTTTTAGAGCCAATAGACTAAACCAATCTACACCAAAGACATTGAATTGATGCCGAATGATGCTGCCGCAACAAAGAAGATTCAAGAGATGACGAAAAACAAGATGTTTTTCTAAGAAACCGAAAGAATTATTAGGAGATAGGAAAATGGAGAGCTAATATTCTCCACCGTATGCAACTGAAAGATAACCGTACCGAGTAAAGCCACAAAAGGAAGGCCGTTCTCGTTCCTTAGGAGAAGGATAATCTAACTTTGAGCTTCATTCTGCACAGAACATGTAAGCCCTTAGTTTCTCTATGCTTATTGTTAATATACCGTCTTTTATTATGGACATAGGCACAGGCGACATGAATCTTGCCAAGCTATTAGCCTAAGCAAAGTCAAAAAATTCTAAAGCCGACAAACATATAGCCTCTACGATTGCTATTATTAGGCCGACTACTGTCAAGAAAGCAATAAGAGAGGGGGCAGCAAAACAAGTAACGGCCTAGAAGAAGGCCTCCTAATAGGGATCAAGGATCGATCACCTGCTCCCAAGCCCAAAGGCTTTCTTAGATGGTTTGTCGAATTGTCTGAGGTAAGTTAAGCATCGATGAGCAATGTTTTCCCTGATCCAATTTGCTAAGATACTTTACTCTCTACACCATCCAAGAAGCTGCTGAGGTGATCTACCAACATGTAGAGCTAACCCCTCCATAACACCCTAGTCCAAATACCAAATCAAGAAAATAGCCATCTCTACAATACCAAGGTTGAGTTGAGAATTGTCAAGAGTTAACCATCTGAGGCCAATCCGAATATGAGTCATCCCCTAAGCTAACCCATGTTTAACCTAGCAATTTGAGTGCCTAACTACCGACGGTGACCATACTTAATCAGAGATGCACCCCTGCTCAGCCTGTAATGTTATTAAGATCGTAGATTGAGTAAAACACTTGTGTGTTGTCCTTTCTAACATCCATACCATCCTTTCTAATAGAGGATGTTCCTTTTGCACAATTTCATGCTTTCCCTGTAAATTATTCTGCTTTTGTTTAATAGGTAGGGATCTATTTCTATAATTTAAGACTTACCTTAACCAGGTACTATAAATACTCACATAATATAATAGTCACAAAGAATCACATACTGAAAGAATACACTGAACTTTTGTTCCCTCTTAAGCTAAGTGTCCTTCCACTTACTCTTAAGCTACATTTATCTAGCCGATTGAGCGTAAACTAATAGCAAGTGACATCCGGCCATACTTATGCATCATATCAAGTGTAACCCGAGCTTGTATGAGGCATTAGTACATCATATCCATTGTCAGTGCACGGGAGCCCTTGCTCAACCTTAGACTATCATTTACTTTTTGAGCCATCTTACAGCCCGGACCCATCCTTTTGGTTACGCGTAATATTAGGATCATGTGTTCACTTACAAGTCCGTATCATCCTAGTATCAGAGCTCGACTACGTTCGAAGTTGGATTTTACTATTATGTTCTTTGAGTAGTTTGTTACTGTAAGATAACAATTCTATTGTTAACTTAGGAGTTTAGTAGTTGAAAAGTTCTGTACTCTGTTTTCCCCTGTTTCCGAAACAGTTAATTTGTTGTATAATTGCCATAGTGATTGGAGTTTTAGTCATTGATCTCTAAGTGGTATTATTGTACGTCAATTTTGTGAAGTAACCAACAATGTTGAACTCAAGTGTCTAGCTTGGAAAGATAGAACAAAATTTTCAAAGGGGGCCTATCTTGAAAGGATAAGGCTTAATAGTGTCTATCTTAGAAGGATAGGGTTTAATGGTGTTTATCTTGGAAGGATAAAGCAAAAATTTCAAGGGGGGGCCTATCTTGAAAGGATAAGGCTTAATGGAGTCTTTCTTGGAAAGATAAAGCAAAAATTTTCAAAGGGAGTCTATCTTGGAAGGATAGGGCTTAATGGTGTTTATCTTAGAAGGATAGAGCAAAAATTTCAAAGGGAGCCTATCTTAAAAGGACAAGGCTTAATGGTCTATCTTGGAAGGATAGAGCAAAATTTTAAAAGGGGAGTCTATTTTAAAAGGATAGGGCTTAATGGTGTTTATCTTGAAATGATAGAGCAAAATTTTCAAAGGGAGCCTATCTTGGAAAGATAGGGCTTAATGGTGTTTATCTTAAAAGGATAGAGCAAAAATTTTAAAAAGGGCCTATCTTAGAAGGATAAGGCTTAGTAGTATCTATCTTAGAAGGATAGAGTAAAAATTTCAAGGGAGCCTATCTTGGGATGATAGGGCTTAATGGTGTGTATCTTGAAAGAGTAGAGCAAAAATTTCAAGAGCGTCTATTTTGAAAGGATAGGGCTTAATGGTGTTTATCTTGGAAGGATAGAGTAAAATTTTCAAAGGGGGGCTTATCTTGAAAGAATAGGGCTTAATGATGTTTATCTTGGAAGGATAGAGCAAAAATTTCAAGAGGGTCTATCTTGGAAGGATAAGGTAAGAACCATCGGAGGTAAAATTAACTTGTTTTGGTTTAGCAAATAATTCAAAGAGGATAGATTTCTTCGAGATTTCATAAAACTTGTTTTGGTTTGATGGATGATCCAAAGAAGATAGATCTCTTTGAGATTTCAAAAAAAAAAAACTTATTTTGGTTTGGTAGATGATCCGAAGAGGATATATCTCTCCGAGATTCCTTTTGGTTTGATCTAAGGATGATAGATCTCTTCAAAAACTGATTTCACTTAGGTGACTCGAAGAGGATAGACCTCTTTAAGATTCTTGCTTTGTTTTGGTTGGTGGATGACCCCAAGAGGATAAATCTCTTCGAGATTAGTTTTGACTAATCTAAAGAGGATAGATCTCTTTAAGATTCGACTTGGTTAATCTGAAGAGGATAGATCTATTCAAGATTTAACTTGGTTAATCCAAAGAGGATATATCTCTTCAAGATTCTTTTTAGTTAATTTGAAGATGATAGATCTCTTTGAAAACTGATTTCACTTTTGTAACTTGAAGATGATAGATCTCTTGGAGATTCATTTTGGTTAATTTGTTTGAAGAAGATAGATCTCTTTAAAATTAATTTCACTTTTGTAACCTGAAGATAATAGATCTCTTCGAGATTAATTTTGGTTAATTTGTCTTAAGACGATATATCTCTTCAAAACTGATTTCACCTTGGTGACCCAAAGAGGATAGATTTCTTTGAGATTCTTTTTTACTTATCCGAAGAGAATATATCTCTTCAAAAACTTATTTCACTTTGGTGACTCGAAGAAGATAGATCTCTTTGAGATTCTTTTTAACTTATCCGAAGAAGATAAATCTCTTCAAAACTGATTTCACTTTGGTGACCCGAAAAGGATAGATCTCTTTGAGATTCTTTTTGACTTGTTCAAAGAGGATAGATCTCTTCAAGATGAATTGCTTGAAAGGATACATCTTTCAAAGACAATATAAGATGACATTTCATTAAAGACAAAATGAGACAATGCTCTCATGAGCAAGCAATCTTTTAAATGATTGGACAGCGCTCCTTTGAGAAAGTGATCCAAGCAATTCTACAAAGGAATAGATAGGATAGTGCTCCTATGACAAAGCAATCCTAACAAGGACTAGCACAGCGCTCCTTTGAGTAGGCGATCCAACTAAGGAATAGGTAAAATAGCGTTCCTTTAAGCAAGCGATCATAGCAAAAGACTAAATAGAATAACTCTCCTATGAGCAAGCGATCCTAGAAAAGGCTAGATGGCGCTCCATTGAGCAAGTGATCCAGGAAGTAAGAAAACTTTCATGAGTTTTGACAAATTAACCTTTGACTTGAGTTTGAGGGATTTTGATGATTCCTTGAAAATTTTTGAAAAGTTTTTCTTTTCTCTCTTTTTTAAAAAAAAAAACACTCTTTGATAGAAAATTGTGCTGCTAACAAGTAAGAAAGTTTCGAAAACTCTTAAAAATCACCAATAAGGGGTTGGCTTACCTCTTGTCCGTTGATCACTCATTCTTTCAATCTCATTTCTTGAAGCATAATTCTTGATTTTTAAACTTTTTAAAAGCACTGATTTCTAACTTGTAATAGCACTCAACTCTTCAATTTTCCACTGAGGGGATAAATATCATTACTTGAAATGTTTAGTCAAACTAGGCTTATTTGCACCCTCATAGATTTGTTTTTACTCTTAGCATCTATTTCAAAAAATTGTGGCCTATCTTGTAAGTGGTACATTTTGGTTAATCAATAGGTCTTTTCTGGCTTTGCAATGTAAGGCTTTTGGGCAACAGTTTAAGTGAATGGATATCATTGTACTTGGCCAATTTTGAAAAAAATCATATACAATCTGTCCTGAGTTTACAAACTAAGAACCTAGGAGAAGCTAAACATGGGATTACCCCAGTTTTATGAGCAAATTTTGCTTAAGATAAGTGAATTTCTTTAGTCAAAAGAGTTTTATTAAAGGTGGTATAGTGGGTTGGATCATAAAATGAAGGCTTTGCTTTTGAGTTTAGGAATTTAAAATGTTTAGACCTTAGATACCATCACAAGTTTGGATTTCAGACTTATGGGTAATTTAACTCAGCTTTGAAGGTGATCACCTTGATAATATCTTCAATCTCTTTTTTTCACTTTTTTTTTTATTTCTTGTTTTTTCTTTTTCTTTTTCTCTTTTCCCTTTTTCTTGGGTTAAGGTGATTACCTTCCATTGTTAAGTTTTCACTTAATAGAATCCGAAGCACCAAAAGGTAAGTTCAAGGTGTATAAGTTTGGGAGAAGTATATATAGCTTTGAAGTGTTTGGGAAAAGTCCATAGGCTTGAGGTGTTTGAATGTATTGGCCCGAGTGAGTGTATATGGTTTGAAGCTTTTTCTCATCCTAAAGAAATTGAATTATCTATGACAATATATGCTCATGAATTGGCATAACTAAAGTAAGCATAAGTTAGTCTACTCCTTTTCTCCAAATTAATGATGCTAACCTCCTGATTGCCCCAGTTTAAGGTGGTTCTTGGTAGGGCTAATTTTGAGAAAAATCCCCTAAATGTTCAAATGGGTTTGCTTATAAGGGATGATCGTATTTAGGGATGATGAAACAAATGCCTAACATCATTTTGCCATGTGTACCAAGTTCAAGACAGGCCTCCTTTAAGGAATGACCCAATTATTCACCTTGATGGCACTCTTTTGTCATGTATGTCCAAGGGTAGTATTTAGGATATGGGTTACCTCTTTTTATCCTAAACTTTTCAAGTAATGTGTTATCATTCCCTTAGGTAGAAAGTTTTAAGCTCCGAGTTCACATTTTCTTTATCCATTTTCACTCATTCGAAATGTCCCTATTTGAATTAAGCTAGCTTCATAACAAACAAAACTGCTTTATTCAATAACTAGTATCTATTACAAGCACTAAAATGAAAGAAAATGCAGGAACTAAAATTCTTTACTATTTTTCCCCCCCTATTTTTCTGTTACTTCTTTGAACTTGGCTAATTCAATTGAATCGATCTCTTAGAGATATACCCAATTGCTTTAAGTGGTGAGCCGCTCGGTCAAATGATAGTAACAGATCTTAAATGCCTGATGTTAGAGGTTATCTATTTGATGCCCCTTCAAAACTTGGAGAAGGAATACCGTTGCTAATTAACCCATCAATCTTTAGAAAACTTGGGTGGATAATCTTGGCATCAATCAAATCTTGTATCTTATGCTTCAATCTCCAACAACCTTTAATGGTATGCTCCACTTGGCCCACATGGTATTCACACCATTTGATGGGGTCACAATCCCTTGGCTTGCATTTCCTTGTTATGTTTTCACATGTCAGTAATTCAACGTCTCTCAATTGCTTAAACACTTAGGCCATTGGAATCTTGAACTACATAAATTGCCTCCTCTTGTCATAGATGGGCTTATCTTGATTATGGGCTTTCCTAATTGGTACATTCTCTCCTGATTTCTCTTTCACTGAATCATCTTCATGCTTGAGCTGTAACTTCCTATTCGTATTAAGATGTAGGTTTTTGAGTTGCTTGAGTACATAACTCGTCGCCATTTCCATACTAGTGAGCCTTTCTTCTAATATCACCAACTTTTCTTTTAGGTTAGCAAAGTTTTCTTCCAAACCTTAGCAGTAACATGCCCCCCAGGCTTGACCATTTAAATTCACTTTTGGCAACTTTTCAAAACTTTGTATCATGTTAATAGTAGGCCCTTGAATCTGTAACTCTTTAGACTCATATGCTTGAGATGGTGTATCAATAGGCTCGTGGGCTCGAATATAAGCTATGGCCTCGACTTGTTTCTCGTATTTGCTCAGAACTCCTTTTACTGTGGCTATTTTATGTTCAACAGCTTCAGACATCTTATTTTTGAAAATAAGTGATTATAAGTTTCAAGTTAGACCATATCACTTTTAAAGCAATCTTTCAAAGCTTACAAGAATCCCTTCTTGTTAGCAATATTGCATCGAGTTTTTAGTTTTGAAAACCATTCTATTTTTTTTTTTAAACTTTTATTAGAAAATCAATGCTTATTTTATGTCATAGAAGTCTAATACTGACACCGACGAATCTAAATAAAGAAAACATTGGGACTAACGACCAAAGACATAGGATAACAATAATATTACAAGGATAAATTGGAGAAGCGAAAATTATTTTACAATTAGAAACTTATTGAATAAATGACATAAGGGTAACGACTCATAGAGAAAACTCTATTAGAACCGTGACAACCTAAGGGCTAAGAACTTAGACATTTACAAGATTAATAACCTTAAGATGGAAAATAATTCACAATGGAAATCTAATAATTAAATCTTTTTTTATTTTGTTAGTTTCTAACAGTATAGTACATATGTAGCATTGTAATAGAAATCAACCGAGTAAATAATTATCATAAAACTGGTTTTTAATAATAAAATATCTTTTGAAATTTCCTTTTTAAAAAAATGTTGGAAAGTCTTTTAAAAAAAATGGCAGTTCCATAATAATCTCTATCATTGTTAATTTCCATGATTACATGCTAAAAAAAAAATTATAAGTTGATATAGAAGTTTTTCCTTTTAACATTAGCACAGGGGGAATGCTAATGATTTTGAGCATTTTATATTAAATGTTATGTTATATAACCTATTACTGATGAAATAAAACAAAACCTATAAGATGCACATATATTACAAAAGATAGCATATACAAACAACTATGCAAAATAAATGTGATGCAATATGCTACACACGTGTACAATGCAATGGGGTTGGTCATTAATAAACTATAGGGAGTATGATAAATCCATAGTCAAATAGCACCCTTATATATAAGTATATTTGAAATAAGATTTAATAAAAATGAAGTTCATATATACGTCTATATAAAGGTTATTGATTTTTCTTAATCGAAAATGGAATGCAATGGGGTTGGTCATTAATAAACTATAGGGAGTATGATAAATCCATAGTCAAATAACACCCTTATATATAAGTATATTTAAAATAAGATTTAATAAAAATTAAGTTCATATATACGTCTATATAAAGGTTACTAATTTTTCTTAATCGAAAATGGACAATGAACTAATCGCAAATTAAATCAAGCTTTTCCTATAATTTAAAAATAACTACCCTTTTTTCGAAAAGAATGATGCAAGAGAGTAGGGTCTACGAGTCTTAGGCTCTATAGCTCCAAAACTTTCTAAATAGAAGCTTGGTGAGCTATATCGAAGCATGAGTGGACTCGCCTATCACCGCCAGGCGGGGGTAATAACCCGAACGACCTGAAGGTTACACAATAGCGATCCGTCCTAAGTTTCTAAGGTGGCTTAAGTCCGACCACATCTAAATATGTAGATGATTATTACAAAATAAATAAAAAGAAAACCTCTCTTAATTCCCCAATAGGGCCCACTGGGTTGAGCTTTTTTCTTAGGGCCTAACTTCCTCAGTGAAGTCGTCAATTTTGTCGAGTTCTATTTCTATTTCTATTTCTATTTCTATTTCTTTAATTTAACTTATATTAAACCCAGTTCGCTTAATATAAATTACTTGACATTAAACTAAGGAAATACTCTTCTTAAAAAAATTTAAAAAATTGGAGTCACTAACTAGTTTAACTAGTAAAAAATTAAATTAGGGTTTTCGGGTGGGAAAACCCTAATTTAATCACTAGTCTAAGAGTATTCTAAAAAATTTAAGTTTTAAAAAATTAAACTAGAAAAACTGAGTTTAGGGGCTAACCAATTAAGATTAAATTACCATGTGAAAATTAAAAAGAAATTTGACGGGCTTTATTTTTGTAATTTTTTCTAAAAATACTAAAAATAGATCTAAATAATTAAAAATAACTAAAAATGATTTATTATTATTTTTTATTACGAATTTCTAAGAAAAGGGGAAAAAAGTTTTTTAATTTTTAACAGTTACTCCAAAGGTGCCTACGTGCTCGCTAATCAAGATCAAACCGACCGTAATTCTTTTTTTTTTTATAAAATATTTAGTGGGTGGGTGGCAATAAAATAAATAATAACGAAAAAAAAATTGTACTTGAACACAAAAATAGTTAATAAAGGAAAAAAAAAACATAACTAATAAAGTAAATTAATAAAAATTAATGAAATAAATAAATAATAAAAAAATTAATGAAAATTTACCTAGCGTCGAATCATGTCAGTGTTGGGTGGTGGACTATGCGCTGTTGGATGACACTAGGAGGTAAACCAGATGACATTGGGTGCTGTTGGGCACTACTAGGCGATGGACTGGCTATTGTTGGGCAACGGATTGGGCAGTGGACTGGACGACGTTGGGCGAGGCTAGATGGTGCTGAGCAATAGATTAGGTGCTGCTAGGTGATAGACTAGGCAATGTTAAGTGGTGGACTAGGTGCTGGGTAGTGTTGGGCAACGCTGGGTGATGAATTGGGCAACGTTGGGTAGTACTAGGTGACATACTGGGTATTGCTGGGTAACGAACTAGGCGGTGGACTAGGTAACGCTAGGCAATGGATTAGGCGACGTTAAGCAATAGACTGGGCAATGCTGGACGGTACTAAGCGATGTTGAGCAACAGACTGATCGCTATTGAGCGGTACCGGGCGACTGATTGGGTGATGTTGGGCAATGCTGGGTGGGGAACTGGCGATGAACTGGGTGACGTTGGGCAGTGCTAGGTGATGGACTGGGCAATGTTAGGCGGTGGACAAGGCGACGTTGGGCGATGGACTGGGCGACTCTAGGCGATACTAGGCAACGAACTAGGCAACACTGGGTGGTGCTGGGAGACAAACTGGGCGATGTTAAGCAATGGACTAGGTGAATTTGGGTAATGGACTAGGCTACACTAGGTAGTGCTAGGCGATAGATTGGACGATGCTGAGCGGCAAACTAGGCAACATTAGGTAATGCTAGGTGATAGTGTGTAGTGGTATGTGGCGGCACGTATGGTGTGGGTGGTAGCTCGTAGTGGCATGTATGGTTAAAAGGAAAAGTCTTCCTGAATCCCTGATCAATGTGTTATTTATATGCTCCAAAATTGAATCTTTGTTTTTTATTGAACCTAGATTCACCTTAGCTTCTAGAAACCTTAGCTAATTAGAGCTTTTCTTTTAAGACCCAACCCGATCTAATTTAGCCCAATAATTCCCTAATATGATTTAAGTCCTTAAATTAGACAAATTAATTAATTCATCCTATCTCGCTACTTGATCCAACAACTCAACTTACTCCAACTTAACATGACACGACTCGACTCGACTAATGACTCGACTTGCTATGACCTAACTTAATTTTTTTCTTTCTTTATTTTTTATTTTTTCATTTTTATTTTTATTTTCATTTATTATTATTTATTTTATTTTTTATTATTTATTAGCTTGGCTCAATTAATTGAAATAAAAAAATTAACAAAACTGAGATGTCTACACCCATACCCAGGCTTAATGACATGCTAGATGAGTTAAGTAAGGCAAAAGCATTCTCAAAGATCAACCTCAAGTCTTGATACCATCAGATTCGAATGCGTGAAGATAATGAGTAGAAGACCGCTTTTGAGACATGACACAGTTTATATGAATGACTTGTAATGCCATTTAAACTGTCCAATATGTCAAGTATGTTTATGCACCTAATGAATCATGTGCTCTAAGAATTCATAGAGAGATTTGTTGTAGTTTATTTGATGATATTTTAGTGTACAATCCCGACCTAGAGACTCACAAGAAGCATCTCTGAAAAGTCTTTGCAAAACTCCAAGCAAAACAACTCTATACCAATTTGAAGTAGTATGACTTTTGGCAACTTGAGGTGATCTTCTTGGGGTTTATTGTAAGTTAAAGTGGCATTAGAGTCAATGATGAGAAGATAAGAGCAATCATAAAATGGCTTGCATTGACTTGTTTAGTTGATGTGAGAAGTTTCTACGACCTGGTTTCATTTTATTACAGATTCATAAAGAATTTTAGTACGATTGTAACCCTACTTACTGAACTCTTAAAGAAGAATGTTGAATTCAAATGAGGAGAGAAAGAGAGGAGGAGTTTTGAGGAAGTGAAAGAGAAGCTAACTATAGCCCCTATCTTAGCTCTGCCAAGCTTTGACAAAGTATTTGAAATAAAGTGTGATGTATCCAGATTAGGCATAGGAGAATGCTAATGTAAGAAGGCCGACTTATTGCTTACTTCAATGAGAAACTTCGAGGAGCTACACTCAACTATTCAGTCTACGAAAATGTGTTATACTCCTTAGTCTGAGCCCTAATGATATGGCAACACTATTTGCTACCTAAGGAATTTGTGATCTACACCAATCATGAATCCTTGAGATATCTAAAGAACCAATCGAAGTTATCCCTAAGAGAAGCCAAATGGGTCAAGTTCATAGAGGTTTTTCTTATGTTGTAAAATACAATAATGAAAGGAACAACATAATGGCCGATGCCTTATCAAGACGACATACCTTCTTAACCAAGCTACAAACAAGGCCATTTGGTTTTTCAACCATAAAAGGTTTGTATGTTGAGGACCCACACTTTGGTCCTATCTATGCCTAATGTGAGGAAGGATGGGCATTAGACGCTTATCACAAAGAAGACGGATACTTATTTAGGAAGAGGAGGCTATGTATCTTGACCTGTTTCATGAGAGAATTGAGGACCCACACTAAACATAATTGAATTAAAAATCAGATTACATAGCAATTAATTAGGCATAACATGTATTGTACAAAAAAATTTTCACTTCAAAACAATATCATGTAATAGATTAATTTTGGATTTAAAGTTTTAGATAAATAGTAACTTTATTAAGCATATATATAAAATATTCATGATTTTACAAAAGTAAAGTTACATCATGAAAGTACATCTAAAATAACATAAAAATAATTTTTTTAATTAATTTAGTATTTTTTAGAATTTAATGAAAAATAGGACAAAATTTTAACCTTGTGTTTATCGACAATGGGGTGGTCGGAGAGGGGTTGTCGGCAGTGCTAGGCAATGGTGGCTCTACTTAGGACCAGTAAGGTTCAATAGTAGGTGGTGGTTTAGTCTACAAACTAATTTAACACAATCCCTTGCTTTGTTTTTCTATTTTTCTTCTTATTTTCCTATAATTTTTCTAAATCTTTTCTTTGAATATTTAGGGTTCTTAAATGTCTAATTTGTTGTTTAGGGTCCTTTCTATATTGATTTAAGTCTACTACTCTTTCCCTTTTTTTTTTCTTTATTTTTCTTCCTCTTTTTTTCTCCAATTTCCAAGCATGAGGTGTGATGTTCTTATAAAATCCCCTTTTTGATTCAACATTGAACAAGTCTTGGAGTTGTCATGCCTATTGCCAGCAAATTTCGACTAATTTAGATAAGTTTTGATTACTTTTTACATAAATTTTCAATATTTTAAATATATTATATTAATATTTAATCATTTTCTGATATACGTGTATATATCCTATTCTAGTGGTCGATGCACCCACAGTATACGTAATGTGTAATTATACATACATAATTATATTTCTACCATGTCTTATATTCTTAAGATATATTTCCTATTTATTTTTATAAGTTTATCGCTTATTATATATATTTATATAATTTTTGGTTAATTTACAAGTATAATTATTATATATACCGAATATACTAATAAAAATATATATGTAGTTTTATAATCTATTATGCTATATTTTTTCCTTTTATAGCTGAATTGACTCATCTTTAAGTCCCTATTGCATTTTAAGCTCAATTTTAGGGGTTTTAACGAGTTTTACGTTATATTATATAATTATACTTTTAAAGTTAAAACTAGGATTTCAAGTCTTTATTTTTACAACTTAACTTCATTAGGTCACTTTAACTAACTTTTCTATCATAGTTATAAAGTTCAAGCTTAATTTGATAACTTTTTTTCCAAGACCCTAAATACAGGTACAATTAATTTAAATGCAATTTAGGAGCTTACAAATAATAATATTATAATTTTCAATTTGTAAATAATCTAATAAAGAAAAAAAGGAGTCTAAATCGAAATGTTAATAACTCTAAATAACTAAACCTAATATTACCTCTCACACTTCACATTTTCCCTTATTCTTTTTATTTGTTAAGTAGTGAGATCACATAAACTTAAAATAGTGAAGATAATTTTTTTTTTTCAATTTTACAAATTTTGCTTTAGGTTTCATAGGTTGTTGTTTTCCTCTTCAATCTTCATTTTAACATATATAAAAAATATTTTATGGTTGAATTAGTGTAATAAAATTATTGAGTAATGAAGGGCTAAATCATATATCTAATTTAACTTATTCTTCATATTTTAAACAAATTTATTAATTCTCATTATAACATTTAAATCTAGATGGAACTTGTAGGGATTAGTTATTCAATGTAGCTTATCTTTATATTCTACTACAATATTTTTATTTTGGTTTCAACTAATTTTAAAAAAAAAATGTAAGAAGTTTCACTCTAATCCACTATTAAAATAAAATCATTTGCTAATTTTATTTAAGTTAATTATAATTCATTGATGATGCTCAATATAAAGTTAGTAAAAGTTAACATTTATAGATCAAATAAATTATATAAAAGGACGTATGTTTAATGCCTAAAAATCTCATCCATTTTTTAATTAACTATCTAAAATTTAAAAGTGTCAATTCATTATGTATAAACTTTTGGAGGTCATTTATAGTATTGGATTAGGTAGTTAATTGTAAAAAGGATTTAGGTATTTAATTAGAAAAGTGAATAAACTTTAGGTGTTAATTATAAAAATTAAAAAATTCAAATCTAAAATTAGTACTCTTAAACTTTAGATAATTAATTGCAAAAATGAGTAAAATTTAAGTGAATTTTACTCTTATTTTTGTTATTCAAAAAATTTTCTATAAGTAATTTATACTTTAACATTTATAAAGAAGGGAAGACCTCATCATACTTAAATTACAAGATCTTAGTTTACTTATCAATTAATCCTTTAACTTATGATAAGTAAAATTATAAATGTGCAAAAATTGCTAAATTGAAAAGCAAATTTAAAATTTTTCTTCCTCTTCCTTTTTTTTTTCCTCTTTCCCAAAAAGTTTAATGCATTATTATTGAAAATCACATTTATTATTCAAAATTTACTATGTAATTTAAAAGGCTTGATACATTTACTCCTAAAAGATTTAAAAAATTTCTTTGATAATGAGAGGTTGATGTGCTTTGGAGCTAAATTGATCATTAAGGCTTACTAAGTGTAATAGCTGGTCCTTTTCATAGAGGAAAAATGAAGATGGAAAGCCAGTTAAAAACCCAAAAGATAAACCTTTAGATATGACTCACCACGACTCACTTATGAACCTAACCCAATAGTTGATATGACTTATAATGCCAAAATAAGGTTGTTAACCACTAGTTCTTACTAAAGGAGTTTAAGAAGAGAGATGGAACAACTTGAGCTAAAGTTGCAAGAGAACTATGAAGAAGGAAATGTTCATTTAAAATGCAATATAATGTCTGCGATTACAAAATAAGCCCTTCTTATATATGCTAATTAGGGTAATTTTAAAGGAGAAAATGACTTAAGGGTATATCCAAAAAGAGGAAACAAAACATGAACAAATTAAATAAAGTAAGAAAACTACAAAAAGAATATTCATTAGGTCACATACACCAATAGCTAACAAACCATGTGTATGCTGGTGTTAGGCAATATTCCAGTAGAAATAGACAAAAGTTTAAGGCGATGGTTTCTAGAGTTAGGTAAAAGAGAAGTGTTTAGACAAGTTGAACTTTAAGTTGGTAGCTTAAGAACATGCTAACTAGTAGCATGGTTGGGTAATTTGAGCTATTTAAACTTAGTAAGCAAGACGATATAGATTTTTGAGATGGACAATACGTTAACCCTCCATAAGTGTGTTAAAGTATAACCACATGGTGGATATTTCTAAATTTAACAATAGGCTAGCCACTCCATTTGGTGTGTCATCAAGCATTACCTTCATCTATAAGGGTATAATGAGCCTCTTTTCTTCACTGTCATCTGGGTAAACATCAGTAGGGAGCTTCTCATTCACCATCAACAAGTTGAATCAACTACTTATCTCTCTAGTTGGCATCACCATGCCTATGGACTACCTTAAAGGACTTGCTATTGTCGCTACATGGAGGGGATGAGATTGTGCGAAAATAGTAAAGATAAAGTAAACAAACCTAAGAACAGCTTCAAAGATGTGACACACTTAGGAACTTTCAAGGACTTATGGCATAACTTGAAATGACGCACAATGTGGTCAGTAAGGTTACTCGCCACTTAACCTTGCTTAAGGGTTAGGGTAAGAGTGGGAAGACTAAACATTCAACATTCACAATAGGAAGAATATTCAATATATTGATGATAAGTTAATGATGCGGCAACATATACAATGGGTATTTATACTCGAGAAACTATAGCAACCTACCTAAAATGAGAAAGACTAAAAAGGATAGTGTTTAAAAGGAGTAAGATACAAGGAATGATGAAGGGTATATTGGAAAATGCAACAAAAGTGAATATTCTATACGGGGGATTCTATCACATGGTTGCTTGGACATGTGACTCAATGTGGGTAGAAGACTTTTTGGTAGAAAATATAATTCTACATAATTAGCTTGATTTCTACTGAGCTAAAGTGGACTTATTCGAGAAGGATTGGTGGCGGATAGGTGCTAGAGCTTTCTACTTCTTGGCACCAATGTTATTAAGCTGAAGGTTGTCTAGGTCATGGTTGAGTAGACGCTTATGAGGGGTTGAGCTGTCAACAGAGCTTTTATCCAGTCGACACACGATTTCTTAGAGATAAGGAGTTACTCAACTCAATATAAGGAGTTAGTAAGGAGGAAAGATCAGCTCGACTTTTGCAAGAGTCGGCTAGAATAAGAGGATTCGTTTTATTAGCCTAAAAAGCCTTGGGCTCAGTTATGCATCGGAAGTCCAATAATCTTATTCCTATCAAATAGCATGGAAAGAAGAAGGTGAGATCATTTCCATACCTTTAAGTAAAGAGGGAGCTTGAAATCTTGATGAAGAAATAGTGAATGTTAAGGCATTACCTCGCAAAGTTCAGTGGAAATAATAAAACGAAGGTTTTAGAGGAACAAAGGTGAAATTATAGACTAAGGTTCACATATTTATAGCCACATATAGTAATTGAGGTGACAGTTATTAAGAGGAAACTAATTTGACATGCCTTATTTAGATCCTACTACTTAACCTTACAAAAAGAACAAATGGGCCTTATTTATTAAGTGGAATTGTCACTATGTGGGCACATCTAAAAACCAGTTAACATGTATTCTAGGCATTAAATGAGCTAAAATGTATGCGTACACGACAAATTGAATTGAATCACCTTAGATTTAGCAACATACAATGAGATTTGATTGTCCCATTTGGCTAACAATGCTTTACTTCTGCTTAGTTTAGGATGCAAATTCAAATCATAGCAACTCCAATACTTGGCATAAAACCTCTCAGTACACCGGATTGTTTTTAGTGAAGGCTCTCTTAGCCTTACTTTCCTTGTAGTCTACATCCGTCTAAGCATAGAAATGTTGCAAGTTGGATATCTTATTTGCTTGGTTACTTAGTTTTAGTCATTAGAAAGGCATTAAACCTTGTAGCATAAGACTGCTCATCAACGTAAATAGAGGGTAAGTGTTGATAAGCTATTTTATATGTAGACTTATAAGCCCAAGCTGATCATATCAGTATTAACGACTTACCTAGAATGTAAGCTTTAAACCTAGGCCACCTAAAGCCTAACCTACATATCAAATGAAGATTAATAGGAAGAGCTCAATAGATAAGGTAATTTAATGGCCTCTTAACTCCCTTCTTTATCTCCACCAAATCCAAAATAAAAAAGGAGATCTTAGGGGCATTTATCATCTTCCTTATCTAGCTTAGCTATCTTCCTATAAATACAACATAAAGCTACTTGGTAAATGATTGAAACCTTATCATTTTGTATATATACTCTTTCTCCTGTTACCTTGATCTTCCTCTAGAGCCTGACTTGAGCATTAAAGTGGCTACACCAAAAACATCTCCAACACCCTCATAGCTCTTTGATTTTGCCTTGTACAAGTCATTCCATCTAACAAGGATTTATGTAACAACAGTTAGCACATGTCACTAGACATGAGAGAGAGAGAGAGAGAGAGAGAGAGAGAGATAGTTAAAATTGCTTGTTATTGTGCAACTTTTTTTTCCCTTCCTAATGCATATGGGAGGTTAAATATTAAAAATAAATTTATTTTCAAAATTAAAATTCTAATAATATATGCTGTAAATTAAAATATCATAATTTTATCATGCAACGCCTTGAAAATATTAGATATTGCATTTTTCATATTCATATTTTAGTTTAGAATGTGATTTTGTTATTGATTTATCATAAATTAACTTCAGCAACTTATATAATATATGAAATTGTTTCTCATGTTAATCATTTATTGTTTTAATTTGTTTTACTATTTAAAATTGTAGTAGATTTGCAACCATTGTTTAATGAGCACTATTGCATTTAAAAATTTAATTCGAGTTATCGAATAATACAAAACTTTCATTTCTAATTTATGTTTACGTTTTATGAATTCTTATTTCTTATAATGTATCGATTTTAAAGTATTAAGTAAATTACATCTTTATATGCATATGTTAAATGTTTTGATTAATTTAGTTTCATAATTGATAATGGATGATGATATAAGCATTAACTATTTCATTTGAATTCATGCATTATGGGTGCAATGTGCATTATTGGCTAGTACATAATTAAAACAAAATAATTTTTGATGATGAAAGATCTAAATGTCCAAACGAAAAATTATAAGTAGTAAAAAGGTATTACTAATAAAAAGTTATAAGCAATAAATGCTTGATAGTTATATATTTAAAAGATTTTAGAATCTTTTTTTCGAGCTTTCGCACCTCTTGGGTGTGGTTGTTTAATATAATATCTATTTATCACTAACTTTTTGTTATTAAAATTTTCTTTAAAACCATTATTGATTTTTATGTTGTCTATAAAATTTTAGTTATTTATTACTATATTCTATTAACTTGCGATCTTTTATAAACTCTTTATTAATCACTCTATTTTCTCAAATCAATTTACTTTTAGAACTTTTTATTGAAATTGAGATGTTATACTTTAAAAGATCTGTAAAGCTTAATTTTCTCAATCATTTTATTCATAAGTTTATTTTTCAAAGCTATTTTAAAGTGCTATATCATAGATTGATATCTATTAGATTCGAAATTAGATGGCTTAAAACAGGGAAGTGGTAAATGCCTTATGTAAGCCATATCTAGTTAGCGACTAACTTCTAACTTAGGTTGGTTTACATTATTGGGGGTTATTACGACTCTTTAGTTTAACGTATGAAAGTTATTATGTAAAGCTTATAGTTAACAGATTGCATCATCATCATCACCCTCCTTAGAAACAGAAGTTGGGTGTGAATTTAAAACATTTTACTAACAAGAATATTCTCTAGCTAATAGTATAAAAAGTTATTTTCATATGGTTAGAAAGGATATTATACATTTTTTATAATTTTGTAGACATTATGAAATAAATATAAAAACAATAGCAAGCTTGAATCAACAAATTCAAGCAAAAGGAAAAATGAATGAATAATTAACTTAGGCTGGTTGAATGTTTAATAAAAAATTACAAGAAAACACATAAAGAATTAATGACATTTAAACTTAGATAAAGAGTAAATATTGGATTAAAAAGATAATAGATTCAGTGTAAAAGAAAAATATGAATTTATAATACAAGCATTTACAAAAAGAATTAGTCATTTAGAAAGACTTTTAGAATATTATAGAAAAAATTATAGACCCTTAGAAAAATCCGATGAATATTTTCAAAGTAAAATGTCTTTTAAGCCTAATGAATTTGTTTTAAGTGTTCCTTATGAATCGGGAATTTTAATAAAGAATATTTTGTAGAAAGTTTTTACAGAAGAATACAAAAGGCCTAAAGTCTACTAAAAAGAATATATAGATCTCAATTAGAAATTACACGAATAATTGTTAGAAAAAAGGATAATTTTTGGAAAAAAAAAAGAATGTCAATTTATATTTTATTTAATAGAAATTTCTTTACCTCATATTTCTCCTTAATTTTTTTTTGAAAATACAGGATATACTATTCAAGAATTAATAGATTATGGAATAATTAAAAAATTTATTTTTGAATTTGTCGTATATAATTTTTCAAAGTAGAAAATTACAAAGTGCAATCTTTGAATATATGAGACAACTGGATTTAATTAGTATGATAGATATTGAATTTATTTTACCTCCACCGGAGCCCAATCAATTATTAATTTTACTTAGTAAACATCATATATATATAGATATTAAATATAACATCACTAATCAAGTAGAAAGTTTTGATAATATGGAAGATAAAAATTCTAATATATATTTTACAAAGCCTTTTATTAAGCAATTTAAAAAACATAGAAGTTATATTTTTTATAAAATTTTTTTCTTTGATCAAGAAAACCCATATATATATATATTTTTGGAGAGAAACCTCTATTTTCTAAGATATCCATCACTAGATGCTTACAAGATCATTTATGTTAATTATAATGTTAGGAGTATTGTACGTATGTAATTGTAGAGTGTAACAAAATGTGTAATAATATGATTTAAATTATTATGATAATTAATACATGATAAAAATGTATCATATATATATATATGTAATATATATCAAAATATAGTACATATATTAATAGGTAAATATTATACTACATACATATGAAAGTATATTCAATGATTAAGAGAGTACATAGAATATGCCATATGTTAATTATTGTAAATTAAAAATCAAATAAAAGTCATTGTTGACTAAAATAAATAGATGGACTTCTTTTTTCTAAAAAATTTAATAGTATTAATAAGTTATGAGAATTGGCTAATGGTTATAAAAACTAATAAAATTTTAGCACTTAAAACTACAAATTATGATGTTTTTAATCTCTAATATACTACCACCATCATAAAAAAAATATATATATATATATATATATCTTCTTTTGCTAGACATCATATATATTTATTTATATTAAAGCAAAAGATTTTTCTTAACCGTTTATAACTAATAATATAATAACCTATAATTTTAACTATGAAATTTATTTGCATGATAGTCATAAAAAAAAATTTAAACTCATTCTATAAACTTTTTAATGTTGTCAATTACTTACAAAATAATATGACTTGCTTCTATTTTTACTATTATTTTATTTGTCTATTATTTTAATTATTTAATATTGTTGTTAGTAAAAAATTCATTACATTTTTTTTTTGCTAATATTTATTATTATAGTAATGATTTTTTATTGAAAAATTTAGTATAATTATATATTTATTAAAAAATTCACTACATATAATTATATTTATTACATGTGAGCAAGTGGAGATTTGGGGGTAGGTTTGGAGGGGAATGTGAGAGTGAGAGAGAGAGAGAAGAAATGATTTTGAGTATTTTAGAGAGAGAGAGGAAATAAAATAGAATAGAAATTGAGTTAGTTTTACATATTTAAGCGTGATTTAATATATTCATATTTTTAAGTAATATTGGTTTTTATATAATATAATATTAGAATGTGGGGTTAAATGGTAAATTTATAAGATAAGACAAATATAATGATTACTTAAGGTTTTATTTATTTTAATAATATAAACATGGTTACTTAAGTTTTATTTTGCTTTAATAATCTAGACATATATATATATATATTATATATGATATTCTATATTACTAAGTCCAATTTTTTTTTTTTTTTTACTTATTGTAAACAGGATGTGGACACGTGGTCTGCAAATATATTTAATCACTAATATTTGATCTTTTGTTTCCTGACGGACACCCAACCCGAGCATCTACTTCTCTCGGAAACCCTGCCCCGAGTGAGCTTCTGTTTAAAACCCCTCCGCTTAAAGCATGAAACAGCAAGAAACATAACATAAAAAGTTTCCTCTTAAACCTAATCCTCTGCTTCAAGCCACGAAACAAAACAGAAAAATGGGTATTTTTGAACCCTACAGAGCAATAGGGTACATTACAGGCGGTGTCCCTTTCTCCGTTCAGCGTCTCGGTGCCGAAACCTTCGTCACCGTCAGCGTGGGCAAGGCTTTTCAAGTTTACAACGTAAAAAACAACAAACAAACTCATCTTGAACTTCGCCATTTATTTTTCGTTTTTTTTTTTATGATAATATTACAAATTCAGTGCTTTTCTCATCTTTTTGCTGTGTGTTAATTTTGCAGTGTGCGAAGCTCAATTTGGTGCTAGTTGGTAAGTTTTCTTCTTTTCAAATGTTATATTTCCAATATTAATGTTTTGTGAATCCGAGGAGTTCTCGAGTGTATATGCATCTATATAGACTAGTTGAAGAAGGAGGTTTTGAAGAGTTTGTAGTGTGTATAATTATGTTCTGGTGATTGAATCCAGGGAGTCGTAGCAAATTCATCCAACCATTTTTGCTGCTTGCACATGGTTTAACTAGTTGATGCAGTGGCCGTAATTGGTTCTTATTGTTTCTTTTGGGAATTTAAGACTTTTTGAGAAGTGCTTCAAACTTCTTTTGGGTGTAGGGAAAAGTTAGTGCAACAAAACCAGTGGCTTATCGTGCTTAATATTGTATTTCGCTACACATATACGCAATTATCCTTTGCAATATTATTTTCTTGACTGCTGCAATTTTGTTTGTGGAGTTTAGTGTTTTAAATTAATGCTGCCTTGTTATTGTTGAAGGTCCTCAATTGCCCAAGAAAATACGTGCTCTTGCATCTTATCGTGACCTCACCTTTGCTGCATATGGGAATGAGATTGGTGTATTCAAGCGTGCCCACAAGGTGTGAATGGCTTATTTGGAATGTCTTTTACTAGTATATACTGTCCATTATGATTTGACCTCATTTATGCCAGTAATGTTTTAATCAAATATGAAGATTGCCTCCATATGCTAATACATTTTCCACAAACTTGGGTAATAAAACCTGCGTCAGTAGATGTAGTGTATTTCGTGAAAATCTCTAAAACTGCTTTGTTGTGAGGACAACACCCCGACTGGGAGACAGATAAAGATGCAAGTTTTATCGTAAAATATGCGACACTTGCTTCTCTATGGAGAAAGAAAAGTTATAGACTCTCCACATTGTTGTTGTCCAAGTAAATTAACTGCTATTAACAAGAGGAGACCGATTTTTTTTTTTGGCTGATATTTATTGGTATTGGTATGTCAACTCAATTTTCTTTGTGCTAATATTCATCGGTATTGGTATGTCGACCTTGTCTAGTGGTGAAAAGTACTGTGCTGTTGCTGTTTCTGTTGTTAATCTTTTATTGTTTAGAGGTGGTAGTTCATGGGAAATGTTCCCATATTAGGCAATTGTAGTGGCAGTTCTTAGTTAGGTTAGGCAAAAGAACTGACGGAATCACTAACTAACCGAATTAATTGGAAAATTGGTTTTTTTTCGGAAATGTTTAGGGTTTGCTGTTCGATTTAGTTATGGGTTAGCGGTTTGTGGTTTGGTTTCCCTTGGTTCAAACGGAACCAAATCGTTAAGACGTAAAAAAAAAAAGAAAAGCTAGTGAAGAACGTTGGCAAGCTACAGTTGTTTCATTGATCTTCAAGACAAGCTTCACCAAAATATTTGTTGGCAAAGAACGTTGTTTGCCATTGGAACTCATGACCTAGGCACGCCCCTTCTCATATGAGGCATTGCCACCTTCCAGTTTAAACTTTGTGCCGTTGAAGCAGGTCAAGAATTTCAGAGCTGATGAGCTGATGGGGTTTTAGATCAGATTTTAAACTGAAGAAGTTTATCGAGAACTGACTTATTTACCTTGTAATGTATGATAGCAAGAGGATTATCTTTGTTATGAATTATCAATGGTGTACGTTTGGCTATAACTTTGAAGATGTATCCATTGAATGTACAACCACCAATTTAACAAAAGCCGAGATAGTTTTAAACACCATGGTGACAACCTTTTTAGCATATTGCAAGAAGTTTGAAGTTGAACCAGTTGAAGTGATATGCTCTATTAGACAGTCACATGTCTATCTTGTTTTTTCCATTCACAAGATGGAAGTTCCTTTATCTTATGCAGCTAAGTGTAGAAAAGTCTAAATCCAATATTGGTCAGTGCAAAATCAATGTTTCTATATCAACTAAAGATGATGCAGAAAGGAACAGTTCTTTTTTATTTTTTCTTTTTCTTTTTTCTAAACTTGGACAAGAATGGTTCGAACGCATACTGAACCAGATTGAATTGTTTTTATTAAGTTAAAAAAAGTTACAAACTGAACTATATGATTAGGTTTGATTTTTTTTAATTAATTATTATTATTATTTTATATAAAAAAAATCATAATATTAATGGTAAGAGGGCAAACCATACTGAAATGTATTGCGCCCATCCTTAGTTCTGTTCTAGTTCTGCCTCACAGTTTTGCACATAATTTGTTGCAAGATCAGAAGCATTAAATTGTTGAACCTGCAGTTCTTGCAAAGCAGAAACTATAACTGGTCTGTAAATGCTATCTATTGGTTTCACAACAATAGTATATAGTTGAATTTGCTTGACAATATGCTTGCTGCTTTAGTGAAAAATAGTTGAACTTCCAGTTTCAGCGTAATTATAGATTAAATGTAGCAACTTTTGATTTCTTATTAATATGGGCATAAACCTTGGAAGCTTCACCTTTATTTGAGAAGATCCTTTGAAATATCATGTAATATATGCTAAATACTTGGCCTTTTTCATGGCCATTAAAAAAAAAAAAATTGATATGGTGCTAAAAGTAAGTCTAAATTATGAAAGTTGTTATTATCTTTATTATCTAAGCGAAGAGCCCAGTGCTAGTGGGCGTTGTAATGGGAATAGCTATCTATTTTCATGCACACCACCCTGTTGGGCCGTCCAGCTGTTAAATCTAGCTTACATCTAATAAGCTTAGTTTACACTGCAGAATAGCTATGTTGGATACTAAACCCATGATGTCATGCAAATTATTATGAAGCGATGGACCTTAGGTGCTTGGCTAACCTTTGCTAACCCCGTTGGTATTTATGAACATTGTTTTTGAGGGATGCAATAAAAGAATTATGCTAATCGATGTGGTGAATATTAGTTTTTCCTAAATTGTGTGAGAGGATATGTAAGATTGTGCCATATCGTCTAGTTTTGCCTCTTCCACTACAACGCAGATATCCCCCCCCCCCCCCCCCCCCCCTGGGAATTTTTCTCTATAGCATAGCGGTTATTTAACTACAATTCTCCTTTTCTTCTTTCATGAGCTTTCTGTGTATGCAATTGTTGGTGATAATTACAGGTAGCTACTTGGAGCAAGCATAATGCTAAAGTCAATTTGTTGCTTCTATTTGGGGAGCACATTTTGAGTGGTGATATTGATGGTAATGTGTATGTGTGGGCATTCAAAGGGATTGATCAGAATCTTACTCCTGTTGGACACATTACACTTGGTGATCATTTTGCGCCGACCTGTATCATGCATCCAGATACTTACCTAAACAAGGTAATGAAGACACTTTTTTTCATCTTTTAAATGTTAAGAAAAGATGCTTCTAATCCACCTTTAGGAAAATTCCACTGTTGCTGGCTGCTCTTAAATAAAATTTGTGAGCAGGTTGTCATTGGGAGTGAAAAAGGGCTATTGCAGCTTTGGAACATAAGCACAAAGAAAAAACTTTATGAATTCAAGGGATGGGGTTCTTCTATTAGTAGTTGTGTTGCATCACCTGCTCTTGATGTTGTTGCTATTGGCTGTACTGATGGAAAGATTCATGTCCATAACATTCGATATGATGAAGAGCTGGTTACTTTTGCACATTCCATGCGTGGTGCTGTCAGTGCCCTATCTTTTAGCACAGGTTGGAGTCTATTCCTTCTTTCTTCTATTTTGTGATTTAAAATCAAACAAGATTAGCCCATAAACCTCCATCGCTGCTGCCGCCAACCACCCCCCGCCCGCCCCCCCCCCCCCAAAAAAAAAAAAACCAAAAACAAAAAACAGTCACCACCAAAACACCCACCCACTACACCCTCCCCTTCTCTCTTGGGAATTCAATTAATATCTGTCTGTTCTTAAGCCCCCCCCTTTTTTTTCCTTATAAAATTTTCTTTGGTTCTGTAGATGGGCAGCCTCTTCTGGCATCAGGAAGTTCATCGGGTGTTGTGAGCATTTGGAATTTGGAGAAAAGAAGACTTCAGTCAGTCATAAGAGATGCTCATGATGGTTCAATAACTTCGCTTCACTTTTTTGCCAATGAGCCTGTGCTAATGAGTTCTTCTGCTGATAATTCTATTAAGGTGGCAATGGCTTTAGATTTGTTTCTACACCGCAAGCTAACTGCACCCCCCCTCCATGGGTTTATATCTAAATATCAAATGATCTATCCGAGGAGATTAAATGCTGTCTTTGGTTTTTTTATTCAATTTGTTATGGAATTTCATTAGCAAACTGATTCAAAGTGATGATATAGTATGTCTAACTCGTTTGCTAAATTTTTATATAATATATTTCTCATGTTATGCTGACATGGCACATGGGTATCATTGTCTTATTTTCACTGCTAATATTGATATAACTTTTACCCTCTGATATTTTCACTTCAAACAGATCTCAAGTATGTTTCTTGAGCTGTTATGCTAAGTCTAAATTTATGCTTTTAGCAGTGTTTTGATGATATACCAAATGATTGTTACACACAAATAAAGATAATCTCTAAAGGTTTGTTTTCTTCAATTAATATTTTTGTGTGGACTTTTATATGTTTTAGATGTGGATTTTCGACACCACTGATGGTGATCCTCGTCTTCTCCGCTTTCGGAGTGGCCACAGTGCTCCCCCTCTATGTATAAGGTAAGTATCAAACTTCAATATTGCATTGAATAAAGCATCTTCAAAGTTGGAGCTTGCTTCTTATTGTAATTAACAGTCAAGCTTGGATAAATTTGGAGTGTTTCAATGCAGTCTAATCAATTGAATTTGCTGTTGCTTAAGTTAGAAAGTTTCTTTGGAAATAGCAGTTGCTATCCTTTTTGTTTGGGGATAAATTTCTCATTGCAATTTTATTAATTGTAGTTTTAGTTTCTCTTTCATGACTAGCTGTGATCTACTCTTGCCATGTACATCTTAATCCACATTTTAGGTGGGTCAAAAGCTCATATGAAACTCTGTCTGCCTATCTTTATGCAATTGTACGCACAGCCATGCATGCGTGTAGCTCTGCTGTGATCTTATGCTTTAGTATATACTACATCGACCTTCCTTATAATTACTGGGTGTTAATTGGTGTAAGGATTCAGTTAAATCCCCCTCCCGTCCAAAAGAGAGAAATTCTAAATACTTCCATATAATTTCTGGGCCTCAATTGGAGTACCCACTGAGAAAACAGTGGAAAAAGAAAAACAAAAAAGGAGTTGGAAAATCCTGTGCCTTATATACAATTTTGGGGGTCAATACAATAGCTTCAGTTTGATGATACTATCTTAATCTATTTTCTCATGCATGACAGATTTTATGCTAATGGGAGACACATTCTATCTGCTGGTCAAGATCGGGCTTTCCGGCTTTTTTCCGTTGTTCAGGTTTGTTGAACTACTATGCATACATTTTTGCTACCTATTGCACTAGAAAAGAAAATAAGCTGAAATAGCTGCTATTTTCATCATGGTAATCTGGAATTGTAAGCAGTCTTGTTTTCCTCCCAACTCATTTCTTAAGTTTTGCATATTATTCCCCTCATGATTAATCGAATCTTTGGGAGGATTGGAGGAATATTGGTTATGTTCTATCTAATATGTTACCTTGGCCTTGGAAATCAATCTACAGAATGATCAACTAGGTTATAATTGAGGAAGTTGCTGGAGATGCTATTTGTTCTAATCTATCTTTTGGGGTTTTGTTTGCTTAGCCAAAAAGAATGATTGCTTGAAATGTTAATTATTTTCATATTACGTTCTGGTTCTTCTGTTATTTGGTAGTGGCATCATTGCCTTGAAAGCTAGTTAGAGTCATGAAGGTGAATTGGATGTTAAATTTAAAAAAAGTGCATGCTTTTGGCACATTAAATATGCATGTGTATTCAACATGGATGTGGGGAGTAGTTAGCTTGCTCTCCATGTAAAGTAACTCTTCCTCATATCTGCTTTGCTTTCAGGCCCTTTTTATGGAAATGATATTTGAAGGGTAGGGCAAGGCAAGATAAATTAAGAATATAAAAAATGTGAGAGAGGACTTTTGAGCTGTTGATGACTTGGTGTAATAAGGTTAATGGTTTAGGTTAAGCAGGATGTTGTGAGAAATTGTCCATGACTATTGTTGCATTTTAATATTTGATGAATATGCCTACATTGAAAATACAAAATGCAATAGGTGTGGTTTAAGTTGGGGGCAAAAATCAAGCATGGAGCTGTTTTGATTAAATAAATATTTTTGACTTTGTGGTTCACATCTTATTTTTAAATAATTGCATACAACATCTTTTACTTCATGACATGCTGATATGAACCTGCAGGCTTATAAGCCCTTAACTCATGTTTATTAGAGGTGTTCCAGGTTAGATAAGGATAAGTAGGTGTATTATTTTGATTGGGGGGAATATATTAGCAGTTACAGCACTATAAATAGAGGAGAGAGAGTTAGTTAGTTACTTAGAAAAGTAATAGCTTGTAAACAGGAAAGAAACCCTAGCAGAGCAGGGTTTAAGTGTTCATAGCTGGACACTGTACATTTTTTCCTGGAAATACCAATAAAGCTACTGTTTGCTCTATTGAATTTTGCTGACAACCTATCTATTGGCACTGTTTGTGGGTTTTCTTCTGTTTCTATGACAATGATGCGAATGGAATCTCGTGTGGAAGCAATTGAGCAATTGGTGACTGATTTGGTGTCTACAGTCCAATCTCTTATTGATTGAATGGACAGTTGTGTGGCTTTATTAGAAGCTGGTTTTGTGGAGATTAAAGATCGTTTGAAATCCTTCGCTGTGGTTCGCAGTTCGAAGTTGCCTGAGCATGTTGAGTCGTCCTTGCGATTGACTCCTTTAGCTTTGCTGCACACTAAGGTACCTATGGAGATTAATGAGATCTTGTGATCTGATCTTAATTGTTTGTCTTTGGCCTATTTTGATGGCTCTGATCCTTTAAGGTGGATTACTCAAGCGGAGCAACACTTTGAACTTTATCAAATTCGATTTGATTGCAAAATCGCCATATCATTCTTATACATGTAAGGTGGGGCTATGTCTTGGATGCACGCATTATGCTGTCGATATTCTGATCTGACTTGGGAGATGCTTGTGCATGAGCTATTGTTGTGGTTCGGAGGTAGAGATGCTGCTAACATGTTTGTTCCTCTAACACTCCTCAAGCAAACTTCGTTGGTGGACACTAATGTTGATGAATTTGATTCATTGTGTGTGCAAGAACACCAATGTCCAAAGAACAAGCCCTAGGATATTTTTTGGGCAACTTCTGTGAAGACTTACGTATCCACATTCAAACTCTTCAGCCACGTGCAGTTGCTTGCGCTGTGGACTTAGCTTTTGATATTGAGCGAGAGCTTGCTGTGGGAATTTGTTATACTCATACTTCTTTAGTGATGTCTTCCTCAAGTAAGGGCGATTCTCATTCTCAGCATTTTTCTCGCACTACTTCTGCTCTGCATTTGATGGATCGCTTGATTTCTACACCAACTCGTTAGGCTCTTTCTTGGAAAGATCCTACTCTTAAACCTGTTTCGACTTTGACATCTGAGACCAAGCCTTTTAAGGGAAATCGCCAAATGACTTATGCTGAGTTTATTAATAAGAAGAATAAAGGCTTATGTTTTTGCTGTGATTAGCCTTATTCTTCTTCTCATAACTGTGCTTTCAAGATATTCCAAGTGACTATTTTGGAGGATGAGCCTGACTTGATTAATTTGGAAGATGAGCTTGTATAGCCCACATAACCATCTGTATTGGATTCTTCTTGTATGGAGTTGTCCTTATTGGCTTTTCAAGGATTTGCTCCTCCTTTGAGATTGAAATTTTGAGGTATTTGTTCCTCTTTCGTTGTTATTGTTCTTGTGGATAGTGGGGCTTCTCACAACTTTGTTTATAAATCCTTGGTGGATAAACTGTTTTTGGATTTTTTTCCTATTGCTTCGTTTCGAGTTCGATTGGGAGATGGCCATTTTGTTACATCTAATGGCATGTGTCAGGGTCTTAAGATCCAAATTGATGATTATACTATGGTTATTGATGCTTATATTTTGGAGTTGAGGGATATTGATGTTATTTTGGGTGTTGCTTGGTTGCGTATCTTGGGGAAATAAAAGTGGACTGGTTTGGACTTATTATGCAAGTTCCTTTTCAGGGGAGTGAGAATATTCTGAAAGTTAATACTTCTCTTTTGAAGTCGAAGGTGTCATTAGCTGCTTCAACTAAAATTACTAATGTGGCTTTTGTTGGCTTGTTTTGGGTTCCGGCTATGTTGTGGATTCCTGTTTGGATTCTTTGTTGCATGAATTTACTGTTGTTTTTTCTGAACTTTCTGATTTACCTCATTCTCGTAATACCGATCATTGCATTGTGCTTAAAGAGGGGTGTGGGCCAATTAATGCGTGTCCATATCGATATGCCCATGCACAAAAGGATGAGATTAAGAAGATGGTTAATGATATGCTTAAGGTGGGTATTATTTAGGCTAGTTCTAGTCCTTATTCTAGTCCTGTGATTTTGGTTAAAAAGAAAGACGGATCTTGGCATTTTTGTGTGGACTATTGAGCTTTGAATGTGGCTACTGTTCCCGATCGTTTTCCTATTCCAATTATTGAAAAATTACTTGATGAACTTTTTGAGGCTAGTGTTTTTTCCAAGATAGATTTTAGGACTGGTTATCATTAAATTTGTATTCATTCTAATGATATTTGTCAAACCGCTTTTCAAACTCACCAAGGGCATTATGAACTTTTAGTCATGCCCTTTATCTTACAAACGCCCTTATTACTTTCCAAGCCACAATAAATGCTTTATTCTAGCCTTATCTTTGTCATTTTATTTTGGTTTTTTTCGATGATATTCTGGCTTATGGCAAGGATATAGACGCACATTTATTCCATTTGAGTGTGGTGCTATCTCTTTTGTGTGATCTAAATTTGTGGCTAACCGCAAGAAGTATACTTTTGGGGTATCTTCTATTGAATATTTGGATCATATTATTTCTTATGAGGGTGTGTGCATGGACCCAAGTAAAGTTGCTGCTGTCCTTAATTGGCTGATTCCGACTATACTTAAAAGGAGTTAGGGATTTCCTGAGATTGTCTGGTTATTACTGGAAATTTATTAAGGATTATGGCCAGCTTGCTTCTCCTTTGACTAATCTTCTTAAAAAGGATCAATTTCTATGGAATGATGATGCTTTGCTGTCTTTTCGCAATCTGTAGCAAGGCTTGACAAATGCTCCTGTCTGGGTTTTGCCTAATTTTGTTGATCAGTTTATCATTGAGTGTGATGTGTCTGACAGCAGTATTAGGTTTGTCTTGATGTAAAATAATCGGCCTATAGCTTTTTACAGCAAAGCTTTAGCTCTTCGTACTCTTGCTAAATCGGCCTATGAGAAGGAATTGATGGCTTTGGTCATGTCTATTACGCATTGGCGACCTTATTTGTTGGGTAGAAAGTTTTTGGTTTGTACTGATCATCGGAGCTTGCGCCATTTGCTTACTCAACATATCACTAATATGACACAACATTGGTTGTCTAAGCTACTTGGGTATGATTTTGAGATTGTATATAAAAGTGGCTGCACTAATATTGCTGTAGATTCTCTTTCTCATAGTCATGAGGATGTTGTGGATGTTTCTTGCTGCATTGCTAGTGGTCCTTTATGGATTGACCTTTTCGAAATAACAGCAGCAGTTCAGCAAGATCCGGTATTGGGTGATAAATATAAGTTGTTTGAGAATGGACAGCAGGCTGGGGTTGGGTTTCAGTTGATTAATGGAGTCTTGTATTACAAGCAACGCTTGGTCATTACTGCGTGGTCTAAATGGGTGTATATCTTTCTTCATGAGTTTCATTCCAGTCTAATTGGTGGTCATGGGGGTATCTTAAAGACTTATCGACGGTTAGCTTCTAATCTTTTTTGATATGGTATGAGTAAATATGTCTTTGAGTTTGTGGCTTCATGTGCCATTTGTCAATGCGCTAAGGCTCAACATATGGCTTCAGCTGGGTTGCTTCATCCTTTGCCCATTCCTTCCCAAATTTGGGAAGATATTTCTTTAGATTTTATTATTGGTTTACTCAAGTCTTGTGGTTTTGATGTTATTGTAGTGGTGATTGATCACTTGTCTAAATATGCCCACTTTCTGCCTTTGCACCATCCTTATAATGCTGTTAGTGTGGCTGATCTCTTTATGAGAGAGGTCATCTGCCTCCATAGGCTTCCTCTTACTATCGTTAGTGACAGAGATTCACTTTTTTTGAGTGAATTTTGGACTTCCTAATTCTGCTTTCAAGGCACACAGTTTCATTTTAGTCCATCTTATCATTTGGAAATGGATGGCCAGACTGAGGTACTCAATCGGTCTTTGGCATGCTATCTTCGGTGCTTTGTTTTTGAGCAACCACAGCACTGGGCGTCTTGGTTGCATTTGGTGGAGTATTCCTACAATACATCTTTTCATTCTTCTGCTCATGCCACGTCTTTTGAGCTGGTTTATGGCCATAAGCCTCCTTCCTTATTGACTCTTTTACTGATTGATGGTGTTGGCCCTGCGGCTACATCTTTGCAGCAGCGTGCCCATCTTCTTCAGCAGCTTTGTGTGCATCTGGGGTGAGCTCAACTACTTAATGTGCTCAAGCTAATAAGCATCGTAGGGATGTTTCCTTCAAGGTGGGTGGTTGGGTTTTTCTCCGACTTTGTCCTGCCCTCCATAAGAAGCTATTGGCAGCAAGGTATTCTATGCTTGCTCCTTGTTTTTATGGGCCATATCAGATTGTGGAGAAAGTTGGTGCAGTGGCTTATTGTTTGCACTTACCTCTAGGGACTCGAATTCATCATGTGTTCTAAGTGTCTCTTTTTAAGGCTTTTGCTGGCTCCTTTCCTACTTCCATTGACTTGCCTGACCGTTTGTTGGCTGACGCAATTGAAGAGCATTGCGAACCTTTGGCTATTTTGGGGTGTCGCTGTTTTCTTCAAGATGGTTTTGAGATTCCTTGGGTTTTGGTCCATTTGCATGGTTCTTCTATTGAGAAAGCTACTTGGATGGATTCTGATGCTTTTCTTCTCTAATTTTAAATTTCCTACTTTTGACCTTGGGGACAAGGTCTTTTTGGAAGAAGGGGGAGGGGGTGGGGGTATGGTGGTGGTGGTGCTATTGATACGTACCTGCAGGCTTATAATCCCTTAACTCATGTTTATCGGAGGTGTTCCAGGTTAGATAAGGATAAGTAGGTGTATTAGTTCTGATTTGGGGGAATATATTAGCAGTTACAGCACTATAAATAGAGGAGAGAGAGAGTTAGTTAATTAGAAAAGTAATAGCCTGTAAAAAGGAAAGAAACCCTAGCAGAGCAGGGTTTCAGTGTTCATAGCTGGACACTGTACATTTTCTCCTGGAAATACCAATAAAGCTACTGTTTGCTCTATTGAATTTGGCTGACAACCTTTCAAACGTGCTCAAGAAAAGAAAGCTTTGCTAGATTTTTTTTATTCTTGAATTTTGGTAAATTCATATGTAAATTTTTTTGCATTCCTGCATGTGTATTATGGACAATTTGTATTATCAAATCTATTAGTTAGTAATTATTGAACATGATGTGAAGTGCAGGATCAACAAAGCCGAGAACTCTCTCAAAGACATGTATCTAAGCGAGCCAGAAAACTTAAATTGAAGGTATGGTGTTTATGGCTGTATTCTTGTAACTCTCATGTGAAGAAACCTGGATAAAAGAATTGGCATTATAAATTGCAATATTCTCATGATTTCCTCAAATATTGTGATGGAGAACTGATTGCATCTAACAATGTCTTAGAACTATTTTTTGGCTTGAATCTAGTTGATCTGCTTTTTCCATGTATACTACTATATCTTGTAGGACAAAAAAAAAAAAGGTCCTACATTCCAAGGAGGATTGAACTTTTTTTATTTTGTGTATTAATTACCTCTCATAAAAAACTCTTTCTGTTGATATTGAATGAGAATGGAGTCTGTGTTATTGTTGAATTATGTGTATCTAGATTTGCTTCTTTGTACTTTTATCTGAAGAGCTATTCTTTATAGCTAACCTATTTTCAGTTGCTTTCTATCACAACTACAGTTTTTGAATTCCACCATAGTTAGTTTTGCAAGAATCCAAAAAAAAAAAAAAAAAAAAGAAAAAAGGAAGAAGAGAAAAATTGCAAGAACTATATACTTTATACACAGGCTCTTACTAGGCTCCGCTATTGTTGAAGTGGTCCTCACTGTTGCACAACATCACCATTCTTGTGTGGAGGTTTACTCTAATTAGAAAAATTCTTGCTTATACAATTTTCTTTTCTTTTCTTTTTTTTTTTTTAATGTTAAATAATCTACTTTAGTTCCCTTATAGTGTTTTTGTGAACTCTTCTAATAGTTTGGAGTTGTTGTACTACCCCATTTTGTCTGAATGCGGTTGTAATTGTCTTCTTTGCAGTACAGTTATTATTATTATTATTTTTTAGCCATAGCAGTACAATTATTCATTTACCAAAAAACTCCCTTGATTTTTATTTTTGGTTCTTTAGTTAATTTTCTTATATCTATATTTCTTTGCTCAGATATGTTTAGAATTTTCATTAAAACCTCCGAAGAGATTGGCATAGTGGTTAAGACCTAGGTTTACTCTTATGATAATTTGCATGAGGTCTTGTGTTTAGTCCTAGCAGTGGCACTTTTTGGGGTTATTTACATAACGTAAATTATATCGAACTAGTGCATAAATTTTGTAGAATGGATTATTTGCTCGGAGGTAGCTAGTCATAATTAGGTCGTGCCTCTTTGTCACCTTGAAATAGGGGGGAAAAAATCCTTCGAAAAGAATGAGTATACAATCTTATTTCTAATGTATTTACCCAAAAAAAATCTTATTTCTAATGCTTTTTTGATAGGTAATCTCATTTGTTTTCCTACGTTTGAAACCAGCTTCACTATCATATCTAGCATTTAACTAGAGTAGTGAGTTTTGAGTAATGAGATTTTATGTTATTATGAACAGTGTTTTCAACATTGATAAGATGTGGTGTTTTGTCAAACTTATCACTGAATCATTGTGTTGGCTGTTCTGCAGGAGGAGGAGATAAAGCTTAAGCCAGTTGTAGCATTTGATGTTGGTATGACAATAACCTTTCTTGCCATGATATTCAGAACATATGATGGACATTATTTTAGGATATTTTTATGATAGAAAATAATTATTGTCTCATTATTTATTTCTGATTTATTCATTTTAGTCTTTATGTATTTATAGTTGCCTTCTACTTATGGAAAGTAAGGGTTGAGAAGCTTGTATAAGTAAATGGTGCCATAACATCACTGAACAAGTTGGAAAGTTGTCTCTAAAACTGGTCTAAAGGAGTGTTAGAAGTAGTTGGTAATTTGATATATTGGAGGGTTCTCTCTTAAAAAACCATCAACCTTAATTTCATCTTAGGCTCTAATAAAACAAAGCAAATCGATCATCATTAACCAGTTGTTTATGTGTCCACAGGTGATTAGATCTATTACCTGGGCTCATAACACATGATGTTGGCTTCCGATTTTTTCTCATGTTTGTTTGTTGATATGTGTGCTGAATAAATTTGGTTTTGTTCAGAAGCTAACCCAATTCCTGTATAAATTAGGGATGTAATTGAATTGAGTCGAATTGATACATAATCAAGCTCGACTTAAAAACTCGAAACTGGAGCTTAACTTAAAAACTTAAAGCTCGAGCTTGTCTTAAGTTTGATTGAGCTTTAAATTTTAAGCTTGAGTTTGATTTGAAAATATATATGACAAGTTTGAGTTTAATTTGATTAATTGGATTAAGTTTAAACTTTTTATAAATATTCTCTAAATAATATTAGATATACTTATATTTAAATAAATTTAAATTATATCATGCGCGATTAGGCTCTCAACCTTAGTATTTTAAAACTTGAGCTTAATTCGATTTGTTACTTGAGTAGTTTGAGTTTAAGCTTAATTTGATTATCATTGAATCAAATTTGAATAAAACTTGAGCTGAGCTTGAGTAGTTTGCAAATCAGCTTAGTACATTTACACTTCTAAGGTAAATTTTATATACCCTTAGCTGCCACATATACTGACCAACAATGGGATAAATTTATTCATAAAATTTTTTATGTTTTGAAGATGGCTACATCTGTAGGGCTTGAAATTTAGGTTTAGTTGTGGGTTGTCAATGGAGTGATTTGTAACGAGAGTGCTTGAGGACTGTGGAAGGTGGATTTTGCTGTAAAGATGACTGTGGACAGTTTATGAGAGAGAGTTGATGGTGGGAGGGTTGTGAGAAAGGGATAGTTACCGTTTGGAGATATGGGCTAGTGAGAATGAAAAGAGGGGTGGATGCCAAACATTTTTGATGTCATTTGGAAGGATACTGTTACGAATGTTGACACGTCATGTAGGGAACGTAGAAAATTATTTCATGGAGTTGATACATTACTGTCCTTTGCTGTTCAAATCATGAGTTGGGTGGATATGACATAACAGGACAATTATAAGAGAAATAATATTTTAGAAACTGCATCTCTAATTAGTCTAGTGGTCAAACCTCAGTCTGAAAGCATATATGTGCCATTGAGATGGTGGACTGTGGTACTTAAGAAGTTTTGTAGCCAACAATTGCAACCACGGGGTGACAAAGGAACTTTTGCTAACCTAGCCTTGGAAGTCTTTACCCCCTCCCCTTATCTTTTGGTATCTCCTTAGTTGAAGGGGAAAGGGAGATTGGAAAAAATCAATTCTTTCATCAATTATTTTGATTCCTTGTATTTCAATTGGACAAAATCAATTGATGCAGAATTGGCGGGGTTTTCCCCTAGTTCTAGTGGTTTGAGACTAGGAGACCCTCTTTCTTCTTATTTGTTTGTTCTTGGCATGGAAATCCTTTCCTCAATGCTACGGAAGTTGCCTTTCATGTCTTCTTTTTCCTGCCATTGGCAGAGTAAAAAAGAGAGGCTCACCCACTTTTGTTTTGCTGATGATTTTTTGGTGTTTTGCAGGGGTGATCTTAATTCTATTAGCCAAATCAAACAAACTCTTGACAAGGATCTCCAAGTAAATTCCTCCAAGAGTTTCATGTTTTGCTGTAATGTTGAACCTCCTATTGAGGAAAGTTTCCTTAGCATCTTAGGGTTCAAAGGAGGCCAGCTACCTGTTTGTTACCTTGGGGTCCCACTTGTTAGCTCAAAGTTGAAGAAAGTGGATTGTGAGAGCTTAATTGAAAGGATTTTGGCTAGGGTTTCTTCATGGACTTCAAAATTTCTATCTTATGCAGGAAGGTTGTGATTCATTAACTCTATCTTGTTTTCCATGCAAGTTTTCTAGGCGTCGGTGTTTATTCTACCCAAGTACCTAATTAAAAGGGTGGAATGAATCCTTAGAAATTTTTTGTGGAGTGGAAGACCCAACATTTACTCTAAAGCCAAAGTTAGATGGGCTAAGGTTTGTAATCTAAAGAAGGAAGGAGGGCTTGGAATCCCTAATCTTATTTTTTGGAACACATCTTCTCAAATTAAGCACTTATGGAATTTATGTAAGGAAGACCAACCTAGTTTGTGGTCTGAATGGGCCTGTACATATTTCCTCAAAGGAAATGGTTTGTGGACAGCTTGTGTCCGCTCATTGTGCTCTTAGAATTGAAAGAAGCTTCTTAAGTTACGCCCACAAGTAAGATAGTTCTTTAGATGGAAGGTTGGGAATGGGCTCAATATCTCCTTGTGGTGTGACTTTTGGCTTTCAAATGGACCGCTAGATGTTTCCTTTTTAGCTAGAGAAATAGCTAATTCAGGTCTTTCTATGAACACTCGACTATGCTCTATTATGGACAACTACCGTTGGTGTTTGCCCAATGGCTTCCTATGGGATTCTCTATTTATTCCTTCTCACATTATGTAGGTCCTTGAACGTGCTGACAATTTCACTTGGGTTCTCTCTTCTATGGGTTTGTTCTTGATCAAGAGTGCATACAAGGTCCTCGCTCCTTGCGGCTAGCTTGTCACTTGGGATAGAGTAGTTTGGTGTAAAAAATTAATTCCTAGGCATTCTTTTATCCTTTGGCTCGCATGGCAAGAAAAGCTTCATACTTTGGATAAGTTGTTGGCTTGGGGTATAACCACTACAGCAGAGTTTTGTTTTTGTGTTGGCAGCCTGGAAGATTATCATCATTTATGTTTCGATTGTCTGTTCTCTTCTCTTGTGTGGACCAAAGTTTTGGAAGGAGTTGGCTGCCCTACAACCTACTGTACTTGGCAAGGAGCTACCCAAGGTCTCTTAGCTTCTACATCTTCGTCCTCTCCAGTTCTTATCTTGTGGAGAGTAGCTTTTTGAGCTGCTATTTACTGCATTTGGCATTCTCCGAATTCTGTTCACTTAGATTCTGTCATTCCTCAACCATTGTTTTTAGCTAGACACATCCTTTCTTATATATCTCTCCAACATTCCATGTAGGAGTGCTTGTGTCTAGTTTTGCTTGCTCCCTTTTGTTTTTTTGGAGCTTTTTGTTTGTAACCCTGCCCTTTGTGGGTTTGTACAGTTCCTCTTATATCAATGAATTTTTTTACTTACCAAAAGAAAAAAATTTTAATTTGGGTATTTCACTCATATTGCAGCTAGGGTTCCTTTAGGGCCAAAAAAATTAAAATGGTAGTTATGTTGATGTAAATTGAGAAACCATACACAGAGGCCAGCTATGACCCTCCAAGAGCAACTTTTGCTCTCAACTAGCTCTCAACTTACGTAATAATTCTGGTCTCAAGTCCATCTCTCAGCTCATTAGCCTATTTATAGGCTATACAAGTTGACTAAAAGTCAACTATTACCTCCAACCTGCATAGAAGGTAAAAACAAGAGAATACAAGTAAAGACAAGAAAATACAGCCACTAACCTATACAATGAACAACACATATCAGAGTATCAGCTAAGGGTATCAGCTGACTAAGCCTCCTTGGCCTCCTCTGGTACACTCACGATATTGGTGCTTGGGTTGTAAACTTGCCTATATGGTGGTGATGGAGGAAATATACATGTTTTTAACTTAATGGAATCGCTCTAGGAATCATGAGATAAGTATAGGTCATCATGAATAATTGAGATGATGTATGGAAAATATTGTCTTCCTGCATCAAGAATCTTAATCTCGGATATTTCACTTGCCTATATGGTGATGATGGAGGAAATATATAAGTTTTTAACTTGACATGGAATCACTTTATGAATAATGAGATAAGTATAGCTCAACATGAATGGAATCCTTGTGCTAGATTTATTAAGCATAATGCATGTGGCAAATTTCCATCTTCAATCAGTGTTTTTGACTATTTCTGTTGATATGAATATTTTATATTAGCTGAAATAAGGGGGCGGGATTGGTGCAACGTTGTGACCTGTCATATGGACACTGCACAGGCATATGTGTGGAGACTTCAAAATTTAGTTATCGGGGAGCATATTCTTAGACCATGCCCAGATAAGCCTACAGCTGTGAAGGTGAGAGATTACTTCTTTATGTTTTTGTGAATAAATTTCTTTCCTTAAATGGTAGAAACTACTGATGTTATGCCCATTTCATGTGTCCGGTGCAAGGCTTTTTGGTTTTCTTTTCATGCTTGTTTGAAAATGGCTCACAATGTTTTGAGGCTTGTAAGCTCATGCACAATTGCATTTCATAGTTTTACCGTCTCTTATGACAGGCTTGTGCAATCAGTGCATGTGGTAATTTTGCAATAGTGGGAACAGCAGGTGGTTGGATTGAGAGGTTCAATCTTCAGTCAGGAATGAGCAGAGGTAGTTATATGGATCTGTCAGAAGGGGGAAGCTTTGCTCACCTTAGTGAAGTCGTTGGTCTTGCTTGTGATTCAACTAACACTCTCTTGATAAGTGGTGGTTATCATGGAGATATAAAGGTGCATCAAAGCTCCATGCCTATGCATGTTAAAATTGTTCAAATTTAATTGAAAAGCAATTTTTACTCCACCTGTGATTTATTCTACAGGTTTGGGATTTCAAGGGACGTGAATTAAAATTCAAATGGAAGATTGGCTGTTCTTTAGTTAAACTGGTCTACCATCGTCTTAACGGTCAGTCTGTGTCTGTGTGTGTTCTGTGTCTCTATGTGAGGATTTGTGTATGTGCCTGAGCTTGCACGTGTATGTTTGGGTGTGGGGCGTGTTCACGCAACATATGATGTAGGGGTTTAGCTTTTTGAGACTAGAGTGCAGCCATGCATTAATGTAGCTTGTAATTTCAAAGGGTTACTTGCCTGCAATTGTTTGTTGCAACTATCTATTAAGTGATGGGTTGCTTGCCTGCAATTGTCCGTTGCAACTATCTATTAAGGGATGCTTTCTGATCTTATTTAGAAAATATGTTACTTGTGAATCTTGGGGCTTGAACCACATAAATGTAATGTTGTGTATATCGTAGCGCTTTCGTTTTACCATAGAAAAGAATTGATTTACTCTCAGAATACAAGATCAAGTTTCATGTGATTGAGGTTCCAAGCATCCAACTATAACACATCAATATGAATCTCCTTTCAGGACTCTTGGCTGCAGTTGCTGATGATTTCACTATCTGCATATTTGATGTTGTGGCATCTAGAATGGTTCGCAAATTTGAAGATCATTTGGATAGAATTATGGATATATGCTTTAGTGAGGATGGAAAATGGATTTTGTCGTCCAGCATGGATGGAAGTCTCAGAATTTGGGATATTATTTTGGCTAGACAAATAGATGCATTAGATGTTGATGTCCCTATCACAGCATTATCCTTGTCACCAAATATGGATGTACTAGCAACCACACATGTGGATCAGAATGGTGTTTACCTCTGGTAAGGTTTAATTGTATTTGTTTCCTTTACTGAAGGGAATCATTATCGTTTGGGAATCAATTGACAGGATATTTCTTATAAGTTGAGTTGGGAAAGCTTTCGTGTGGATGGAGAATGGAAATAATTGGAAACATGAATTTAGATGGCTGCTGTCATAATTGAATGCTCCTATATTAGTGTGTTTCTCGGTGGGAGTCTGACATGAATTGTTTAAACAGGTTCAATAAGACTATGTTTTCTGGGGATTCCAACATTGAATTATATGCAAGTGGGAAGAATGTTGTGAGCACTAAACTCCCATCCATATCTTCAAATGAAGATTCCCAAGTTGGTGAAAGCAATCAGCTCATTGACGATCATTCACAACCAAAAGATACTCCTGCTTTGCCGCCTCTGCTTCCAAACATGCCTGGTCTAGTCACCCTTTCACTTTTGCCCAAAAGCCAGTGGCAGAGCTTGATTAATTTGGACATAATAAAGGTCTGCTTCTATTCCTCGGTTTCTTTTGGAATCTCTGCAACGGACTGTCTTCTTTATATTTCCTTAATTCTGTTTCTTTGGTTTTATATTACCATTTATTCACATTTTCTCATCATATCCAGCTTCGTAATAAGCCAATTGAGCCTCCAAAAAAACCAGAGAAAGCTCCTTTCTTTCTGCCGTCAGTTCCATCACTTTCTGGAGAAATATTATTTAAGCCAAGTGATACAGTTGTTAAGGACATAGATGATGATGGTGACAAAAACCACTGGAAGCCACCTGATTTGCCAAAATCATCTCCGTTTTTGCAACTTCTGCATTCTTCTGCAGAGGCTAAAAACTGTGAGTGCAGTGTATTATATAACACCATTAAATATGTATATCATAATCTTCTCAATTTGTGACCTTAGTTTAATGTATCTTGTCTGCCAGTTGTGCTATTTACTGAATATGTCAAAGGGTTATCTCCATCAGCCTTAGATATGGAACTTCGCATGCTTCAGATTATAGATGAGGACAGCCAGGAAGATGGTGATAGGAGATTGGAGTTACTTTCTCTTGAGCTACTATTGGATTACTTTGTACAAGAACTTTTTTCTAAGAATAATTTCGAGTTCATGCAAGCCCTCATCAGATTGTTTCTGAAGGTATTACTTTCTTTTGGCTTCTTGTGTTACTGTAGCTTCACCTGTTGGCTATCATAAGATGATGTTACTAATGGCTGCTCTGCAGGACACAGAGATATAAAGAAGTGAATGTTTAAAGAATTAATATACAAATAGTGTCTTTACTTTGCTGGTGCACAAAAGAATAAAGCTTAATCATATTATTCAAATTATTTTGACAATTGTTATGGAAAATGTATTGGTTCCTTCTTGTAAGAGGAAGTTATTGGATTTGACTTTTTAACATTTTACCTATTTTTGCTTTAGATACATGGAGAGACGGTTCGGCAGCATTCGGTATTGCAAAATAGGGCACGGGAACTACTTGAAATTCAAACCTCTGTCTGGCAACGAATAGATAAATTATTCCAGGGTGCCAGATGCATGCTCACTTTCCTCAGTAATTCTCAGTTTTAGATGCCTAAGATATTTTTGTTGAGCTAAAAACAATGCCTCCAAGGTATCAACTCCTTCTGCACTTCTACTTTGCGATTGCAAGTAGAGATTGTTATTGGCAAGTGGGTCAGCATTATTTCAAAAACATGCGTACTTTAGAAAAAAAAGAGCTCAGCAACATGTTTTGTGTTTTTTTAATTTTATATTGTAAATAACTCAGCAACATTTTAGTTTGTATGTAATCAGATTAAGTCAGGACCTATTGTTCGTTGATATCAGTGTCTTGGAATCTTCAACGTGTACTTTGGTACTATAACAGTGGAATGGTTTCTAGGCTGTATTTTGATGGATTTTAGTTGAAGCTGAGGAACACTTTAGTTTCCTTATAAACTTCACTTGCTGTTCCTCTTATTATTGTCTGCCAAAATAAGCTATGCAGACCTGACTGTTTTGATCACATGCTGCATACTCTGCAGTTACTGCATAAGATACAAAGTTTATAATCCCTTTTTTAAGTCTCATATGAACATGAATTTGTCTTCTCTTAGAATTTTTACATAAAAGATTCTTTGCTGGTGCTTTGTTGATCTGTGATCACCGTTTGTCAATTTTGAGAGAATGTATAAACCCAAGTAAAATATTTTGCATTGGACCGTTGAAGATGTGATTCGTTGTCATGTCATTTTTCCATATTTGAGCAATCTTTTCGCATATCAGGTTACTGCTGCACGAGTTGCCCTCAAGAGTCAAATGGCTTCATTCCAAGTGGGCTTTTTGTATCAAGTGCATTATTTTGTAGAATATCAATCTTTCGTCCGTCTGAAACATCATTTGGAGGTGTCCTTCCCATTCACATACGTGTGCTCGCCATGTTTCGCTTTTCCCTGAACTGGCGATGGATGACAAAGGTTACAGCATGAGATGCTGTGAGGGCAGCAAACTACGGCAGGGCTATTTTTTGGGTCACAAGTAACCCATCTTTTATAGCTTCTTTTTGAGATTGTATCAATGTTTTAATCTGTTCATTCCCTTGTTTGAGTTGTATAGCGAGCAAAATAGTATGGTTCAATAAGAAAACTGTTTTTATTTGATCATAACCGCAATGGGGATCTACATTATTTTTGATCTTATGAAGAAAGTTTAATCAGTGTTTTCTGGAGTTGGGTGGTTAAAATGCGGAACTGTTTTTAAACCCTCTTGAAACAGTTTGAGAGTTGAATTGAATCAAATTATAATGTTTAGAACTACATTGAAGTAATAAAATAAAAATGGCACCAAGATGGGATGCTAAAATCTCATCTCTTACTAAAATCGATCAAAACTCAAAAGCAAAGGAATAAAGAGAACAGATTTCCTTTTGGCATTTAGAATTCTTCTGTATCATTGGAAAACTTCTTGCTTGATTTTTGATTGTCTTTATTCTGTAAGACAGTTTGATTGTCTTTATTCTGTAAGACAGGTACCTCGTTCCTTTTTTGTACTCCTTGTCAATCGCTAATCTGTTAAATTCATAGAATTTGAATGGCTGAATCCTCAATTGTCCACTTCAATTGAATATTTTGGGATGCAAACTAGTGTCAGCTTTGCCGTGGGGTCATCTTATTGAGACATCAACTGATAAATGAAGTGGACAAAATCTTGGAACTAACTAATGTTTGGTCATATTATTGAAAAGTCATATTAATATTTGGCTACCAACGTAACATATATCATTTAAATACTTATACAGTTCCTCGTTTTTTACTGATCGAGAAAAGGTTCTATTGCAAAAATTAGAGAGGAAAAGAAGAGCCAAAAATATGAGTTCGTTTCATGTGAAAAATTGAAAATATAAAAAATGTTAAAAAAAAAAAATCAATGGAGCAACCTTTTAACTTTTAGAGTCTTTTATTATTATTATTATTATTACCAGACCACAAAAGAGAACCTTCATCTACAATTCCAAACTCCAATGTTCGGTTTCTAAAGCCAAGGCGCTTTAATCCACATCCAAGGGATGTATTCACGTAATGTTGGGTTTTTGCTTTATTTTTTGCACATCTTTTGCAACATGACAAGCACAAGGCTATATTTTCCGTAGAAATGTCATGCATCAATAAAAGATTTATGTAGTACATAATTGTTCTAGTTTTCCTGTGAAAGAGCATGTCGGACTTCACTCTTTGTTCATCTTATCATGTTGTGGGCGCAATATGTAATTCCAATATTTTCCCAGAGCCCATATTGGAAAGATGTTTCTGTATGCCGAGTAACTTATCATACAGTTCTTGTTGAAGACTCCCATTATCTCCTGCACCAGATGACAAGGGCTCACTTGTCACTTTTTGTGTTAGCAATTACCATTGACTTAATAGCCATTCAATTGAAAGACTCAAAATTTACTCGAAATTTTGAGAGCATGCAATACATTATCCTTTATATCTTATCTTGTTTTCGGTACTGGGATTCAATTCCATAAAACTTGATAATATTGTTTGGTAATTCATAAGGAATGAATGAAGATCCTATTATTTTGTTTGGGTGTTAGTGAGTATTGAAATTACAAATGAGAGAGGCAGGGAAATATAGATAAAGAAAAGATGGAGAAGGAGACCGAAACTTAGAGAGTGGAATGAAAATTTTATTGAAGAAGGTAAGGGATATTATAAGAATCGGAATCCTTGTCATAGAGTAGAAAAGAAATGGAATTTTATAGGCTTGGAGAAACATGATTCCTTATAGAGCTCCCCAAATAAAAAAGAAAAAAAAGGAAAACTAAAGTATTTGGAATCCTACCTATAAGACCATGTTAATTGGAATCTTACCTATAAGACCATGTTTAATATGGGAACCCAGTCATGCTTCCTTATGTTTAAGTGTTGATGAGTGTAGTGCTTTAGCAATAAAATGTTTCCCTTGGAAAAACCAAGGTCTTTTATAGAGGACCTTGCAAAGTTATTTTCTTTTTTTTCCCTAATAGATTTTAGGTAATTTTAGTGTAGAGTGGGACCTCCAAAATTCAATAATTGTTAACAAATTTTTATAAGGAACTTAAGATAAAATGGAGAGTTTCTTAAAAGAGAGAGTTTCATAAGAAGTTGATGTGGCATTTAGATACTCAAAATGGGGTCTTTAGTGTTAGACATGGTCTAATAATCCAACAAGCCCTAATTATGACAGTTGAGAAAAAGAAAAGTCAAACTACTGTTAAAAGGATGTCATTTGGACACTGTTTAGTCAAATAATTTGGAGGTTTGGATTACTCTTTGATCGCTTATAACTTCTTGAACATTCTGAAATAAAATAATTTGCAATTTCTATTTGCTCCTTCGAAAGTGAATGGAAAATTTCTAGAACACTACACCTTTTCCATCCATCTACTTGATGTTGATAAAATCTTAGGAACTTTCAAAATTTTGACTCTTTGAATCACATCGTATTCTTTCCAAATTATGTCACACTATTTTGCTTTTAATGAATATTGTACTATATATACTAGCCTAGATGTTTGTTTTATCATTCAAGTACGGATATGATGGGAGCTACACCCCATGTTAACTCCTCTAAGCGTTGAAAATTTTTAAAATTTGTTTATTAGAACTTCAAGTTCTTCTTTTTGACCCTCAGCATCAACAAACACAATGCCTTCAAAAGGAATTCAATAGTAGAGGTTGTAGGTAGCTATAATATCCATCTTTGTCTCCAATAGTAGTAGCATGTTTGGTTGATGTTCCATTACTAAGTTGTTGATAGCTTCCACCTTGCCTTTAGCATTTGCTCCTCTTACATTCCATGAGATGATGGTTGTAGGTTTAGTTGATTGAAACTATGCCATCTTTGGTTCAATCTATGTTGCAATCACTCTATACCATAGTGTGTTAATACATTATGCCATCCACTTGGTTTCCATTGCAATCTAGCATGGTGAGACCATCATCACCAATTTGGCAAGGGTCTCTTCTCTGTTTTGAAACATGAGATGAAGCGCCCTTATCCTTTCCTGTGTTGTTGCTATAACTATGTTGTACTCCTTAATTGTCTCTAATCATACTCCTAGTTTGTTTGCCGCGATCGCACCATTGGGTTCCATTACCATCATGCGAATTGTTGGCACTTGTTCTATTAAAAGCAATTTGTTGACCATCACTAGTATTCTACTCAAGCTTGTTATGAGATGGGCTCACTCAAGAGGAACATAGAACAAGCGAAATCTTGGGGTCATCCATGGTGTCTTTGAGTTTTGTTAAGGCACTTTCACCTTGAAAAGTAGTAGTTACTTTTGCTCCATGCACTATACTCTAAGCTACCTTCATGATTTGTGAAAGTCATTTTGTGGATTTTGGTGTTGTTTGTCTATTGAATGTGAATGAATTCGCATTGCTATTTATTCATGTAAGATCTTCTCTATGAATCAATTCATTAAGTGCCATTGTGGGTGAATGATTGATATCTATCCTTTGGGAGCTATCTTCTCCATTTAATTCTTTGGTAATATTTATCTCCTGACTCTTCCTTGAAGTTGGTGCATCTCTTGTCCTTTATCATCATGATTATCTTGCCCTTGCTTATTTCTTGCCTCTATTATTGATTTTTCATATTTTCTCTTATTGTTATGTCTCTTGCTCGTAACCAAAAGCCAGTCCCCATAATCTATATCCCTATGCTACCCCATTTCTTGATGTAATACATGACCCTGATGGTCTTTATCCTTTAATCCTCTATTTAATGTTGTGTCTCCTATTTCTTTTGATTCTTTGTTATTCCCTTCTTCCTTTCGTTATTTTGTCTTCATCTTTTTATCGGTATGACATGGCCTAAGCACCCATGGTTAAGGCATAGAGATTGCAATCCCTCATATTGTAGGGAATATTTTATCCCATCAATCTGAATAGTATGCGTTAGAGGCTTATTGAAATTGACTTAAACACATGGTCGAGCAAATCAACACTCGTTGTGTATGTATCTATCTTTAAAACACGACTAATTACATTCACTATTTTTAGCAGTGCATTTGCAGCGTAGTATTCTAATGGTAGTTCACAAATCCTTACTCATATTGTAGCTAGGTCGAAATTTGCACCAAAAGCCCTAAAATTTGGTTCCCACCTTTTGAGCATTAGAAAATGCCCATTGATAAACCATGGGTATTCCTTGATGGTTCTTTTGATATCATCTTCATCACTAAAACTGATTGTGTAATAACCTTATCTATAGTTGATCGTTGTCAATTCTTGGGTGAAATCCCAGATAAATTAATTGCATTAATAACTTGTATCCTATCCCCACACCCCCCACCCCACCCCCCACAAAGGTTTTTACAATGATCGAAAATCTCTATGCTTTGTATATTTTTTTCTTCCCATTATTCAAAAGAGAAATGATGTGTATTGGCAATTTGGGATTACCTGTCTCTTATATCTCCCCATTTAATTCTTCATTTCCATTCTCCTTCGTGCCAATATTGTCTTCGTTAAAGAAGAATTGTTTGTAGGCATTGGGCATTGGATTCGATCTTTTTAGGGCATTCTTATAAGAGACACTAGGACGTGAAACATTTGTATGCTGTGGCTCTTTTCCCTCTTTCACTTTGTTGATTCTTTGTCTTCGTAGCATCTTCTCTCCACCCGAGCAAAAGGCCTATTATTGTGGCCATCATTCTTTGTATCATTATCAAATGTAGTTTGTGGGTTGAGTCTCTCTCTCTCTCTCTCTCTCTCTCTCTCTCCTTTTGGGGAGAATAATTAAAGCCTGTAGAGATGGGGTGGGTTTATCTTAGGTTCATGGTCTATGTTGAGTCATGCTTAGAGAGAAAATTTCACTTATCCATTTTAGACAGGTTGATAGTTTCGAAAAGGGGAAGAGTGACTATGTCGTGGAATACTGATGTTCTTGCTGTCTTCTTAATGAAATAAATTAACTAGGAAATCCATGGCATGATCTTACAAGTATGCATTAAATTGTGGGACTTATTGAGACGGTATGCTAGTGCGATAAGAAATAAGCCCTTGTGTGTATTAGGAGATTTCAATGAAGTCATAAGGAGAAATGAAAAATGGGGAGGGAAGAATATTAGTAACATTTGAACTACCCCGTATGCCCAAGGCATGCTAGAGTGTAGACTTACTGTCTGGGGTTCATTTGGCCATAATTTATATGGTCAAACTATAGGGAGCTAACTAGACTAAGTTAAAACATAGATTAATAGGGCTCGGGGGAATTATGAGTAGAGAGCCATGTACCCATAAGTAGCTATTTATCACATTGAAAAATGGACATTTGACCATTGTTCCATACTATTAGAAACCAATTTTAATGGATGGGAGAGAGCAACGAATAAACCTTTTCGATTCTAACCAATGTGGATGACACATTCGGATTTTAGTGAACTAATACATAAAGCACGGGAACATATGCATTCAGATTTTATACTAACAGCTAATAAATTTGGTAAGTGAGCTCAAATACGGAGCACATATAAGTTTGGGCATATTGAAAAAGAGAAATAGAAAATTTTAGCAAGATTAAGAGGAATAGAAAGAGGGTTGGTGGAAAAATTAAACTATTTCCTCATTAATTCCATGTTATTATGTGCAAACATGTGTACTACGAAAGAATATCATTAACAAGGTGGACCTCTTAAGTAAGAACTTTGTGTGAGGAGATAGTGCATAAAAGAGGAAAATCCATTGGTGTAATTGAAAAATAAAATGTCTACAGAAAATGGGGGGCTAGGTATTGACAATTTAGAGAAACACGATCGGCATGGCAATTAAGAAGATTATGGGAATTCCAACAGGGTAAAACAATTTGGGGTGAGCTACGTAGGCAAAATATAAGAAAATGATGAGAGATAACGAGATAGTAGTAGCAACATATGGCTTCATTTTCTAGAAAGAACTAGTTAAAAATCGAAAGTGGAAACTCGACCATGGATCATATATTATGGGGGACGGGATGAGTACTAATTTTTGTGTTGATTCATGGTCAAAATGGGGTCCATTAAACAATATTTTTAATAGACCATTTAAACATAATTCATATGAAGTTAAATTACATGATTGCTCGGAACCTGATTTAAGATGTAAAGAGAAAATTATGAGTTATCCAATATCAAATTGGATAAGAGATAATGTGGGATCAATACATTTGGTTGCAAGTGAAGAGGTTGGGCATTGTTTTCCCTTGGAAACACGACAAAAAGTTACAATTGAAGGAAATATATACAAAACTCGTAAAAATAGCTGATCATGAATGAGAGGGTTGAAATGGATAAGGCACAATCTTGTATTACCAAAAATATGATTATTTCTTTGGAGAGTGGCTCAAAATGGCTTGCCAACAGTAAGCAAATTTAGAAAGTCTTGCCAGAATTTAATGGACATTGGCCATAATGTGAATATGAAGAGGAAGATGTTGATCACGGAATAAGATCATGTCCAATGGTAATATCAATATGGCAGCAAATATAGTCGAAAAATAGAAAACTTGATGTAATGATCCATTGAAATCTTAGCTGGGAGAGAATTGCAAATGCGAGAAAAAAGAGAGGGAAATCGGAAAACCACCATAGGCGGTTATATTTGCCTTTTAATTCATGCCTTGTATGTTCAATGAGAATATTAATGACAGAGAATTTCATAAAAAAATGAGGTGGAAAGATTCATGAATTTTGTAGCTACACAAGGAAGAGGGGAAATATTGCTTAGGGTAGAAAAATACATATGGTGGAACTGGCCAAGAGAGGGGTAAATAAATGGGGGACTGATTAGGGATGATCATGGAACATGGATCATGAGTTCTGCAAGGAAAATAGGAAAAGTGGGGCACCTTAAGTGCCGAGCTGTGAGGGTAATTCTAGGGACTTCATTATTGTGACCTAACAGGGGTGAAAAGACTAGAGATTAAGACAAATCCCAACATTGTAGTAAATTTCATTAACAATTAGCAAAACTTAAAGAATAAATACTTTACTCATACTTTGTGTCTACATGCAGGAAAAGCTTGCAACCATGTGAAGATGTGCGTTTAGCATTTGTAAACAGGGAAGGAAACGGTGTTATCTTGCTACAAGAATAAGGAAGGAACACAAGGAGGAAATACTTCTTTTTGTGCCCCCAATAGAACTAGTTATGAATTTGTTGTTTGACTATGCATGTATTGTTTATGGAAAGGAGTATAAGGTGTTTTTGATGAGTAAAGGCAATAGCCCATATCTTGTTATCAATAAAAAAAGAATTCTTCATTTTGGAATCATATATGCTTTTTTATAACTTTATTCATTATATAACTTGGCTAACCCTCTCTTGAGTTAAATGATTGGCTTACTACTAATTATTCTATATTCTTTTTGAAAACTTTAATCTATGCTTTTAAAACATTTAGCAGTAATACAAGGATTTAAACTCCTTACAATGCGTTTAACTTTAGAAAGTGAAAGATAGTAAGTTTTTTTTTTTTTTTTTTCCTTAGGAAATCTGAATTACCTGTTGTGGAAAATCTCCATTGTTCATTTGTGAATTTATCAAGAACTTGGCAGCACGATGTAGTGGAGTTGGATCTCTCTTACTCTAGCAAATCAATACAATGCGTGCGTTATTACTTGCACCGTTCACATATATGCTGTGCTAGGAAGAACTTTTAACGTACCTGCCCAGCTTCAATGAGTGTCAACATAGCCCATGAAGTGTTCACCAGGTGTGATCTATTTCCTTTCAAGTTTGTGTAGACCTAAAAGATTATATTTACAAAATTGAACTTCATTATGTCTTGATTTTATCTCCTTTTAAAACCTTTCAATTCAATTGACATGGATATTGATTAAATTGAGTAGCATAAAAAAATATTTGGATATCCATAAATTAATGTATGGTTAAGTTGAGAACCTTGTCTTGGCAAGAGAGATAACTTTCTCCCCAACCACCGGATTGGAGCTGTTTGGATAGAAGGAAATGGCAAGCTTTTCTGATGCTAATGCTATTCTCATAATTCTTGCCACCTGCCAATAGGCCCATTACTCCAAACCATGTTCCGTATGTGAAGCAAACACCCCATGACCCGTACCTAGAATCCATCAATTAATATTATCAAAGTTGCCATAAGTTCCTTTTAATGACTTTTTTAGAACTCAAGTCCAACGATTTTCTTTTCTAAATGGGCTTCATAACGAAATAGAATTTTTTTCTTTCCATTTTTATTAGAATATCAATTAAATTTTTTTTTTTTTTTTGAAGAAAACTTGCTCTGGAGATGTAGCTAATTGTGTGTTTGGTGTAGGTAAGGTTTCCTATCTGTAGCAACTCCATCTATAAGAGTTTTAACACATAGAAAAAAGGGGGTTGTAGGATCAAAAAATGGATCATGGATCCCTTTTTTTTTTTTTTGTGTGTGTGTGTGTGTCTAAATGTGAAAAAAGTCAATAGAATTGGATGGTTTGGTACCATTCAGCTATTTTCTGCTTTTCATATCTCTTAAAAAAAGAATTCAACAAACTACGTGTTTTCATAGATTAGTTGGAATTTAGATGCTAATGATCCAATGATTATTTGTAATGTTCACCCGATAATGGTCTAAGATGGATTAGAAAAAAAACGTGAAGTTATTTGTTTAGGTTCACCTGACAATGGTTTAAGATTGATTAGGAAAAATGTGAAATACTATTTCAAGTTTTGCAATTTAACAGTGTGTGGGAGGATAATGAATTTTCAGAAATATAATCTTTTAACAAATCTAATTCTTGATAATTTTTGGATAAGAGAAAGGAGACACCGGTCTTCAAAAGACACGATTAGAATTAAAAAAAAAAAAAAACTAATCATATTTTACGGAAAAATTGGGGTGTGTTGAGACTTGAGACAACGTACCATGAACCATCAGGCATTTGTATACTCTCAATGAAATCCATTGCTTTTGCAATACATGCTTCTATTTCTTTCCTTCTATGTGTTTGATGTTGTTTCACAAAAGATGCCAGGCCTTGAATCGCTGCTGAAGTGCACTCCACATACCTTTTAAATGATAAATGATACAAAAGAAATGAATGAAAATTTTCTTAGTGTTTGTAAGATGTTCCTTTTATATGTAAAATTGACATGTAAAACACGAAAAGGATCGGGTTTGGAGCAGATCCAAGCAGCAACTCTCTCTCTCTCTCTCTCTATATATATATATATATATACACACACATATTAACTTACGGATAATCAATGACAATATCTCCAAATACTTCAGCTGGATTCATCATCTACAACACAACAAAGAAAAGCATACTGTCGATCCTTAATGATTCTCAGGCAATTAATCCTTGCGTTTTCTAAATCTAGAAATTTTGATATTTACCTCTAACCATGGATTGGACCTTGTGAGCTCGTATGATGCAAATCCTCCAGCTTTATTCTGTTGTGTAGTCACCAAAATCACTTTAAATTTCACAAATATTATATATTTTCGGGTAATAGATATAGCCTCTTGTAATTTATCATATGTAATAAAAACATAGGCTACTACATTATAAATTGTACTCGTTTATTTATTTTCCTTGGAAGTTATTTGTTTTGAATCCTACTATGCAACGATCACCTTGAAATAAACTGTTATAATAGTCAGTTACCTGTAGTGATAAAATCACATTGACAGCATCGTAGAGTCTTTCTACTGGAATTGTGTCTCCCACAACACTGGATGGCTTTTGTGACAGCAAAATTGCAGCCTGCACTTCTCACAAGATATATTAGACTTAAAATAAAACTTTCTTAAAATTCCTAGCTAATGATCGGTGAGGAAATGGAATTTGAATGTTTCTTATCCGTAAACTTCACCAATGTTTCAAACGATTAATAGTAAATTTTTTTATATCAAGTAATTTATTCTGTGAAGTGCATGGGATATGGAGAGGATCTATTGCGGATGTAAGTATACGTACCTTAAGGCCCTCTGCCGTACAATCAGACACCGGCCAACCATTATCGGGAGTTGAGAAAGGCCAACCCCCAAGCGAAATATGACGGTACCAATCACTCAATCTTCCATGGCTATTTGCTTTAATCTTAAAATCCAATTCAAATCAAAACCACTTCATCAAGTTAAAAAGCTAGTTTTTTTTTTTTTCGTATAGATCTACATGTATATATTACCTTTACGCTTGAGATAGAAAGTATGTGAACTAGACTTGTTACTGCAGTATGGGAAGAACAATATAAATGATATATACTTGTGCATGCTTAATGAAACTGTGTGCTTTCCGGAGCATTTCCGATCCACATTCGTCAGCCAAATCGGCGGAAATGATAGCTTGAACAGCCAAGGCAACATCCCATAGTTGAGACCCATTGTATCCCTGCCAATGCAATGCAATGAAGGGGGAAGGTATGCATGGGCTAATCAACTGATTCTGATTGGATTTTTGGTCCAATCACAATAACCGGATAAATCATAGCTACATCGAAAGCTGTCATGATTAAAGAGACATTTCGAACTTTTGACAGTTTAAGATTTTCATATAATTCTAACATTTTTAAAGAAGATTCAATATGATTTGTCTTAAATAGATTAACTTCTATTAAAAACTAAAGACAAACAAAAATTAAGCTCCTATCTTTTTCCTAGGAACATTTTATCGATGGAAACATTATTTTTTTTTTTTAAAGGAAAGCCCTTCTCTAAGAAAACTGTCCACCTTTGTTGCATTTGGATTTGATAAAAATATGTCGATGAACTTTTCGATTTGTAGCTTTCACGTGACTTGCATTTTTATATACTAGCAGTTACATACTAACGTGATAACTTAAACAATATACAAACTATTTATATCTTCACTTCATATTACTAACTCTGTGCAAGTAAATGGATGAATAAAATTTAAAAGAAACATAATTAAATATATCTATTATAACATACAATTTCGAAAGCTAAGAAAAAGAGGCCTTAATCTAAAGAAGATTTTTTCAAATCAATTTTTGATATAAATTTATATATAATCTCACATAGTATATATCTTTGATCTTACACAAGATATATTAAATAATATCATTTTTTATCCTTAAATAATATCATCTATATGTATATCCTCTTAAATAATATCAATTTTTTTTTTTTAATTTGCAATGGACTTTCATTCCCAATTTGCTCTTCATTATAGTTTGTGTTTGTTTTCAATTATTAATTACAATGTTTGGGTTTGTTTTCTTTTGCTTTATATGTCCCATTTATAAAAGTAAAAGCCATGCAGATGATGATATCCTTGTATTATATGGCTCTTCTTTTATACTTTTTTTAATTTTTTTTTAAATTTTTAAAAGGAAATATCTTTTTTCCCTAATTATGACATCAAGTGACCATCCTCTCTCCCTATCTCTTTCTTTTTTTTTTTATGAACTTTAGTTTTCTCTATTGAATTCGACGGGTAATATTACTCTTTATTTTTCCTTAGATTTTTCAGTTATTTATTTCTTATAACATTTTATAAAGACTTTTTTTTTTCACTATAAATTTATTTAAATAAGTATAGATAATTTACTTATTAACTATAAATTCATCAAACTTAACTTCTTTTATCTCACAATAATACTAGTTTTAGACTAAAGTGAAAACGAAGTATAAAATTTATGATTTGAATTACAATTATTGCTTTACTTTTTTTTTTTTATTGAATTGTGTTTTCAAATTTTTATTTTTATCCTCCTATTTGTGGAAATTTCCCGAGTACAAGGCAACAAGACATTGAGCTTCCACATGTTCGGTTTGTGAATTTTTTTGCTTTAGGTTGATTAATTTTATTTTGTTTATTGATCATTATTTTATAGTCTTAAATGTTTTATTATTAACCTAATGTAGTTTGTTACTTGCAATTGTGAGTGAAACTAATCTTTGTTGCTTTTATGGTTTTTTTTTTAATATAAAATGGTACTTATAGAGAGCTTGCAACATTCTTAATATTTGATAATACAAGTGTTATCATATAAATTACACTACTATAATTTGAAGGGTTGTGTTCTTAATAGCATAATATTTCATATTATATTATATATATATATATCTAGATATTATATAATATGATAGAATTTATTATAATATAATAAAATGTATTCTAAAATGATTATATAGAATTAAATATGAAAGAGACTATTGATAGTTATATGCATGAATGTGTAATACTTAATCATATAGTTAAATAATAATATTCACACCATTGTAAAACATTATTTGTGATAATCTTTTAAGTAAGGTTGATGTTCAATATTGTATATATTTACTTTTTATGTATCCTATCGTTGTTAATACCTTTTAGCCATTTATATACTTCATTTTATATTAGATTTTTTTTTCCTTATTGATAATATTTTTTGATCATTTATGACCTCTTTTTTTTATTCTTTATCCCTTTTCAACATGTGACTTTTGATAATTAACCATTTTTTTTATTCATATGCTCAAAGGGCATATTGCTTGGCAATTGATGAAACTACAAGTTGCATGGCTTAATGCAAAGCGGTACGATCATATATAAAACAAAATATACATATATGTTTATATGATTGAATTATAGTATCAACAACATATTCAAAACAATTGATAAATACTTATTAGTAATATATTTATCGTAATAATATTTTAAATAGATATATTATTTATATTAACATAATTTATTTGAAACTAAAATTCCCACACATTGTGCGGAGTATTAACAAGTTAACTATGTGTATTGGAAGTTACTTACCTTTTAAATATAATTATTAGAAGCAAAATAAAATTTCAAAATTTAAATTTATCATTATGCTTAGTATCGGCTATAGTTGTGGTTTAACATATAATCTATTAAATGCTTATTATTTCATTAACAATTTCTGAGTTACTCTTGGGAATTCTTGCAATGGTACCCCAGAGAGATAAATATGATAAAACTTTCTTGTTTTAAATTATTAATATTTTCCTTTTCAGTTTTCTTCCTAGTTATATTTGTGTAACTAGTCAATTTCTCTAACTCAATTTTTCCGATCATCCTCTCATATACAAGCTCTTTACCTAAGTGATTCCACATTTATATCCCTGTATTATTGTGGCAATAAACAGTCGTAGAAGCAAGTCGAATGCAGTCGACGAATTCGGTGATATGTATATTTATTTTCTTTATTTTCATACAAGGAACTTTCATCAATATGTATTTGTTTAATTAGATTTATTTGATTTCCTTTGGTGAAAGTCCTACTTTACATATTTGGATGCTTGAGATGTATAATTCATACGAGTACTTATTGATGGAATTATTGTGTTTACCTATTGGAATGAAGTGAAAGATAATTTCCTTCCCATAAACATAATATATGTAGTTATATAATATGATATGATTGTTGGATTTATTTAAAACGATAAACTATATGAGCTTATATGTGTTATTAAATAATAATTGTATAATAAGGCTATCATATTGTATAAAATGCAGATTAAAGTAATTTAATAAAACTATGGATTTTAATGCATTTAAAGTAAGTATGGGTTAATTCTAGTTTTACGATGGGTTAAACTAAAAATAATAACGAAAGGTTAATAGGAAGTTAACTAAAGGTTTTCTATATATATATCTGTGTATGTGAGTATGTGTGGCATTATAAAATCTAGTTATCATTTAGCTTTTGGTATCGCATCATAAACTTAGGCATCTGGAATTTGGAAAATACACTATACAGTATGAATTAACTAATAAGAAGGTGTCTTAAAATAAAAAAAGAAGAAGGATGATTGGGATTTACATTCTTTCCTTTCCAACAAAGAAATAGGAAAATCTATAGTTTGTTGTAATTTGGCTTTTCCCCTTTCCAAATCGTCCTTTCTTTATTCATCAAGTGAGTTGGTGATGAATGTCTTATATTATGGCAATGAAAGCATGATATGCCTCTTTTTGTTATCTTTGAGCAACATAGATATTTATTAATAAATATAAATATATATATATATATATATATAATATGGATTTGGGTAATTAATAAATTCAAATTTTGGCAATCCTTTATGTCTATTATTCAAGATGAATGATTAAAATAGCATGTCATCAAAGCGGCCCAAAGGAAAGTTAATATTTGGCTGATTTACATGTGCACTTGCGATGATAAATGTGTGATAGTCATTAGGTTTTCTCTATGAATAGTGAGTCAGCCTAAAGGAAGGCTTAATTATTTAATAGGAATTTATTATCAATATTTGATCACTGCACCAAGAGTACCTTTTACAAGTTGATATCTCTATACAAAGATTGGATATTGATGTTGTTTTAGGTATCTTGTGATGGGCCTTGCCATTATTTGAATTATTATTTGCATGATTTGGTATATATATGTGAGTTTAACTTAGTTTTACTTATTTTGTTCTTTGTATATAGTTACTAGTTTTGTTGTAAATATCTCTACCAACATTAATTTGATTCTTATGCTGAATGGTACTAATTTTAAAACATGGCAAGATAATATAATGATCATTCTCCGAGTCATGGACCTGGACTTAACATTAAGGGAAGATCGCCCTCCCATTATCACTGATAAGAGTACCTCTGATGAAAAGAGGGAGATGGAAAAGTGGAAGCAATCAAATTGTATAAGTCTAATTGGCATGAAGTGTGCCATTTTAAAAGCATTCAAGGGCATTATGTCTGATAACATTGTGATGGGTAAGGAGTTCCTTTAGGACCTTAAGAAGAGATTTGCCAAGAATGAAAAAGTTAACACAAATATACCCTTGGAAAAACTGATCTCAATGAGGTATAAAGGAAAAGGGAACATCGGGGAGTACATTATGGAGATATCTTATATTGCTTCAAAACTCAAGGCACTAAAACTAGATTTGTTTGAGGATTTATTGGTGTACATAGTTTTGATTTCTCTTTTGGCACAGTTTAGCTAGTTTAAGATGAGTTATAATTGCCAAAAGGACTGTTGGTCCCTTAATGAGCTCATCTTACTCTATGTGCTGGAAGAAGAGAGACTAAGCCATGGTGCTCACTTAGCCAGCACATTCAACGACAAAAGGCCCAACAAAAGAAAGAAAGGTAAGGAGGTTATAGTACAAACACCTCAACAGAAACAAGACAAGGAACATACTGAGAATGTTTGTTTCTTTTGCCTTGCTAAAGGACATAAAAAGTAGTAATGTACCAACTAGCATGCTTGGTGTACACAAAAAGTCACACTTCTTAATTTTGTTTCTTTTGAGGTTAATTTGGCTTTAGTATCCAAACATACATGGTGGAAAGATTTAGGTACAACAACTCACATTAATGTATCCATATAAGGTTGCTGAAAGTCCAGTGATGGTGAAAGATACATTTATGTTGGTGGTAACAAGACAGTTGAAGTTGAGACAATAGGGAACTTTACATTATTGCTAAGGACTAGTCATTATTTAGATGTAAATGAGACTTTTGTTGTATCGTCTTTTAGATGTAATTTGATTTTTATTATCACTTTAGACAAACTTGGTTATACTTGTTCATTTAACAACAGTTAGTTTAGTCTTTTTAGTGATTCAAAATTAGTTAGTAACGGTTCCTTATCTTATAGCGATAATCTTTACTTACTTGATACAATTGCCTCTTTTAATGAATCTCTACATGTCAATACAAGAAAGCATAAATTAATCGATGAGAATTTAGCTACATTATGACATAAGAGATTAGGTCACATCTCCAAAAGGAGAATGGAAAGACTTGTGCCTAATGGTATTCTTGTTCCCCTTTATTTCACATATTTTGATTTATGTGTTAACTATATAAAAGGGAAACAAACAAATGTTAAGAGATTACGTACTAACAGGGCAACGGAAGTCCTAAAACTCATTCATATGGATATATGTGGACCATTCCCTATTGCTTCCTAAAATGGACAACGGTATTTTATAAAGTTCATAGATGACTTCTCATGATATGGCTAACTATATCAAATTCATGAAAAATCATAGCTACTGGATGTGTTCAAAAGATATAAAGTTGAAGTTCAAAATCAACTTGGCAAAAGAATTAAATGCATTAGATTTGATTGTAGTGGTAAATAGTATGGGAGATACGATGGATCGGGTGAATAATGTCTAAGACCATTTGCTAAATTCCTAAAGGAAAGTGGTACTGTCCTACAGTACACCATGCCAGCTTCACTAACCATAAGTGGTGTTGTTGAAAGACGAAATATAATGCTTAAGGATATGGTAAGAAGTATGATTAGTCATTTCACCTTACTAGAATCACTATGGGGAGAAGTATTAAAAATTGTAGCATACTTACTTAATAGAGTACCTATTAAAGCAGCTAATAAAACCCCTTATGAGCCTTGGACAAGTAAGAAGCCTAGTTTAAATAACTTACATATTTAGGGATGTTCGACTGAAGCTAGGCCTTATAGGCCACATGAAAATATACTGGACTCTAAGACTGTTAGTTGTTACTTTGAAAGGTTCAAGGGTTACAAGTTTTACGATCTTACAACCAAAGCTATGTTCGAGATGATTAATGCTAGGTTCTTTGAGAATGTTGAGTTTGCAGGGGGAGATAAGGATAAGGACTTTATCCTTGAAGAGAAGCATATTAATATTCCTCAAATTGCCATTGATGATGTCTAGGATCAGACTTTTATATCTGATATTGTTGAAGAGGTAACTCCAAACCAAGATAATATCCTTATACCTCCTGTTTAGGATCAAGAAATTATTCCAAATCAACAAACTCTAACCTTAAGAACCTATGCCATTAAGGAGATTCAGTAGAGAGAAGAGAAGTGCAATTCCAGATGATTATATTATATTTCTCTAAGAACATGAGGATAGCATTAGGATGATAGAAGATGATCTAATGAACTTCCGTCAAGCCATAGAAATTTCTAATTCTCAAAAGTGGATAAATGCTATGAATGACGAAATGAAGTCCATGAAAGATAATGACATATGGGACCTCGTTTTGTTGCCTGAAGGAGCAAAACCCATTGGTTATAAATGGATATTTAAGACCAAAAGGGATCCAAAAGGTAATATAGAAAGGTATAAGGCATTTTTTGTTGCTAAGGGCTTCATACAAAAGGAAGGTATTGATTATAAAGAGACTTTTTCTTTAATTTTATTGAAAGACTCTTTAAAGGTTATAATGGCACTTATAGCTCATTTCAATCTTGAGTTATACTAGATGGATGTAAAGATTGTGTTTTGCAATGGAGATATTGATGAGATAATTTATATGATGTAACTGGAGAACTTTGTTTTGGGATATCTAAAACAAATGATGTGCAAATTAAAAAAAATCCATTTATGGACTCAAGCAGGCATCTCGCCAATGGTATCACAAATTTCACTAAGTCATTGTCTCATTAGGTTTTGAGATGAATGCTGTTGATGATTATGTATACTATATGTTTAGTAGGAGTAAGTTTATTTTCTTAGTTTTATATGTAGATGACATACTTCTTGCCACTAATGATATGGGTTTATTACATGAAACAGAAATATTTCTATAAAAGAATTTTGAAATGAAAGATCTAGGTGAAGCCTCTTTTGTATTAGGAATTTGGATATATCGGGATCATTCTTGAGGTATCATAAAAGAGTTATATTGAAAAGATACTCAAAAAGTTTAGCATGCAAAATTGTAAACTATGTGATACCCTTGTTGCTAAAGGAGACAAATTTAGTTTAAGTTAATACCTCAAGAATGACCTTGAAAGTAAAGAAATGGAAAAGGTCCCTTATGCTTCGTTCATAGGAAGTTTAATGTATGCGTCTAGATATTTCGTACATTGTTGAAATACTAGGGAGATACTTGAGCAATCTAGGGATAGATCATTGGAAGGCAGCTAAACGAGTCATAGGGTACTTATAGAGAATAAATAATCAAATGCTCACATATAGGAAATCAGATCAATTGGAGGTCGTTGGTTACTTTAATTCTAATTTTGCTGGATGCCAAGATAGTAGGAGATCCACATTAGGTTATATTTGTCTGCTTGCTAGAGGAGCAGTTTCTTAAAAAAGTGCTAAGTAGATACTCATGGCTTCTTCTATTATAGTAGCAGAGTTTATAGCATATTATGGGACATCCAATCATAGAATATGGTCGTGGAACTTTGTCACTAGGCTGTGTATTGTAGATAGTATTAAAAGACCACTTAAGGTATATTAAGACAATAAATCAACAATACTATATTTCAATAACAACGGGAGCTTGACAAAGTCAAAACACATAGACATTAAGTTCCTAGTTGTAAAGGAAAGAGTCCAAAATCGGTAAGTGTCTATAGGGTACATTGGAACAAACTTCATGATTGCGGATACATTTACTAAGGGATTACCACCCAAGGTCTTTCATGAGCATGTTTCTCATATGGGTGCTACACATTTTCAGGATATGTAGTTTTAGTAGGAGTTTGTACCTTATGTTAGTCCCTATTTTAGACTTGTTAAATAGATAATGGTATAGTTAAGGTTAAAGTTAATTTCAGTTCTTAGGATATTTTCACTAATGAGATATCTTAATAAAGTTTAATTTTGAACTAGTTTTAACTAAGGTAATAAAGTTGGACCCATTGGAAATAGATATGTTGGATGACATTAGATGTAATTTTCATGCTACACATCCATACTTGATCTATATCATTTGATTGTGTCAATATACGTGGTCATTAAAGGGTCAATTGTGATATATGTAGCGAAACCTGCTTTAGTCCTATGTTGATATGATTGATGGACTAGATTGCTTGCATTCAGGAATGATAGTGATTTTTTTTTTTTTGGAGTACTTATAAAGTTTATACACAATTATAAAGTTACATATATAACCCAAGTGGGAGATTGTTGGGTTTATTTTAAATGATAAGTTATACGGGCTTATATGTGTCATTAAATAATAATTGTGTAATGAGACTATCCTATTGTATAAATTCCAGATTAAAGTGGTCTAATAAAACTATGGATTTTAATGCATTTAAAGTAAGTGTGGATTAATACGTGTAGAGACGGGACCATTAATTCCAATTTTATGATGGGTTGAACTGGAAATAATAACAAAAAGTTAACAGGTGGTTAACCAAAGTTTTTCTATATATATATATATATGTGTGTGTGGTCATGATCCTCAAGTCACACACAACATTTTATTCCCTCTAGCCTCCCGTCACTAGAAACGATAAAATACAGTATCTTAGGAATTTACATGATAGACTTGGAAGACCAAAATGCTAAATCAATTTTAGAAGTTTTTTAATATAGATTTAGATACGCTTTCGCATACTATTCTCTCTCTATATATATATGGTTATGCCCTAATTTTACACATGTATTGTTCCTAGTGTTTAGTTTATAGGATTAAAGCATTAATAATCCTAACAATGATATGATATGATATAATATAATAATGTCAATAATGACTTGCAATGGCTAAAAAAAAAATAGAAAGGAAAAAGAAAACGTTAAATTATTATACCTGCATTTTCATTCCATCCTCAGCCAGCCATAAGTAATCTTTTATTCTGGGAAGGTGATGCTTAAATGCTTTGGAGTTCGGATCCTCGACCCAACAGCAAATCATGTTCAGAACCTGCGCTTTATGTGGGAAAAAAAGGATAAGAATATACTTCATAATTAATCCCATTTTTAATGGTCATTACACTCTGGACTTGCATAGTTTCTTTCGTCCCCATTTCAGAATGTCGTAAAAAGAGACCAGTTGTTGCAATTGTCTTCTTCTTTATACCCTTTTCAGTCCTATCCAAATCAAACCTTCGACTCTTTGTCTTTCATTTTATATAGACAAATTGATCAATGATTAGAAGATTTATCATTAAATGCTAATACATGTACTTATAGATAATTAGACGCCGTCCGCTAAAAATAAGGTTCCATTAATGGGTGGGAGATGCCCTTAGGACCTAATTAAATGGCTAAAGATTGTCTTTTATTTTTATTTTGTAATTTCTTAATTAGTGCTCTTAAAGCATCCGCCCTTATAGATTTTCCATGATAGCTTACTGCAATTAGTGATTCCCGTGATTGAATTTAGAATTTCCCTGTCTTGTACAACATTCGATGTTGTTCTTAATTTTGAAAAAAATGTGGGCGAAATACCTTGTTGACCGGTCCAAGGCAAATATATTGCGTATTTTCATCCTCATAGTGAATATGTTTCATGACAAGATTGAGTGCTCTTTTTCTCAGTTTAGAAAGAGGCCATTGCGTCAAGAGAGGTTCTCCAACTTTATAAAGACAGCTCCAAACCATATCTTGTATCAACGGATGTGGATAATATAGATCTTCCTACAAATTTGAAATAAAAATTAGGGCAAGTTATGCAAACACTTCCAAGTCATTCATTAGATGCCGAATAGGTCTTTAAATTTTAAATGTACCTTTATGAATCTATAATTTTTCTAACCGTTATGAAAGCTCAACATACAGTTAAATGTGATTTTTTTTTTTTATAACAATTTTAAGGTTATAAAGACGGTTTGCATTTCTTTTATATTTTCAAACATCATCGGGAGTTGAAATTATACTTTGAAAGTATAAACCTAACTAATAATTTAGATGGTATATTCATATTCATCTCTAGAAATTTTTGTTTGTAAAATGCTTTTTAATGAATCAACAAAATTGGGAACCAAACGAATCACAGAAAGAGTTGAATACTCCACGCAAGTTCGCCGATTGGTGTGTTAAAAACATATTGTAGTCTGCATTATTTTCATAAGAACTATTCACCGATTGGCATGTTAAAAACATATCGTAATCTGCATCATTTTCGTAAGAACCATTTACCGATTGATGTGTTAAAAAAATATTATAATCTGCATCATTTTCATAAGAATGGTCCAATTGCGAAACTTCACGTATAAAACAAGCTACTTGGAGAGGATCACCTTAGCACAAAGATTCCTTGCCTCGTCCCAATCAATTTGATGATACGGTAGCGTGTAAAGCTCTCTTCTAAGGGATAATATGGTGGAATTAATTGGACCCACGAATCTTTTCCCGTACAAGAATGACATCGGTAAATAAACCATTCGGCAGTGACACCACATCCGACCTGCAACATAAGCATCAAATTATATGATGCCCCTCGTGGTCACGGCCTCCCCCTCATTATTATAATCTATTATTAAATTAATCTGTAGCAAGAACCGAACAATTGAACTTAAAAAACAAGCCATCTGCTTGACCTGCTTTACACTTAGTATGTACACACTAATAGGAATCCAAATCCATTAAATTAATAGACGTGATTTGAAAGGGGAAAAAAAGAAGAAGAAGAAGAAGAAGAGTGATACACGGTTAGATATAGTGTTGAGAAAAGTCTTGAACAATATAAAAAATTTTTTTAGCACGTGAAAATATGAACCCATTGATGTGTTATTATTAGCGAATTTTTTTTCATCATTTTATTATCACCACGGGGACAAATCATTCTGATATTAATAAATTAGACAGAGGACGTCCTCTTATCAATTTTCTTAAAGAAGCAAACGTTCATTTGATTAGAAAAAAAAAAAAAAAAAGACTTGGAAGTCTATCTCCTTACGTAGTGGCTGAAAAAGAAAAACCCTCGATAGATTTAAAGAGAAATTATTACCATCTAGAAGAAGGTACAGTAAAAGGATCATTTTAGCATGACTCTCGATAGATTGATGGTTTAATCCTCCATTATCCGTTTGTTTCTCTGTTTTCTTCTTGTACGTCCTTTTATCATGGTTGATTAATGAATTTTGAGTTTCTTTTACAAAAAAAAAAAAAAAAAAAAAAAAAAAAAAATCTACAAATAGAGATTTGTTATAAGCTTGTGTATCAACACATCCTAGCAATTAATGAGCTGTAAGTTGGATGATCCAGTGGAGATGGTATAATAATCATTATCTTAATAGGATCAACTTGTTCAATATATATAATTAATTCACCGCAAATGCTGTAGTTAAGTAATAATTGAACAGTTAGCACGGTCACCTTAATGGTACGGTCTTTCTAAATGAAAACAACATACTATATTTCTTCTTAGAGTCCTAAATAATTAGAATACTGACCGAAATAGAAATTTGGATTTTTTTTTTCCTTAGTGCAAGTAATTGCTCAATAAGAAGAAAGGTGGATGAAAATACCAGGGTGTATAGGGAAAATATCGGGGAGTAACCAAAGTTCAGGAGGTAGGGGATTATTGCCGCTCCACTGATAGACGCCAAGAACCTGGAAAATGAAGTGATATTTATCCTCTCTCGTTAACGGGACAAAAAAAAAAAAAAAAAAAGGAAAAAAGAACTAAGTAAAAGCTCATCTCATATGCGTTATTGATTTAAAATACACATGAGTAAAAATAATAAAGTCATTTAAAATATCATCGCGATGAACATGTTAATTGTAGATATATATATTTATAATAATTAGGGTAAATAATATTTTCTAGTTATACAAAAAAAAAAAAGACATATATATATATATAAATAAATATACTATTTGACTCTTTGATAATTTTTCATAAAATCATACATCATTTAAAAAGCGTTTTAACCTTTTAAGATACAAGAGCAAATTTCATGAATGTAAAGAGAGTTTCTTGCTCTATATTGAATTATGTAAAGCTTGCAACATGTATAATATGACGCCCATTTTGAACAGAAGTTAACGAAATTAAATATACAAAAGATTTAAAAATTACTAACAATTGCAAACAATTACGGCTATATTCCCCATGAGAATTAACTTAAGAAAAATCAGAACTATTAATAGTTGTATGCTCACAGAAAGCCACATCTTGCCCCAGGATGGAATGAAGGTAGCTCCACCATGATTCAAAATCCATTTTCTTGCCCTATTCATTGCATGGTCGACTCCATCATTCACATCTTCTCCAAGCAATCTCAAGGTAATATAACAAAGAGTTGAGCAAAACATTGTACTGCTCCCTTCAATATGTATTCCCCACCCACCATCTTCATTCTGCATTAGTGAATTCGATCATTAATTTTACTTAATTATTTTTGTCCCAAAAAAAAAAAAAAAAAAAATAGAGGATTCTAAATTGGGCATTTGCATCAGCTCAGGTGTCATTTAAATTTTAGCACGATGAAATAACTTTAATTTATTTAATTAACTTCATTTGATGATTTTCGATAAAAAGTATGGAAAAATAGAGTTTAATTAAAAAATAAAAAGGAAAAGGAGAGAAACTACCTGATGATTATAAATATAACGTCGTATTTCAGATTGATGCTCGGATGGAAGGATTGTTCTTAAGGCTCCAGTTACATATAAAGCGATAACCTTTATATAGAAAAGACGATAATTAATGAGAAACATATTAAGTGACTTTTGGCTCTACTTTTGTACACTGCATATGCATGTCCATTCCTAAAATTTGAACCCAAAAGTGATCACATTATCTTTGAGAATGAGAGGAAATTAAAACCTGCATTAGTGCTTTAGTAACATTACAAAGATAGCTAACTGTTAGCCTTGCATGTAGTAATAGAACTTATGGTAACATGAGATCATGTACGTGTAGGGTGGTCTTTAGATGCATTAGAGTCTATACCTTATATCGTACTTATCAGCTTAACCTTGATTTTAATCAAGTTTAAACTTTTAAGTAGGGGTTACTCAGCTGGTTAATTTTGAGCTTAGTTTAGGATGCTTGTTTAGATTCCATTATATTACAAAAATATATTTTTTATTTGATTTATATAGAAGCTTATACTTGATTTACTTTTGATAAAACTTGATATATATTTCAGCTCAACCTAAACTTAATCAAGCTTACAAAGAGTTCATTGAATCAAGAATATGTCGATATTTATGCTCAACTCAATAATTTAATCGAATTCAAGTACGATACAAGTCTATCAAATGGGATTCTATTACATATCAAGTGGAATTTGAATAGTTATGATTTAGAATGGTTTGTAAATTATATACATATCCCTATCGATGGCCAAATTTGTCTTTAAATTAACAAACAATTGCAGGTATAATACGGGGTGGAAAATGCCTCACCAAACCGGGGAGAAGAAACAAAGGACCACCGTAGTCCCCTGGCCAAAATCCATCGTCAGCCTGCAAAGTTGAGTAGAACCTTAAAGCCCTTGTCAACGTCATTTTCACTATCTCTTCGTCAATTTCATCTTCGTTTTCTAACATACGGACGGGACACAGCTCCATCACTTCTTTGTCAATCAACTTCTCCTTTGCAAACTATTTTAATAAAATATATCATATGGGTCATTTTGCGACCGATTAACATTGGATGTCAAAAGTAGATAATATGTCCACTTTTTTGTATGTTGTCAAGTTGAAACTCACTTGAAATCTCATTAAGAGATCAGCACTTTGTCGTACTTGAAACCGATGTTTTGTGAACTCACTACGAAAGTCCTCAACCTTATCTCTCTCTTCGACACTTCCGAGATTCATCTCGAACTCCCAGTATTGTCTTCCAATGTGATTGTTCACACTGCTCACCCATGGATCATCATCCCCTTGTGAAAGTTTGAGCTTCCACATTATTTTTTATTTTAGATATTCTTCTTCTTAATCTTCACTGGGAAGTGTTGATCTATGAGAGCAAAGTTTACATTGAATTAAGTCTCTCATATTAGATGTTGATCACGCTAAGGATAGAAGCATACGTGATTATTATTCAAATCTAATTAAATTTCTTACCTTCCACTACTAATTACTTGAATTTTGAGTCAGTCTTGCATTAAATTTCTTCAACATATGTGATGTATGAGATCTATATAAGGTCAAGTTGATTAGTAAATCCTACCATGAGTGGTGGTGTTGGTCACAACATAAATGTTGTATCTTCTATAGATAGATATTTGTTATTCTAAATTTACTATCTTGAGTGTAAATGGAATTAACTTTTATGACTGCAATAGTCTTTTACTTAGGTGTTTAACTATGATTGATAGAACATCTTAAGATAACGATTCATCACAATCATGCATGAAGAATATTGAATATTTTAAAGGTTTGAATTGTTAAGATATTTGCTATAATCAAAGCCTTTCAGTTTTAAATATTATCTTAGTTAATCAAAGTAGTTACATTTACTAGTGGCTTTTAGTGCTTAAAGAGATGATAGAAGACAATATAAATGGGCAACCAACAAAAGGTATGGTTAACAATAAAAAAAAAAAAAAATTGGCAAATGTGGAAAATGATTTATGAAGATGGGTATTATTTTTTTCCATCCTTTTTAATTGATCTTTTTTCCCATGATGATTAATCACTTATTAGTTATGACCTTTAGTTTCCATCATCACTTGCCCTTAAAAACCCATACTAGCTATAGCTTGTTAACACAATTATGACTACATTGGATAATTCTAAAGCATCAATTATAACAAATATCACGGAAATTTCGAAAAAGCATTCTCCTTTAAACAAACTCTAAACGGGAGAATGAGATCCTTAGTTCATTATGGTAAACTCTGATAGTGTTTCTTATGCTATTTTCAAGTACACCCAACCATTTAAAAAAGAAGTTAGCTTAGAAGTGGATAGAATTTATGGAAGAAATCTTCATTCTTCACAAAGAATGAAATCTCTTTTTTCAATGTCAAGGACATATGAGTTTTTGCTCTGCAAGGGAGGGATGGAAATTTTTAAACACCACATAATAGAATGGATACAAAATTAATATGGTTATGAACGCGATTATAGACATAATATTAAAATTGATGCAATATTAAAATCAACGTAATACATGATATGAAAGATATGTTTGTAACACACAAATAATTATGATTATAATGCAAAGTAATAATTTATAATCTCTATTCTATTTTATACATTTTTGACTACATAAGTTCACTATGAAATCGAAAAAAAGGGAAAAAAAAAAACACAACCACCGAACATGAGATATTACCCGTACCTAGAAGAATAAGGGGTAAAACAAACCTTCGTAATTAAGAGCACAAAGACCTCTTGAAGCCAAGGCTTTATGATTTTGAATTGAATTTCCCAATGCTACGCACAAATGGACAAAATACAATGCTGGATTTTAAGCGTCCGTTCAAACCATATTGCTATACTCAACTCTCAAGTCACATAAATTCTTGATAGGATTAACTTTGTGGATCTTTTGTGCCTTGGAAGGCCATAGGCTACATATGACTAGCAACTTATATAATGGTTGGTTAAGTATAATAATATAATAATACAACACGGTTGGCAATTGTCATTTTACTTCTCGGCGGTAAGTGACTGTCATTGAAGAGTCAATTATTTGTGGACCACAAGTGTATGCATCGATTAAGTGTATTGATGAAACTCAACAAGCTGTCGTGGTGGTACATGGCTTTTTTATTTTTAATTTTTCTAAAATGAATTAGTAATAATAATGACCACATGATAGAAGCACAGTGTTACGAGGAGGCCAATTAAAAAGACCTAATTAGTACAAAAATTATACTACTGACGAAATTGCATGAAGAGGACATTAGTAGTATAGAAATTAGTTAAAATTACATTTCTATTACAGTTTGTTATAGATTCTAAATATTAACTAGCAGATCTATAACTGAATCAGGTAAAAAAAAAAAAAAATAAAATAAAAGAACAGAAATAGAGAAGAAGGGATCAATCCTGGATTTACAGAATCTTGAGACTAGATGTCTTGGCTCACTTGAAGCAGCCGCTTACAACTTTCACCTTGCAAAAAGAAGAAATATTCTCAAGTTAGAAACCTTAATAAAGAGAGAAAGAGAAACAGGTGGAAATTTACCGCAAGTATTGAGGGATTCATGAGTTGAAGTGTATTTGGTGGAAATCTCGAAAACTACTTTGATGTAGGACAACACCTCAAGTGGAAAACAGATAAAGATGCAAGTTTTATTGTAAAATATGCGATACTAGACTATATCATATCCTAAGAGGTTCTTCTTTAGCTTCCCTATGGAAAGAGAAAAGTTACTAGCAAAATTGTCGTCGTCTAAGTAAATTAACTGCTATTTACAAGAGGAGACCATTTTTGGCTGATATCTATCGGAATTAGTATGTCAACTCAATTTTCTTTGGGCTAACATTTATTGGTATTGGGATGTCGACCTCGTTTAGTGGTGAAAAGTACTGTGGTGTTGCTGGTGTTAATCTTTTATTGTTTAGAGGTGGTAGTTTGTGGGAAACGTTCCCATATTAGGCAATTTTAGTGGCAATTCTTAGCTAGGCTTGGGCAAAAGAACCGACGGAATCACGATCTGAACGAATCGAATCCAATTGGAAAATTAGTCTTTTTCCCGAAACGGTTCTGTTTGCGTTTCAATTTAGTTACAGGTTACCGGTTTGTGGTTCAGTTCGCCTCGGTTCAAACCGAACCAAATCGTTAAGACTTAAAAAAAAAGGCTAGTGAAGAACGTTGGCAAGCTATAGTAGTTTCACTGATCTTCAAGACAGGCTTCACCGAAATATTTGTTAGCAAGGAAGGTTGTTTGCCATTGAAACTCATGACTGAGACTTGCGCCTTCTCATGTGAGGGACTGCCACCTTCCAGTATAAGCTTTGTGCTGTTGAAGCAGGTTAAGAATTTCAGAGCTGATGAGTTGATGGAGTTTTAGGAATCAAATTTGAAACTGAAGAAGTTTATTGAGAACTCACCTATTTACCTTGTGATGTATAATAGCAAGAGGACTATCTTTGCTACCAATTATCAATGGTGTACATTTGGCTATAACTTTGAAGATGTATCCATTGAATGTACAACCACCAATTTAACAGAAGCCAAGATGGTTTTAAACACCATGGTGACAACCTTTTTAGCATAATGGAAGAAGAGTGAGGTTGAAACAGTTGAATTGATATGGTCTATTGGACAGTCACACGTCTATCCTGATTTTTCCATTTACAAGATGCAAGTTCCTTTAGCTTATATTTTAGAGAGAGTCAGGTGCCTTTAGAGGCTGATGAGGTCACCAACTTGTTAGACTAGATGCAACTAAGTGTAGAAAAGTCTAAATCCACTGATGGTCAGTGCAAAATCAATGTTTCTATACCAACTAAAGATGACGTAGAAAGGAACAGTTCTTTTTTATTTTCTCTCTCTTTTTTTTTTTTTTTTTTTTTTAAAGTGGGATGAGAACAGTTGGAACACATATCGAACTGGATCGAATTGTTTTTAGAGCTTGCCTCTTATTGTAATCAACAGTCAAGCTTGGATAAATTTAGGGTGTTTCAATGCAGTCTAATAAATTGAATTAGCTATTGCTTAAGTTAGGAAGTTTCTTCGGAAATAGCAGTTGCTATCCTTTTTTTGGGGATATATTTCACAATCCAATTTTATTAATTGCAGTCTTAGTTTCTCTATTATGACTAGCTGTGACTTCTCTTGCCATGTACATCTTAATCCACATTTAAGGTGAGTCAAACCCTCATATGAGAATATTTTTTACCCACAGTACATAACTGAGGTTGGTGCACAACGAAACTCTGTTTGCCTATCTTGATACAATTGCATGTACAGCCATGCATGCGTGTAGCTCTGCTGTGATCTTATGCTTTAGTATATACTACATCGACCTTCGTTATAATTTCTGGGTGTTAATTGGTGTAAGGATTCAATTAAATGCCCTTCCCATCCAAAAGAGAAAGATTCCAAGTACTTCCATATAATTTTTGGGCCCTAATTGGACTACCTACTAAGAAAATAGTGGAAAAAGAAAAATAAAAAAGGAGTTGGAAAATCCCGTGCCTTATATACAATTTTGGGGTTCAATACAACAGCTTCAGTTTGATGATACTATCATAATCTATTTTCTCATGCATGATAGATTTTATGCTAATGGGAGACATATTCTATCTGCTGGTCAAGATTGAGCTTTCCGTCTTTTCTTTGTTGTTCGGGTTTGTTGAACTACTGTGCATATATTTTTGCTACCTATTGCGCTGGAAAAGAAAATAAGCCAAAATAGCTACTATTTTCATCGTGGTAATCTGGAATTGTAAGCAGTCTTGTTTTCCTCCCAACTCATTTCTTAAGTTTTGCATATTATTCCCCTCATGATTAATCGCATCTTCGGGAGGATTAGAGGAACATCAGTTATGTTCTATCTATTGTGTTACCTGAGCCTTGGAAATCAATCTATAGAATGACCAATTAGGTTATAATTGAGGAAGTAGCTGGAGATGCATTTTTTCTATTCTATCTTTTTGGGACTTTATTTGCTTACTCAAAAAGAATGATTGCTTGAAATCTTAATTATTTTCATATTATGTTACGGTTATTATTTGGTAGTGGCATCATTGCCTTGGAAGCTAGTTACAGTCATGAAGGTGAATCGGATGTTAAATTAAAAGAAACAGCACATGCTTTTGGCACATTAAATACGCATGTGTATTCAACATGGATGCGGGGAGTAGTTAGCTTGCTCTCCGTGTAAAGTAACTCTTCCTTATATCTACTTTGCTTTCAGGCCCTTTTTATGGAAAGGATATTTGAAGGGTAGGGCAAGGTGAAATAAATTAAGAATGTAAAAAATGTAAGAGGACTTTTGAGCTGTTGATGACTTGGTGTAATAACGGCAAGGGTTTAGGTTAAGCAGGATGTTGTGAGAAATTGTCAATGACTGTTGTTGCATTGTAATATTTGATGAATTTGCTTACACTAAAAATACAAAACGTGTTAGGTGTGGTTTAAGTTGGGGACAAAAATCAAGCATGGATCTTTTTTGATTAAATAAATATTTTTGACGTTGTGGTTCACATCTTATTTTTAAATAATTGCATTCAACATCTTTTGCCCCCTGACACGCTCTCTAGAAAAGAATGCTTTGCTAGATTTTTTTTCATTTTTTCATTTTGGTAAATTCATACGTAAATTTTTTTCACCTTCCTGCATGTGTATTATGGACAATTTGTATTATCAAATCTATTATTTCGTAATTATTGAACATGATGTGAAGCGCAAGATCAACAAAACCGAGCACTTTCTTAATAACATGTATCTAGGCGAACCAGAAAACTTAAGTTGAAAGTATGGTGTTTATGGCTGTATTCTTGTTACTCTCATGTGAAGAAACTTGGATAAAAGCATTGGAAGTATAAATTGCAATATTCTCATGATTTCCTCAAATGTTGTGATGGAGAACTAATTGCATCTAACAATGTCTTAGAACTATTGTTTGGCATGAATCTAGTTGATCTGCTTTCTCCATGTATACTACTATATCTCATAGGTTAAAAAAAAAAAAACACGGTCCTATATTCCCTGGAGAATTGAACTTTTTTTAATTAGTATATTAATCACCTCCCATAAAAAACACTTTCTATTGATATTGAATGTGAATTGAGTTTGTGTTATTGATGAATTATGTGTATCTAGATTTGCTTCTTTATACTTTTATTTGAAGAGCTATTCTTTATAGCTAACCTATTTTCAGTTGCTTTCTATCACAACTACAGTTTTTGAATTCCACCAAAGTTAGTTTTGCAAGAACCCAAAAAAAAAAAGGAAGAGAAAAATTGCAAGAACTATATACTGTATACACAGTCTTACCAAGCTCCACTATTGTTGAAGTGGTCTTGTCACTGTTGCACAACATCACCATTCTTGTGTGGAGGTTTACTCTAATTAGAAAAATTCTTGCCTATTTGATTTTATTTTTTGTTTTTGGGTCAAATAATTTACTGTAGTTTCCTTATAGTGTTTTTGTGATCTCTTCTAATTGTTTGGATTGGAGTTTGTCGTACTACCCCATTCTGGCTGAATGCAGTTTTAATTGTCTTCTTTGCAGTAGAATTAATTATTTACCTAAAAAACTCTTCTTTGATTTTTATTTTTGTTCTTTATTGGATTTTCCTATATCTATATTTCTTTCCTTAGATATGTTTAGAATTTTCATTAGAACCTCCCAAGAGATTAGCGTAGTGGTTAGGACCTAAGATTTAAGATTATTCTTATGATAATTTGCATGAGGTCTTGCGTTTAGTCTTAGCAACAATACTTTTTGGGGTTACTTACATAATGTAAATTATATTGAACTGGCGCATGAATCTTGTAGAGTGAATTATTTGCTTAAAGGTAGCCAATCATACTAGGGTCGTGCATCAATCACCTCAAAAAAGGAATTAAAAAAAAAAAAGAAAATCATTTGAAAAGAATGAGTGTACAATCTCATTTCTAATTTTTTTTTTTGATACGTAATCTCATTTGTTTTCCCACTTTTGAAACTAGCTTTACTATCATATCCAGCATTTAACAGAGTGGTGAGTTTTGAGTAGTGAGATATTATGTTATTATGAAAAGTGTTTTCAACCTTAATAAGGTAATATTTAGTACTTTAGTATTGATAAGATAATATTTACCTTACCGATTCGATAAACTATATATTTAGTACTTTAGTATTGTATCCATTGTATACTTCCTTTTATATATGTTATGTATTTTATATATGTTATGTACTTTACAAGTTACTATAAAAGTGATCTTATATATATAGTTATATCACCTCTTTAGTTTAATTATATGATGAGATAATTATTAGTTTGACTCAATGATTTCTTTTGGGACCTTAATTGAATAGATCATAAGCACATAAACAACTCTTAGGTAGGACTTAGTCTTAGAATGTAAAGGTTAACATGCTACTTGTTTTCTTTTAGATTCGTGGTGTTCGGTTTTCTTTGTTAAGGTTTAGCTTTTGTTCGGGTTGGAGATCAGAGTTTTATATTCGATCTTAGAGCGATTCTTGGTATGTGGTGTTGATTGTTGCTAGTGTTTGATAGGACTTAATAATCAAATCGGATTAACTTATATTCAGCCTAATTAAACTTGATTGTTGGTTTTGCTTGATCCGCCCGCTCTAAAGGCCCTCAATGGCAGATCCCTAGAAGGGTAATTGCTGATTATGTGTGAGGTTTCCCTAGTGAACTTTCACATGGGACGACGTAGTTAGAATATTAGGTTCTAGACTCTGGTTTCTGGGCGTAAAGGATTTAAAGGAAAATGTATAATTATATCTACCTATATATGTGGATAAAGACCAAGTGTGGCGTGGTTTGAGTTCCCCTTTGTTGTTCTGTGGGACTAAATTGAGATAATTAAACTGCTGATTGTATTATCTACTATTAATTACATATCTGTATCTGAATGATTTGTTTGGCATGTATATGTGTTTGTACACTTGTATTGGGCCTCGGCTCATTCTTTTCTCTTTCAGGTGTTGGATCTGAGGACCTTCTTATTTATGAGGAGATGTTTATTAGTGACATCTAGGAGGAGGATGGAGTTGAGTATTTATATTTCTTTGATGACTAAATAGGGTGATTTTATGTTATTGATGGTTTATGTTTTGTTGGGAATTTTGTATTTCGAGGAGATGAACTCCTTTCGATATTTGATGATTTTAGTTATTTGACATATTTTATGTTTTGGTTGAAAATCGGGACACTTCCGAACTTTTTGGATGTTGCATGTTTATATGGGGTTATAAGTGGATGCAGCTTTTCACTCCTTTGTAGATATTTATATATTGTATATTGTGATTTTTCTTGTTTCGATAGTAGACTTAGGAAGCTTTACATATTCTAGACTAACTGGGATATGTATGTGGCGAGTTGTAGCTTCATTTAGGGTCTCAGGGTGTTACATTATATTATTGAGAAGTTATATTAATATTTGGCTGCAAACGTAACATATAAAAAATATTAAAAAAATTAGAGAGGAAAAGAAGAGCAAAAAATATGAGTTCGTTTCATGTGGAAAAATGAAAATATAAAAAATATTAAAAAAAATCAATGGAGCAAACCTTTTAACATTTAGTATCTTTTATTATTATTATTATTATTACCAGACTACAAAAGAGAACCTTAATCTACAATTCTAAACTCCAATGTTCGGTTTCTAAAGCCAAGGCGCTTTAATCCACATCCAAGGGATGTATTCACGTAATGTTGGGTTTCTACTTTATTTTTTGCACATCTTTTGTAACATGACAAGCAGAAGGTTAAATTTTCCGTAGAAATGTCATGCATCAATAAAAGATTTATGTAGTACATAATTGTTCTAGTTTTCCTGTAAAAGAGCATGTCGGACTTCACTCTTTGTTCATCTTATCATGTTGTGGGCGCAATACACAAGTCCAATATTTTCCCTGAGCCCATATTGGAAAGATGTTTTTGTATGTCGAGTAACTTACCATACAGTTCTTGTTGAAGACTCCCATTATCTCCTGCACCAGATGACCAGGGCTCACATGTCACTTTTTGTATTAGCGACTACCATTGACTTGATATAAATAGCCATTCAATTGAAAGACTCAAAATTTACTCGAAATTTTGAGAGCATGCAATACATTATCCTTTATATCTTATCTTGTTTTCAGTATTGGGATTCAATTCCATAAAACTTGATTATATTGTTTGGTAATTCATAAGGAATGAATGAAGATCCTATTATTTTGTTTGGGTGTTAGTGAGTATTGAAATTACAAATGAGAGAGGCAGGGAAATATACATAAAGAAGTAGATGGAGAAGGAGAATGAAACATAGAGAGTGGAATGAAAATTTTATTGAAGAAGGTAAGGGATATTATAAGAATCGGAATCCCCATCGTAGAGTGGAAAAGAAATGGAATTTTATGGGTTTAGGGAAACATGATTCCTTATAGAACTCCTCAAACAAAAATAGAAAAAGAGGAAAACTAAAGTAATTCAAATTGTACCTATAAGACCATGTTTAATGAGGGAACCCAGTCATGCTTCCCTATGTTTAAGCACAGATGAGTGTTGGTACTTCAGCAATAAAGTGGTTCCCTTGGAAAACCAAGGTCTTTTACATAGGACCTCGTAAGGTTATTTTCTTCTTTTTCTTCCCTAATATATTTTGGCCAATTTTAATATAAAGTGAGATCTCCAAAATTCAAAAATTGTTAACAAATTTTTTTTAGAATTTAGGATAAAATGGAGAGTTTCTTAAGAGAGAGATTTTCATAAGAAGTTGATGTAGCATTTAGATACCGGAAATGGGATCCTTATCTTTGAACATGGTCTAATAATCCAACAATCCCTAATTATGATGGCTAAGATAAAAAAAAGTCAAACTACTGTGAAAATGATGTTATTTGCGAACTGTTTAGTCAAATAATTTGGGGTTTGGATTACTCTTTGATCACTTACAACTTCTTAGACATTTTGAAATAAAATAATTTGCAATTTCTATTTGCTCTTTCAAAAGTGAATGGAAAATTTCTAGAACACTATACCTTTTCCATCCATCTACTTGATGTTGGTAAAATCTCAGGAACTTTCAAGATTTTAACTCTTTGAATTTGATACGAGGCAAGTACATCTATCGGTTTTAATATAGCGAATGTGAGTCTGAGTCGATCTCTTAAAGATTCCGAGTCCTAATACTGACTTTAGCTCTATTATCTAACTAGAAAATTATGATGAGTTGAATGAATTAAAAATACTAAAATTAATAAACTAATCTAATTATAAAACTTGACTAAACAATTTAGGAAGCGATAAAATTAAGGATGACTTGAAGAAGCCAAATAACATATTTAGAAATTGTTTCCCTCAATGTTTAACATGTGACCGCTAAAAATCTATCCAATTTTATCTCTATTATTCTTGACCAGAGGGATTCATAATTGAAGTTAACACTTTTTTCAAGAATTTTAACCTTAATCCTAAATTATTTACCGGAATCTCTTTATTTAGTAATATAATTTAGAATTGTATTAATGTATAATGAATTCCCAAACAAAAATAATAACTTTCCAAAAGAACCATGTATCTTATCTCTAAGTATACATATAATTCTCTTAAATTATGTCAAGATCTTATTATTCATGTGATTTTTCAATTATCATGTATAATATCATATATTGATACTTTAGAAATATCAATTAATAATGAAAACACATAATTGAATCAAGAAAAATAGAAATTTAATTGAAAATCATCAATAAATTTAATAGTTACACGAAATCTTAGGTTCTACAATCGTAAATATCAGAATCTTAAATTATTATGATAAAATTGATAATTTCCTATTCCTGCCCATAAATATAATATATGTAGTTATATGATATGATAGAATAGTGTCAATAATTACTTGAATGGCTAAAAAAAAAAAAGGAAAAAGAGAACGTTAAATTATTATATTTGCATTTTCATTCCGTCCTCAGCCAGCCATAAGTAATCTTTTATTCTGGGAAGGTGACGCTTAAATGCTTTGGAGTTCGGATCCTCGACCCAACGGCAAATCATGTTTAGAACCTGCGCTTTATGTGTGACAAAAGGAGAAGTATATACTTCATAATTAATCCCTTTTATAATGGTCATTACACTCTGGACTTGCATAGTTTCTTTCGCCCCCATTTCAGAATGTCGTAAAAAGAGATAAGTTATTGCAATTGTCTTTTTCTTTATACCTTTTTCAGTCCTATCCAAATCAAACCTTTGGCTCTTTATCCTTCATTTTATGTAGACAAATTGATCAATAATTAGAAGCTTTATTATTAAATGTTAATACATATACTTATAGAGAATTAGACCCCGTCTGCTAAAAATAAGGTTCCATTAATGGGTGGCAGATGCCCTTAGGACCTAATTAAATGGCTAAAGATGATCTTTTATTTTTGTTTTGTAATTTCTTAACTAATGCTCTTCACGCATCCACCCTTATATATTTTCCATAATAGCTTCCAGCAATAAGCCATTTCCGTGAATGAATTTAGAGGTTCCCGATTTTGTACAACATTCGATGTTGTGCTTAATTTTGAAAAAATGTGAGGGACATACCTTCTTGATGGGTCCAAGGCAAATATATTGCGTATTTTCATTCTCGTAGTGAATTTGTTTCATGATAAGATGGAGCACTCTTTTTCTAAGTTTAGAAAGAGGCCATTGCGTCAAGAGAGGTTCTTCGACTTTGTAAAGACAGCTCCAAACCATATCTTGTATTATCGGATGTGGATAATATAGATCTTCCTACAAATCTGAGATAAAAATTAGGGCAAGTTATGTGTACGCTCCCAAGTTATTCATTAGATGGCAAATAGGTATTTAAATTCTAAATGTACCTTTATAAATTTATAACTCTTGAAAATATGTATATGCTTTTAACCGTTATTAAAACTCAACATAGAACTATATGTTGTGAGTTCTTAAAATTGTGTTTAGGATAACTGAGTTTAGATTTAAAGCTTTTAGAGAAAATTATCTAATTGAGTTCAAATTTTATGACTAAGATATAAAAGTTAATCAAAGTGATTTAGTGACGGGACTCTAGAAGTAGGATTATTTAATATAGTACTAAATTATTTGAAACTCTCAAAATTGAGCTTAGAATATAACGAGAACTTAGAGATAAGTTAATTGAGATATAAAACGAGATAATATAGTATAATTTACTATATGAATATATACATATTTTTATGAATATACTTAATATAAATAATAATTATACTTGTAAATTAACCCTAAATTACTTAATTATATATATTATGTGTTGAATTCATAAAAATAACTAAGAAATATAACTTAAAAATAAAAGAGATGTTAAAAATATAATTATATGAGTATAGTTATATATTTCATGTGATATATATAGGATATATACTCGTATATTAATAAAATAATTAAATACTAATATAATACATGTAATATTAATATATGAAATATCCATCTAAACTTATCATTTTGCCTTCCAATAAGTTAAGAATTGTTGGATTTCGCCATGGCTTGCTGTGGAAAACTGATTTGTGCTGATCCAAAAGCAAATGAACATGAATTAGCCATCTCCTACTTGTAATTAATGGGGGAAAAAGCAAGAAAAAATTATACAAAAATAAAGGAGCAAAGCAACTGACCTAAATCACTATATATTGGTTGAAAAACATCATTTCACATCTTTAGAATTGAGATACACTCAAAGAAAAAAATTAGAAAAATTGTAGGAAAATAGAAGAAAAAAAAAATAGAGCTATTACCGAGTTAAGCTAGCTCTTAAGGCAATCCTTGATCTGCTATTGAGCCATTTCACCACTATAGAGGACCCCTAGTGCCTTGGTTGTCTGACATACCCCCACCACCCCATGGTTACTAGAGCACCCAAGAATAGTTAGGTTAAATTTTTACTTTATTTTTCAATAATTAAAAAAAAATAGTAAATCTACCTAGAAAAAAATTGAAAAAAATTATATTTAGATTATTTCATACATGCTTTTGAGTGATTTTTTTTTTTTGAAAAATTTGTAATATTTAATATACTTTCTTAACAAAGTTACTATTCATCCGAATTTTGACTTTCAAAATAAATGTATCAAATAATATTATTTCTAGCTCAAAATTTTTATGTAGAATGCACATGACATATGGATAATTGCTATGTAGACCGAATTTTGATTTGAATAGTTTTAATATTTATTGTATTTTTCAGCCCAAAAATAGTTGAAAAAAAGTTGAAATTGTGAAATAAATAGGAATTTATGAAATTAAATGATGGAATGAACCTATACTAATTTCTAGTGAAGTATAACGATGTTTTGATAGGTTAAAATTAATTTTGTGCAAAAAGAATCATAATTGGGTAATTTAGTATAATTTAGGGGTAAAATCATAAATTCGAATATATAAGTAATGAATCGAAAACTTGAAACTAAGTGATGAAAGGATTCCCCCCATTTTTCGGAGTCTAGAAATTTTCAAAGAATTATTTGGCGACTCGAATTAATTAGTACGAATTTACGTAGTAAAATGACTTAATTTATGAATCAAGGCGTATTTTTATTAATAATTGGTTAAAATATAATAAATAGTTAAATAAAAACTGTCTACATGTATACTAGTCAGATTGGATAAAGAGTATATTTTTAATATATTTAATGATATTTTAATAACTAAAATATGTTATATATGTATTAAGGTTTGATAATACCTATATTATACAGATATATTGATAAATTAGGTAAAATACAGTTTAAAAACATAAAATATGTATAATACAATAATATTTATTTAGATACGTGTAATCGTATTAAAAACTTGAACTACTGATTAAAAGTCATTTCTAAAAAAAAGACCCATAATATATATCGTTAGGTTTGTACGAAGCCATCGACACTATTTTTACTAAAATCGAATAATCTTAGATAATAAAACCTATAACTCTATAATATTACTAGAATGTATGTATTACGATAATCTTATCGGAATTGAACATAATTTAATCAATTAAAAGTACGTTTCTATATTATCACAATTATATAGAGTTAATGGTTTTATTATCTAAGATTATTNTAATACAATAATATTTATTTAGATACGTGTAATCGTATTAAAAACTTGAACTACTGATTAAAAGTCATTTCTAAAAAAAAGACCCATAATATATATCGTTAGGTTTGTACGAAGCCATCGACACTATTTTTACTAAAATCGAATAATCTTAGATAATAAAACCTATAACTCTATAATATTACTAGAATGTATGTATTACGATAATCTTATCGGAATTGAACATAATTTAATCAATTAAAAGTACGTTTCGATATGATCAAAATAATATATTATACATGATAGTATAATTACATATATTATTAATAATTAATAACTTAACTTAATGTATATATATATATATATATATAATAAAACTATAAATTATTATGATAATATACTATATATATATATATATAATCGTTTTAGATAAAATCCTAATATTTTCGTAATTATTACGAAAACTGAATTTGGGTTTTGTGTATATAGGATTTCCCAGTGGTCTGACTGTTGACAACTTGAGTCTTTCATAATGAGTTTCTGAATAGGTAAGTTGGGATTGTAGTTTTAGCGCTAGTTAGGATATTGTATTAAAGTATTTGGAGACTTAAGAGTATTTCTGCTTATGTTTGTAATTAGTTATTTGTGCGCATGCCATATGTGTGTATGATATTCAATTGTGACAGGAGTTGAATTCTTTGGTGTACTGTTTTACATGTTCACATTGTTTCTATATTGTATGAACTTGTTTGGTCATCCCTAGTTAAAACTAATGATTATTTGACTATAACAAAACTGGATATGCATAACATCCGTTAGAGGAAATGATTAGGAGTACTGGGCCAAATACCGACTTCTTTCAATGAGGATAGTTGAAATGATTATTTCCATGTCCTTAATCGAACTAAGTGACAGGCGAGGAGGTCGCGATAAGGGTGAAGGCTGTAGTTTAAAGGCAGTTACGGGAGGAGAGTGTTTTTCATTGTATAAGCCTAGATTTGGTTTGGTATGAGTTGCGATAAAACCCCTCAATTGGGGTTGGAGTGGATCTAATTTCTCTAACCTTACAATGGATCGAATAACATTGTGCAATGTTTCATATGATTGATTGAATTGTATTTCATCATAATTAATAACCTTCCTTGTAATTGTTTGGTATTCTTCTGACTCCGTCCCGCTAGTTGTGCTCATATCTCCATAGACTCTTTTGTTGGTACTAAGTGAAGACTAGGATTGTTAGATACTGCTACCCTTAGGTTAGTATGCTGTTAACCAAGAAAATAAGGAATGAAGAATCAACTGAACTTAGGCTTTTGACTTTTCTTTTAAATTGTCAGGAAACTAACTAAGAATTCTCTAGGATGCTCACTAGTTTCTTAACTTATTATAAATAGTTTACAAAACTTATGTTTTTTTTGTAAACTTTGATTGTAAATTATAACTCTAATATAAGATACTTATGTAAGTACTATTGTGTTATGAAATAACATGTTATATATAATAAGTATTTTGTAATGTTATACCATAGGTTTGCTTATTCACAAATATCATAACGGATGCTTCAAGTTAGTTGAGTTGAGTATACCTTATGTGAAATGTATCTATGGTAACAGTTGTGAGGTTAGCTTCTATCTTAAATTAGTTTACACGGCGGGAGTGTAATAGTTCTGAGTTGGTATCAAAGCATGGTTCTAAAAAAAACCAAGCTTTGAAGCGTCTAACTAAAATGAGTAGACAATAGGATCACTGAGAATGGGGTTGGTAATGAATATAAAAGATATACGTATCGCTTATATATATATACGTAAAATGGGTTATAAACTAACTTTAAATTATTATTTTAAATTCGTAAGAGTGGTTTATTATATGCATGGTAGAATTTTGAATGGGAAGGGGATGGGACTCCTATTGAGTATAGAATTTGGATGCATAATTTGTTACTAGATATAGCTGATTGGAAAATGTTTTATACTATCGATGGGGTCATTAAAAATTAGAAGCGTGGAATGTCTTTTAGTATACAAGATGATTGGAGGATAATAAAGGTTGAGTTAGGATTTACATATAATGAGCATGTTACTGTAGTTGCTTATGAAAAGAAGTACTTCCGAGAAAATGGAGTTTTATTTGTAAGGATCCCTATACTATATTTTCTAGCTTTGGTAGAGGTAGGTAAGGATTATCTTCTAGGTTTTAATCAGGGACCTCCAGGTGTGTTACATACCCTTAGAAACTATCCTCTCTGGTATAGTCGATTGGTTTCTTAGATGCTTCCTAGATGAAACTGAAGGTATAAAAGTACCATTACAGGCCCAAGAGCTTGAACCCCCTATGATACTGCTTAAAAACCCTCCTATGAAGCTCAACCAAATGTAGGATTGGATAATGATAATGATGATGATCCTAAGGAGGATTTGGAAGAAGAGGAGGCTGAGGTAGAAGATGAAGCCTAAGACAGTGGAACTGAGGTGCACGAAGTAGTGTCATACTAGATACCCCTGTCGTGGTAGATGTTAGTTTAGGGTTTGATGAGATTGAGATGGGAGATTGGTTTTCCTTGGAAGATATAGCAACTCCAGATATTGTAGGTAACTGAAAGTTAGGAAGATAGTAGGAAGATAAGTCTAGGGCTTTTGATATCACCTAACATAGTTGTTTTGATGTATCTAGGCCCCCCTAGTAACTTTCAATGTGCCTTTGACTGTTTGAATGTAACTAATGTATTTTTGGATGTTGCGGCTACTAAGTATGTAAATGATGTACATAGATAATCGGATGTGTAATCTAACGTTGTAAATAAAGTAATGTGATCTTTTGAATGTAAAATTTTGATTATCTTATGACTATTGTAAAATACATGTTCTTATAGGCTAGTATCTGTATGAGATATCACCATGAATATGATATAATGTTATAAGTGAAATGTGATGAGCTCATGACGTACGGGTATATATTTGAACACACGTAGAGTGTATAATGAGTGATATATGAATATGCCATTGCTTATATAAGAATGAAGTATTACAAGTCTTATGTTGATTGAGATCCTTGATGAGGAAATCTGTAGTGTATATTGCTAATGTAGAGAATAATTAATCTATATGTGACTATGAATCGCTTAAGTCGAATATTAACTTTAGGTATACATATTGTGAGTGTAGGATTGATAATAAGTGAATTGTGAATTTAAATATGGTAGATGAAGCAAATATAAACGGAAATGAAAATAACCGACCTAAAGGAGAAGTATTGCCTCCTAACCCTCTTAATCCACCAAAACTACCTACTCCGAATATAATGGACCTAACTCAGTTTGAATAAATGTTGGCTAATATGAATACCATGATCCAACATTTAGGAGCTTTAATCCAACATTTGATCATAAGTGGAAATATGAGGAACCAAAGGCTAGTAGAGGTTGAACCTAGAGCAATTTGACCCCAAGATACAAGTCGACTTCCTAAGTTAATGAAATCGAATTGGTATTTTGAAGGAGAAATGGGTACGCCTGCCTTAGTTGACGATTGGTTAGCTTAGATTGAGTACAGTTTTGAAGCATTTAGGATTCCTAAAAATTAAAAAGTCTTTTATAGTACTTTCTTGCTAAAGATGGGAGTATGAGTCTAGTGGGACTCAACAGTAAGAACAATGCCAAGCCCCATTACATGGCAAGTATTTCGAGAAGCATTTAAGAGACAATATTTCCTTGTCAGTGTGCAAAATCAAATGACCTGACAGTTAATGAAAATAAAGAAAGTCCCTATGAGTGTAGCACAATATGAGAATGAGTTTAACAGGTTGTTGTAATATGTACTTGAGTCATACAGGGATAATCAGAAGCTGAAGAAGGATCTTTTTCTTAATGGATTTGATGCTATAATGTAATGCAAGTTAATGGATTATGGATTCACCAGTTATCGTTAGATTGTGGATAAGGCACGTGAATTGGAGAATAATTGACTGGCCATGCAAAATGAGTGGAGTAAGAAACTAAGAAGAGTTAATCAATATAGGCCCGTTTTTAAGAGAACCTTTTCGGTTGCAAATAATAACTCAGCCTAGAAAGGAAAGAAGTTAGCTGCTGTAACTAGTGGCCCTATTTCAAATAGGATTGGATTTAGTTTTTATGATGAGGTGAGAAATGTAAGATGCTGGAAGTGTGGAGCTCAGCATTTCCCCAAGCAATGTGCTCATTTAAGAGACAAGTGCTTTCTGTATGGTGATTCGAATCATATGTCAAGAGAATGTCCAAAGATGAGAACAGTAAAGAGTTATAGGTGTAGAATGAGAGGACACTTCTCTAAGTATTGTAGTTAAGTTGGATAAGAGGATAAGAAATTTGGAGGAGTGGAGACAACTATTGTATTACCTTGGGTGTTTGCAATTGAGGGAATAGAAGAGGATACTGAGGATTTTGATGAATATATTGAGGAATACTTTCATGATGGCTCGGATGATGAAATAGAGATTGATGGAACTAACCAAGGCTTAGTAACAAGTACGTAAAACTAATTTGTAACTTTTACTTATTAGTGAGTTAGTTGCAAATTTATATATATGCAGATAGTGTTAAGAACTATGAAAATACGTGACTTAAGTATAGTACTTAAGAAGTAGATAACTATAGTAATAGTAATTGTTTTAGGAAATATACTTTTAAATGGATGAGCTGCTTATACATTGTTTGACATTGGAGTGTCACATTCATTTATTAGTTGGGAGTTTGTCTTGGGAAATGGAATTAAGACGAGTGAAGTTAAATCCACATATAGAATAAGAACACCTACAGGAGAACAAGTGTTAATATGGGAAATAGTAGATAATGGACAATTGCAAATCCAAGGACAAGAATTCCCAATAAAACTGATAGTATTATCAATTAAGGGATATGATGTTATTGTAGGAATAGATTGGTTATCCAAACAAAGAGCCAAAGTGGATTGCCAAAATAAGAATATAATCTTAGATGAGGGTAAGGTCATATTTCAAGGAAAAGTGGGTAAGTGAAGTCTAAGATTATTAGTAATAGAAGTAAGTAAGGAAGTGAATGAAATTACTGACGAATGGCAATTCTGTTGGATATTTATTATTGAGGGAAAGAAGGAAACTCCAAAAGTATCAGAAATACTAGTGGTAAGTGAATTTCTTGATATCTTTCTAGAAGAATTACCTAGATTAGCACCATAGCGAGAGTTAGATTTTTCTATAGAATTGGTGCTAGGAATTGAGCCAATATCAAAAGCTCCATACCTAATGTCGCCGATACAACTTCAAGAGTTAAAGAGGCAACTTTAAGAACTATTGGACAAAGGATTTGTATAACCTAGTATATCTCCTTAAGGAGCGCTGATGTTATTTGTGAAAAAGAAGGATGGAACCATGAGGTTGTGTATTGATTATCAAGAAATAAATAAGGTGATTATTAATAATAAATATTCACTACGTAGGATTGATAACCTGTTTGATCAACTGCATGGTGCTACTAGATTTTCATGAATTGATTTAAAATCTAGATACCATCAGTTATGAATTAAGCTGGAGGATGTACAAAGATAGCTTTTTGAACTAGATATGGGTACTATGAATTTTTAGTAATGCCTTTCGGTTTAATGAATGCACCAGTTGTGTTTATTGATTTGATGAATTAGATTTATCAACCTTACTTGGATAAATTTGTTGTGGTATTCATTAATGATATTTTAATTTATTTCAAGACTAAGAAAGATCATACCAATCATCTATAGTTAGCCTTGCAAAAGTTAAGAGACTATTAACTGTATGCTGAGTTGAGCAAGTGTAAATTCTGGTTGGATAGAATATCATTTTTGGGACATATTGTATCAAGCGAAGGAATTTCAGTCAATCCAGAAAAGGTTAAAGTAGTAGCTGAATAGAAACAACCTACTATTATAGCAAAAATAAGAAGTTTTCTTGGAATGGCGGGATATTATAGGCGATTTATAAAAGATTTTTCTAAAATCACTTAGCCTATGACTCGATTGGTGTAGAAAGATGTTAAATTTGAATGGAGTGATGAATGTAAACAAAGTTTCCAGGAATTGAAGGATCGTTTGATCTTAGCACCAATACTCATTTTACCGGATCCAAATAAATCTTATTGTGTATATAATGATGCTTCCAAAAATAGATTGGGATGTGTATTAATGCAGGATAGGAAAGTAGTAGCATATGCATCTGGACAACTGAGGCCTGGTGAGAGGAACCATCCAACTTATGATTTAGAATTAGCAGTTGTAGTATTTGCCTTGAAAATCTGGAGACATTGCTTATATGGGCAACATTATGAGATATACATAGATTATAAAAGTTTGAAATATTTCTTTATTCAGAAAGAGATGAACTTAAGATGAAGACGTTAGCTGGAATTAATAAAAGATTATGATTTGACCATAAACTATCATTCTGGTAAAGCCAATGTTGTAGCAGATGTGTTGAGTTGCAAAAACTATGAACAAGTGGCTTCGTTACTCATTACTCAACGTAAATTGATCAAAGAATTTGAAAAGTTGGAAATTGAATTCAGATGGCATGAAACTATAGCACAATTGATGAGTTTAGTAGTACAACCAGCCTTGACAGAAAGAATCAAGCATCAACAAGATAAGGACCAAAGATTGAAGGAAACCAAGGAAAAGTTAAATACAGGTGATGTACCTAACTTTTAAATTGATGTTAAAGGTATGCTTAGATATAAGAATAGAGTTTGTGTGCCTAGTTATTCAAAGTTGAGAAATGAAATAATGATTGAAGCACATGACATGGTTATACATTGCATTCCGGTGGAAATAAGATGTATTGTGATTTGAAATCATTGTTTTAGTGGAAAGGCATGGAAAAGGATGTAGCATAGTATGTGGCTAGGTGTAATACATGCCAACAAGTAAAAGTAAAACATCAAAGACCTAGTGATTTATTGCAACCGTTAGCGATACCTCAATGGAAATGGGATCATATTACAATGAATTTTGTAATAAGACTTTTGAGGACGAGATCGAGTTACGATTCAATTTGGGTTGTGGTAGATAGGTTAACGAAGTGTGCTCATTCCTTATCTTATCGGACTGGTAATTTAATAGAAAAGTTGGTACGACTATATATTAGAGAGATCGTTAAACTACATGGTATGCTGATAAGTATTGTATTGGATAGAGAAAGCCAATTTGTATCAAAATTTTAAGAAAGCTTACATTGATCTTTAGGAACTAAACTACAGTTTAGCATAACCTATCATCTACAGACTGATGGACAGTCAAAAAGAGTTATTTAAACACTTGAGGATATGTTAAGAGGGTGTATTTTGGATTTTAATGGTGATTGGGATTAGTGTTTGCTGTTAGTGGAATTTTCTTATAACAATAGTTATCAAGCAATGATTCAAATGGCACTGTATGAAGCTTTATATGGAAGAAAATATCAATTACCGTTGTATTGGGAAAATGATGAATATGCAATGATTTGACCTGATATGATTAGACAGATGAATGATAAAGACAAAAGTTGGGTTGATTTGAAAAGGAAACCTATAGAATTTGCTATAGGAGATTATATGTATTTATAGATAAGTCAATTTAAAGGATTTAAGTGTTTCAATACTATAGGAAAGCTAAGTACTCGATATATTAAACCTTTTGAAAATTTGGAAAGAATTGGAAATGTTGTGTATTGAGTTGCTTTACTACTAAGTGTAGTTGGATATTATGATATATTCCATGAGTTAATGTTACGGAAGTTTGTGAAGAATCCAGATATCGTCTTGGAGCAGAAACCAGTAGACTTACAAGACGACTATATTGTTGAAGAAAGGTTGATCAAAATCTTAGAAAATCGAATTCAGAAATTAAGAAATTGAGAAGTAGAGTACGCGAAAGTTCAGTGGAGTAGTGGTCCAATGACAGAGCTAACTTGGGGAATCGAAGTCAGCGATATAGAATCGTTAGCCGGAACTCTTTAAAGGAAAAGGTAAATAATAAGTTTTATCAATAGATAAGTAATTATTATGTTTAGAATCAAAGTTTTGAGGAAAAAACTTTCTTAAGGGGAGGTGGAAATGTAAGTTCCTAAACAACTGAGTCTAAATTTAGGGCTTTTAGGGAAAGTTATCTGATTGAGTTCAAATTTTACGACTAAGATAGAAAAGTTAGTCGAAGTGACTTAGTGAAGTTAGATTTTAAAACTAGCAATCCAAAATTGTAATTTTGTTCCTAGAAGTATGATTATTTAATATAATACCAAATTATTCGAAACCCCTAAAATCGAGCTTGGAATGTGACGAGAACTTAGACATAAGTTAATTGAGATATAAAACGAGATAATATAGTATAATTTACTATGCGAATATATATGTATTTTTATGAGTATATTTAGTATAAATAATAATTATACACATAAATTAACCCTAAATTACTTAATTATATATATTATGTGTTGAATTCATGAAAATAACTAAGAATTATAACTTAAAAATAAAAGAGATGTTAAAAATATAATTATATGAGTATAGTTATATATTTCATGTGATATATACATAGGATATATACTCATATATTAATAAAATAATTAAATACTAATATAATACATGTAATATTAATATATGAAATCCTTCAAATTAGTTAAGAATTGCTGGATTTCACCATGGCTTGCTGTAGAAAACTGATTTGTGCTGATTCAAAAGTAAATGAACATGAATTAGTAGCTTCCTACTTACAATTAATGGGGAAAAAAGCAAGAAAAAATTATACAAAAATAAAGGAGGAAATCAGTCGACCTAAATCACTATATATAGGCTGAACAACATTATTTCACATCTTTGGAATCTAGATATACTCAAATAAAAAAATTAGAAAAATCATAGGAAAATAGAAAAAAAAAAAGAAAAAAACAAAGCAATTACCTAGCTAAGTTAGTTCCTAGGGCAACCTTGATCTGTTGTTAAGCCACTTCACTACCACAAAGGACCCCTAGTACCTTGGCCGTTCGACATACCTCCATTACCTCATAGCTATTGAAGCACGCAAGAACAGTCAAGTCAAATTTTTGCCTTATTTTTCAATAATTTAGAAAAAATAGTAAATCTACCTAGGAAAATTTGAAAAAAATTATATTTAGATTATTTTATACATGATTTCGCATGATATTTGTTTTTTTTGAAAAATTTGTAATATTTAATATATTTGCTTAAGAAAATCACTATTAATCTAAATTTTCAATTTCACAATAAATGTATCAAATGATATTGTTTCTAGCTCAAAATTTTTGTGTAGGATGTACATGATATATAGATAATTGTTATGTAGCCCGAATTTTGATTTGAATACTTTTAATATTTATTGTATTTTTTGGCCTAAAAATAGCTAGAAAATACGCTGAAATTGTCAAATAAATAGGAATTTATGAAATTAAATGATGGAATGAACCTATATTGATTTCTAGTGAAGTATAACAATGTTTTGATAGGTTGAAATCAATTTTGTGCAAAAGGAATCATAATTGAGTAATGTAATATAATTTAGGGATAAAATCGTAAATTTGAATATATAGGCGATGAATCGAAAACCTGAAATTAAGTGATGAAAGGATTCCCTCTATTTTTAGGAGTCTAGAAATTTTCGGAGAATTATTTGGCGACTCGAGTTAATTAGCACGAATTTACGTAGTAAAATAACTTAATTTACGAATCATGGCATATTTTTATCAATAATTGGTTAAAATATAATAAATGGTTGAATAAAAACTATCTACATGTGTACTAGTCAGTTTGGATAAAGAATATATATTTTTAATATATTTAATGATATTTTAATAATCGAGATATATTATATATGTATTAGGGTTAGATAATACTTATATTATACAGATATATTGATAAATTAGGTAAAATATAGTTTAATAACTTAAAATATGTATAATATGATGATATTTATTTAAATACGTATAACTTTATTAAAAACTCGAACTACCCGTTAAGAGTCATTATTAGAAAAAAGATTCGTAATACGTGTCATCAGGTCTGTACGAACTCAATGACACTATTTTTACTTAAATTGGACTATTTTAGGTAATATAACGTATAACTCTATAATATTACTAGAATATATGTATTACAATAACTCTACTGGAATTGAAACGTAATTTAACCAATTAAAAGTATGTTTTGATACAATCAAAACGATATATTATAGTGATAGTATAATTATGTATATTATTAATAATTAATAACTTAACTTGATGTAGATATATATATAACCGTTTTAGATAAAATCCTAATGTTTTTACAACTATTACAAAAATTGAATTTAGGTTTTGTGTATATAGAATTCCCTAGTAATCAGATTATTAACAACTAGAGTCTTTTGCAGTAAGCTTCCATATAGGTAAGTTGTGATTGTAGTTTTATCGTTTATTGGGATATTTTATTAAAGTATCTAGAGACTCAAGAATACTTTTGTTTGTATTTGTAATTAGTTATTTGTACGCATGCTATGTGTGTGTGTGATATTCAATTGTGATGGGAGTTAAACTCCTTGGTGTGTTGTTTTGCATGTTCATATTGTTTCTATATTATATGAACTTGTTTAGTCACCTCTGGTTAAAACTAATGATTATTTGATTACAATGAAACTAGATATGCATAACAGTCGTTAAGGGAAACGATTAGGAGTGTTAGGCCAAATATTGACTTCATTTCATGAGGATAGCTGAAATGGTTTTTTCTTTATTTTTAGTTGAACTAAGTAACAGATGAAGATGTTGTGGCAAGGGTAGGAGATGTGGTTCGAACAAGCTTAGTTTTGGTTTGGTTTGAGTCGCGATAAAACTCCATAATTCGGGTTGAAGTGGATATAATTTTTCTAACCTCATAATGGATCGGATAACATTATGCAATGTTTCATATGATTAATTGTATTGCATTTCATTATAATTAATAACCTTATGATTATTCGGTACTCTTCTGACTCCGTCTCACTTATTGAGCTAGTTGTGCTCACATCTCTAGCTAGCTGTGCTCACATCTCTATAGACTTTTTTGCAGGTACTAAGTAAAGATCAGGATGTTTAGATACTATTACTCTCAGGTTAGTGTGCTATTAACTAGGAAAGTGAGGAATGAAGAACCAACTAAACTTGGGCTTTTGAGTTTTGAGAAAACTAATTGTGAATTTTTTGGGACGCTCATTAGTTTCCTAACTTATTGTAAATAGTCTACAAAACCTATGGTTTTTTGTAAACTCTGATTATAAATTATAAGTCTGATCTTAAATTATAAGTCTAATCTAAGATGTTATGTAAGTATTGTTGTGTTATGAAACAACAGCTTATATAAAATAGATATTTTATAAAGTTATATCACAGGTTTGATTATTTATAGATATCAGAATGGATGATTCAAGTTGGTTGAGTTAAGTATATTTTATGTGGACTGTATTTACAGTAGCAGCTATGAGGTTAGCTTCTATCTTAGATTAGTTTATATGGCGAAATTGTTATGACTTCCTATTCGAGGCATGACATACATGGTTTTTTAATAATAATTTTAAGGTTTTAAAGACCGTTTGAATTTTTTTGCATATTTTCAAACATTGTTGAGAGTTGAAATTATATTTTGAAAGTGTAAAGTTTATGTTACCTAACTAGTAATTTAGATGGTATATTTACATTCATCTCTAGAAATTTTTGTTTGTATAATGCTTTTTAATGAATTAACAAAATTGGGAACCAAAAAAACCATAGAAAGAGTTGAATATTCCATGCAAATTCGCCGATTGGTGTGTTAAAAACATATTATAGTCTGCATCATTTTCATAAGAACCATCCAATCACGAAACTTCACATATAAAACAAGCAACTAGGAGAGGATCACCTTCCTTGCCTCGTCCCAATCAATTTGATGATACGATATCGTGTAAAAAGCTCTCTCCTATGGGATAATATCGTCAAAATACCAGGGTGTATAGGGAAAATATCGGGGAGTAACCAAAGTTCAGGGAGGTAGGGGATTATTGCCGCTCCCCTCATAGACGCGAAGAACCAGGAAAATGAAGTAATATTTATCCTCTCTTGTTAGCGGAAGAAAAAAAAAGAAAAAAAGAAAAAAAGAAAACGGAACTAAGTAAAAGCTCATCTCATATGCTGTTATTGATTTAAAATATACATATGAGTGAAAATAACAAGCTCACTTAAAATATCATCGCGATGAACATGTTAATTGTAGATATATATGTATCTATAAATATGTGTTGTTAAAATAATTAGGGTAAATAGTATTATCTAGTTATACAAAAGAAACATAAATAAACATTCTATTTGACTATTTGATAATTTTTCATGAAATCATACGTCATTTTTTTTTTTTTTACCATAAAAAATCATACGCTATTTAAAAAGCGTTTTTAACCTCTTAAAATACAAGAGCAGATTTCATGAACGTAAAGAGAGTTTCTTGCTCTATATTGAATTATGCAAAGCTTGCAACATTTATAATATGACGTGTCTTTTGAATAGAAGTTAACGAAATTAAATATACAAAAGACTTAAAATTACTAACAATTGCAAACAAGTACGACTATACTCTCCATGAAAATTAACATAAAGAAAAAAAAATCAGAACTATTAATAGTTGTATGCTTACAGAAAGCCACATCTTGCCTCAGGATGGAATGAAGGTAGCTCCACCATGATCCAAAATCCATTTTCTTGCCCTATTCATTGCATCGTATCTTCTCCAAGTAATCTCAAGGTAGTATAACAAAGGGTTGCGCAAAACATTGTACCGCTCCCTTCAACATGTATCAGTGAATTCATTCATTAATTTAACTTAATTATTTTTGTCCAAAAAAACGAAAAAAGATTCTAAATTGGGCATTTACATCAACTCTGGTGTCATTTAAATTTTAGCACGATAAAATAATTTTAATTAACTTCATTTGATGATTTTCTTTGAAGTATGGAAAAAATAGAGTTTAATGAAAATATAAAAAGGAAAAGGAGAGAAACTTCCTGATGATTATAAATATAACGTCGTATTTCAGGTTGATGCTTGGATGGAAGGATTGTTCTTAAGGCTCCAGTTACTTATAAAGCAATAACCTTTACATAGAAAAGATGATAATTAATGAGAAACATATTAAGTGACTTTTGGCTCTACTTTTGTACCGTGCAAATGCATGTCCATTCCTAAAATTTGAACCCAAAAGTGATCACATTGTCTTTGAGAATGAAAGGAAATTAAAACCTGCATTATTACTCTAGTACTATTACAAAGATAGCTAACTATTAGCCTTGCATGTAGTAATAGAACTTAAGGTAACATGAGATCATGTATGTGTAGGGTCGTCTTTAGATGCATTAAAGTCTATACCTTATATCATAGTAGCAGATTTTGAAAATTTGAAGTGGAAAGCTACTTATCAACTCAAGCTCAATTTTAATCAAGTTTAAAGTTTTAAGTAGGCGTTACTCAATGGGATAATTTGAGCTTAGTTTAGGATGCTTGTTTAGATTCAATTATATTACAAAAATATATATTTTTATTCGATTTATATTGAAGCTTATACTTGATTTATTTTTTTATAAAACTTGATATTTATTTCAGCTCAACCTAAACTTAACCGAACTTACAAAAAGTTCATTAAATCAAATATGTTGACACTTATGCTTAGATTAATACTTTAATTGAGTAACTCAAGTTCAAGCAGGATACAACTCCAACAAACGGGATTTTAGCAAGCGGAGTTTGAATAGCTATGATTTAGAATGGTTTATAGATTATATACCTATCCCTGTCCATGACCAATGTCTTTAAATTAACAAACAATTGGAGGTATAATATTGGGGGTTGGGGGGTGGGACTAAGGACCACCATAGTCCCCTGGCTAATATCCATCGTCAGTTTGCAAAGTAGACTAGAACCTTAAAACCCTTGTCAACATCATTTTCACTATTTTTTCATCAATTTCATCTTCGCTTTTTAGCATACTGACGGGACACAGCTCCATCACTTCTTTGTCAATCAACTTCTCCTTTGCAAACTGTTAAAACAAAATATATCATGTGGGTCATTTCGAGACCAATTAACGTAGGATGTCAAAAGTAGATAATATATCCACTTTTTTGTATGTTATCAAGTTGAAACTCACTTGAAATCTCATTAAGAGATTAGCACCTTGTTGTACTTCAAACCGATGTTTTATGAACTCACTATGAAAGTTCTCAACCTTATCTCTCTTCGACACATCCGAGATTCGTGTCGAACTCCCAGTATTGTCTTCCAATGTGATTATTCACACTGCTCTCCCATGGATCATCATCCCCTTGTGAAAGTTTGAGCTTCCACATTATTTTTTATTTTAGATATTTTTCTTCTCAATCTTCACTACGAAATTTTTAGGAATTGTTTTACGCCTAACCATTTAAAAAAGAAGTGAGCCTAGAAGTGGATTGAATTTATGAAAGATAATTTATGCTTCATAAAGAATGAAATCTTTTTTTTTTTTTTTTTTTAATGTCAAGGACATCTAAGTTTAGGCTCCCTAAAGGAAGGATGGGAATTTTTAAACACTACATAATGGAATGGATACAAAATTAATGTAGTTATGAACATGATTATACAAATGCAATATGAAAATCGGTGCAATATATGATGTGAATGGTATGTTTGTGACACATGAATAAATACGATTGTAATGTACAGTAATAATTTGTAACCTCTATTCTGTTTTATATATTTGTGACTTTACACAAGTTCACTATGATTTTTTTTTTTTTTTTTTTTAAAAAACCAACATGACCACCAAACAAATTAGAAAAAAATAAGAAAATTATATAAAAAATAGGACACGAAATCTGATCAGGTTGGTTCAATAGGCTACTGGTTCTAGTTGTGGTGGCCTTTTGCAGTCAAGGAAAGAACCACTAGAGGGGGTGTTCTGACAAGGTTGGGTGGCTGGTTCATGTGAACCAAATTTTCGGCTGAAACTTTGTAATTTTTCTAAAAATAGCAAATGATATTATTTAATTATGAAACTTGGTTTTCTGGAGTTATTTTATGTGTAGATTAATGTAGTAATTTTATTTTTGATAAATAATTATTGGAAATATAAGGTCCTTAAGAAATGGCTCTGTTTGGATGCAAATTGAACTAAATTTTAGAAATAGTAAATAATGTTCTTTCAACTTGAAAATTTATACGTAATATACTTAATATATGTATTTAATTTTAGTGATAAGAATTTTTTTAAAATAATCATGTTTACTATTTATTGTAATTATTTNTTTTAGAAATAGTAAATAATGTTCTTTCAACTTGAAAATTTATACGTGATATACTTAATATATATATATATATATTTAATTTTAGTAATAATAATTTTTAAAAATAATCATTTTTACTATTTATTGTAATTATTTTGGATAAAATTGGCAATTTCGCTGTTTTACGTAATTAATTGGTTTTTAACAAAATTAAAGAATGAGCCCCGTGTATTATGATTCTTAGAAGTTCATAATGATGTTTGGGACATTTCAATTTTATGTTTTGATTAAATTCACTTGTTTGCTTAATTTTTGTTGATTTTTAGTTAAAATCACTATTTTCATGAAAATACATTATAGCTAGTTTGGTATAATTCATGGTCAATAATTAAAATAAATATTTTTGTGAGTTTATAATATTTTTCATGAAATTGATTAGGCTTGTATACTATTTATTATGTATTTTCCTAGTATAAACTTATATATTAGCTTAATATGTAATATAGTAATTGGTTTATTAAATCTGTGTCAAATGAACACTTTAGGGTACAATAAGTGTTGTTGGAAAACTTTGGAAAGTATAATTTTTAGAGTTTTTACTTTAGTACTAAAGCTTACTCGAGTTAATTTTGGAGTTAGGCTAGCATATGGTCGAGTCGTAATGAGAAAAGGGTATTTTTAGGTTTTTGAAAATATTAATCAATCTTGTTTCTTAATATATATTAATATTATTCAAAATAATGATCGTGACGATATAAAGTTTACTAAAATCGGATGAGAAATGAGTAAAATATGATCAAATGAAGTTTAAAAAAAAAAACGTAGAAATGAAAGCTTATAATAGTTTGGGTTTGACTTATACTTGATTTGAAGATTATGTTATATTTTCATAGGTGTGATAAGTAAGGAAGTGCCACATCATGAAGTTTAGGATTTTTCACTATTATTGAGTCCAGGTAAGTGGATTTAACCCATGCTTAGAGTAGATATATTGCTACTCATAACTCTATGTGTATTGCTACTCATAACACTGTATGTTGTTTGATATTGTGTTGATTGAATATTGGTATCTTGGGTGAATGGATATGCTACTATAATAGATGCTGATGTGTTGATTTCGAATGATAGTAACTATATTCTAGTTAAATTGTTATGTTGTCATGTTGGCGATGATTTGTGCTTACGAATGATTGTGTTAACTAGGGAAGTTAAGTGATTGCTAACCCAATCTTTTGGGTGTTTACCTAAGTGAACCTTAAGTAAGACGCTAAAATTCTACTAGGGAGAGTTCGAAAACCAGAATCAGATCATTGGGTTGAATAAAACTTAAAGATTGATTGTGTTTATTGATATTCTTGAGTTGCTATTGCCTATCATGGTACGACATGGCATAAAAAGGGACCTACAGGTCAGAAATTTCAGAATGCGGCTTCCAAATGATCATAGAAAAAGCATGACTTTATGAACTTAGTGTTTAGAAGCATATAGATTGCATTGCCCGAACATTATGACTATTTTTATAGTAATATTTAGTAGACTACAGTGTATGGTTTAAATTGGCAATGTTGCCACTTTGATTTGGTAGACTACAGTACGTGGTCTAATTTGACAGTGTTGCCACTTTGATTTGGTAAACTACAGTGTGTAGTCTAATTTTGTAAAGTTCGGGGTCTTACTCCTGGGAAGCTCCTTGTTGCCCTTTTTGAAAATAGTAGACTACAGTGTATAGTTCAATTTAGAGAGGGTCTTACTCTCAGGCAGCTCCTTGTTGCCCTAGGTTCCTGGACATTGTATTCAGTTGCCCAGTTATGTTAACTAATCAGAAGAAGTTTAGAGGGCATAGGATATCAGTATCGATGCATGCTACGTGCATGAATAGAGAATGTTGCATTGCTGGCAGTAAGTGCCTAGTTAGGCGAATGCATATGTAAAGTTGAACTTGTGAGTTATGATTGAAAAGTTTCAATTGTGATATATAGTATTGTTTATCATACTGTCTATATTATGTTGTTTATTATCTACTCTCACTCAGCTTTAGTAGTTGAGGGGATGAAATGTTTTATTCTCAAGTTAACTATATCGTGAAGGGCTCAACACTTAGGGTGATATGTATACTGAGAGCGTGAGTCAGAGTTAGTGACTGTTGTATAGAACTTGTATTAAGTTAAGAATCCTATTACTATGAAGATGATAAAGGAAAAAAAAAGTTGGTTCATATTTTGATGTAAATATTATGTTATACACATAAGTTGTAGTAGAATATCCAACTAAACTCCAATGTAAAAACCCTTTATCATTTAAACAATGTTGTCTTTTGATAAATGAGTAGGTTGAGTTAATTTTTCAACAAGTATTACTATGTGATGGTGCATCCCGTGTTATGCTGGGATGTGACACTTTTATCAAAGATTCTTTAGAAATTTCATTACCATTGTTGCACCCCTTACCGAGTTGACGAAGAAGAACATTTAGTTCAAAAGGGGAGATAGAGAGGAGAAGAGTTTTGGTGAAGTAAAGGCGAGATTAACTTTTGCACCTGTATGCCTTACCTAACTTTGAGATGATATTTGAGCTAGAATGTGACATGTCAAGCACTGGTATAAGCCCAGTCTTAATGCAAGAAGGTCGACCAATTGCTTATCGTAGCGAGAAGCTTAAAAGACCTTAATTGAACTTCTCAATGTATGATAGAGAACTTCTAACTCTTATCCAAGTACTGTAAGTGTAGTAGCACTATCTATTGCTAAGAGAGTTTATCATTTACACGGATCATGAATCCTTAAGGCACCTTAAAAGTTAAACCAAGTTATCAAAGAAGCAAGCATGGTGAGTTGAATTCCTAAAGGGATTCAACTTTGTAATCAAATATAAATGAGGCAAAAGCATTGTAGTTGTTGATGCTTTGTCGAGAAGGCATGTTCTCCTTACCAAACTGCAAACTAAGCTATTGAGGTCTGCGAGCATCAAAGAGTAGTATCCTAAAGACCCCCACTTTGGTGTCCTATAATTGGGCAATGTACCGACGAAAGAACAATAGGTGAATACCATGTGCAGGATGGCTATTTGTTCTCAAGTGGAAGTTATGTGTGCCATTATGTTTAAATAGAGAGTTACTTATGACAAAAGGCCATAGTGAAGGACTCTCCAGCCACTTTGGAGAGAGTAGGACATATGAACTGTTAAATGGTTAATTCTTTTGGCTGAGAATGAGGCAAGATGTGCACCGAGTTATTTAGGGCTATGCTACTTGCAAGAGGGCTAAATGCTAAGTCGAATAAAGGAAAGCAATGCCATTATCTATATTGACCTGACCTTGGACTAAGCTGAGCATGGATTTTATTCTTAGATTACCAAGAATTACTTGAGGCAAAGACTCTGTGATGGTCGTTGTGGATACTTGCAAGAAATTGTTCGGCTTCATGGTGTACTAAGGAGTGTAGTCTCATACCGAGATCCAAAGTTCTTCAGTCATTTCTAAATAACTCTATGGCGTCAAATGGGGATTAAACTACTATTCAGCAATCCTGTCATTCACAAACTGATGGCTAAATAGAAGTGATCAACCGTACTTTGGGATCACTACTTTGAGCTATAGTAAGAAAAAAAATTAACTGATTAGGATGTCTATTTGCTGAACGATGTATGACACCACCAAGCAGACCCCCTTTGAAGTTGTTTATGGCTTTAATCTTGAGCTATTCCTTGATTACATTCCTATACTCATGTTCAAACAAGAAGACCCTAACGTAAGAGCTCGAGCCCAGTCCCTACAGTACGTCTATGAGAAGGTTATTCGGCAGATTGACCAAGCTGCCAAGAAAATGCAAGAAAGAATCAAAGGAAGGAAGTCAGTATAGTTTCAACTTAGAGACTTAGTATGGTTACACTTGAGTAAGGAGAGGTTCCCAAGTAAGAGAAAGAACAAGTTTGCCCGAGTTGAATGCCCTTTTAAAATCCTCTAAAAGATCAATGACAATGCCTACAGGTTGGAATTACTTGAAGATTATGGAGTTTTTGACACTTTCAACATTGCCGACCTCAGCCCCTATCACCTTAAGGGAGAATTCAACGAAGACTAGCTAGATTTTATCACAAATCCAAATCAACTAGGAAGGAATAATAGGAATCAGACTATTAGACTTTTGACCCATAATCACGCTCAAGGGCTAGAAGGATAAACAAAGTGAATCCTCCTATTCCAACTGACTCCTACCGAGGCCGAGTTGATCCTTGCTGTTAACTAACTTCTTTTACCGAGTCGAGTAACTATACACCTTTAGGAAGTTGCATGCCAACTAGATGAATACCCTGTTGACAACTCAGCCCCTTACACATACCTACTTGGCTATGATCGAGCCAACTACCATCTTGGTAAACTTAGTGCCGAGAAGCCGAGCACTTTAGTACATATTCGTAACCATCTCTTCTCGGATGGGTCTAGGTTTGACTGGCACCATTGCTCGTTCCCCTTGTTGGGTCCTCTATCCTAATTGTATTATTTTGTTTGTTTCTACAAATAGTATCCCCAATAGGTTGTTGCCATGCATCTTAATCCTACATAAAAGAATCTACTGCATTAATCATTATTTTTCTGTAAATTTTTATTTTTTATCCCTTTGTATTCCTTATGCATTGCTTCTTTTTGACATTACCCTTTTTATTTTTTCCATTTTAGGTAGGTTGCCATAATTTCTTAGGTATAATTACCCATTATACATGTAGTCGCAAGATACGAATCATCATCTTCAATATATTGAATATACTTCTTCATGAACATTGCTTCATTAGCTTGTTTAATTGCTTTACTCTTATCGTGACTCTTAAGTAAGGTAAGGTGGCGAGTAACCTCACAAGATCATCTCATGCGTCATATCAAGTTATGCTATGAGTTTGCGGAAACCCCATTAGTGTGTCATATCTTGTGGAGCTCTTCGTGGGTTTACTTATTTACTTTTCCAATTGTTACACTACTTTCTATCTTGTTCTTCAAGCTTAGACTTACCCCTTTGATTGACCTTGTCTGTTCTTGGTCTCGATCTGCATCAAGGGCTCATAATTAGAGTATAGAAATATGCAAGAAAAACTAAGGAATAGTTATTACTTTAATCCTAAGAATGATTTTAATTCTTATTTGAAAATCAAAAGGTATTTCATTTGATAGTTATTCTACAATCTAGAACACAAGAAAGTTTTACAAGAGAAAATTAATTACTCCATTTCATTTGTATGAAGTTAATGAAACATACTATTAGTGAGTCTAGACATTTCCAAATCATTTGAAGAGTTATAGAATAAAATGTTGTGTATGATCCAGCAAGAATGTTAAGCGTTTCTAATTAATTCTATTGATTTCATATATTTGTAAAGTTCCTATCATATTTATAAAGAAGAGTCATAGATGCGAGAAAGAATATGAAATCTATTATTAAAGTTACTTAATTGAAGAAAAAAGTATCTATACAAATTTTTGGAAAAGTACCTCCACTAACTAACTTCAACTAAAATTTAATGATTACAACACTTGCATGTGGAAACTACAATAACAATAAAAATAAATATAAATAGGGAAAAGTATATTTTTAGTCTTTAATATTACATACTTTTTTATTTGAGTTCTCAACCTTTTTTTCCTCTTCTATTTTAGTATTCAACATTTACAAAACCATATAAAAATAGGACTTCCAGCAACCTTTAAGTTTTTTTTTTTTTCCATCCATGACATGAATTAACTTTAAAATAGTCCACAATAATCATTTAATGTAATTCTAACATTAAATATATTTATTTACATAATATAAAAAATATAAAATCAAAGAGAATTATTGATATAATATAAATCAAAATAATGAAATACGTAAAAATACTAAAAGCTAGAAAAGAGGTTAGCCATCTCAATGGATTATTCCAAAATTAGTTGGAAGCTAATACATGTCTAAGATAAAATGCTTAATGTACTTAATATAAGTCTTATTTTGTAAAGTTTTGAAAATGATAAAGGCTAAAATAGAAGAAAAAAGGTTTAAAAGCTAAAAGGAAAAGTACGTAAATGTTAGCATTAGAGGTGTACCTTTCCCAAAGAAATAAGGTATTCTAATATTCACAACTCCTCCCCAAGTTAGATCTTCTCTAATACCTAACTTGGAAAAATAGATTGAAATTTCTTTTTCCTAAGAGATTTCGTAAGAAGATTAGCTAGCTGAAGGAAATAGGCAAAGAAACACTTACTCTAAGATCACAAAGTATATAGAATACCCAAAGCAACTTGAAATGGAGTATTTAAGCAAAATAAGGGATTTCTTTAGTGAATACATAAGGCCAAGTGAAGTTGTTCCTTTGATTCTTGGGACATGAAATGCAACCTGTAAAGGGGGTATGTGAATAAGACAAGAACTAGATGAGCTTATATATGGTGAAACAAATATTTGGTTTTCTTAATGTAAGATATAAGAGTCTCTTAATAATACGACGAGAGAAGGAAGGATCATCCAACACATCCCCATAAATGTGATCTAACTTATGTTGTAGTGAACCCAACATCATTAAGGATGTTTAAAACCAATTTCCATTAACTTAACAACATATCTTTGGAGGTTCTATAAATCTTTAGTCTAAGGAAAGAGCCTTGCTAGTTCGAGATCTCTAATGGTGAAGGTGGCATCCAATTTTTCTTTAAGATTAGAAATAATTGCTTCACTTGTGCTTGTCAACAACATATCATCGACAATACAATAAGTCCATTATCGCCATTCCTAGTAAAAAGGGAATAACCACTCATGGATATATTAAAACCATGACCAATAAGGAATTTCAAAATTTCATCACTTAAAAGTTCATTTCAAGCCATATAAGAAGCGCTTGAATTGACAAACTTGATGGTTCTTAGCTTTAATGTATCCCTTTAGTAGAAGCATACATATTTCTTTATTAATATGACCCTAAAGGAATGTACTATTGATGTTGTTGATGGGCATTTTTGGGAAAATTATTATATGGGCTTATATTAGTGAGCTAAATATCTAAGCCCGATCTAACGACCCAATTTAGAGACAATCTCTAGACTCACTATAAATACTAGCCAAGACCCTAAGTAAGGAGACTATTTTCTCCATTTTCTCATTCTTATAACCATTCAATAGTTTTACTTTCATCACAAGAGAGCTAACTTAAGCATCAGAGTGGGTGTATTGGAGCACCCTACAGCGCCCCCCATAGCCATTTTCTCATGTTGCAGGTGCTTATATACTGGAATGAGAATCACTCGTCAACAATTGGCACCGTATGTGGAAATGCGTAATGATGGCCATGATTCTTGATGTTATTTTGAGAAAAATCTCCCAATGGGATGTTCTTCCCTAAGATGAATTTATTTGCATTTGGTTTGTAATCACAAGAAGTGACCAAATTTTCTCTCATAAAGCGTCACCTATTGCCAAGGAAATGCAATCCACTACTGTGATTGCCAATTATTTTTGAAAGACATGTTACGGGATGTTGGCTTTTTTTGGGGGTGGAACTTTTCAAACCCTACTTCTCTCTTCGGCATCGATATTTCTATTCTCCATGTTAGCATGGTTGTTGGTGTTTGATGAGAATCGCTGGATTCTTTGAGCAAGCGGTCATTCAGCTTCCTAACATTTGTTTGTACCACAAAAGTTGAAAACTACCTTGGTTAACCACCATCTTCAACCCATTTTTGCAAAATGCATGACGTTGAGAAAGGAAAAGGGCGCGACCGTTTTTTTTGTGTGAAAGGGTAACCTCCGCTGTTTGATTTTTTATGGTTAGTCATTGTCTTCTTTCTGGGAATTTATATACTCGAATGATTGCTATTTCATCTTTTTGTGGCTTTTAACCATTGCTGCCCAGTTTGTAACTACAACTTCATGTGTTGCCCGATTTTCTTTAACTATCAAAACTGAGCATGTTGGGTAGCCTACACCTTGTGATTGTAAGTCACATTCAAAGATGAATGCTGAGAAATGTCGTTGAAGCACTCCAAGCACCAATAATTGGATTTATCATGGTGCTGACCTGCTGTCTACAAGTCGCTCTCTACAAGTTGCTTCCTCTATTCCGGCTCCATAAGCATATACGATCAAAGAAATCATCATCGATACCTCCACTTATCCAAAATCAATTGTCCGAGGAATCGAATCATTAGCAATTCTCAAAGGAGATTGAGCGACAAAGCTAAATTCTAACTCATGCCGAGCTAAAGTATACAAATTATAAATCTTCCAGAGCAAACTTGTGCCGAGTTGTCCTTATATGTGATTGCAGCAGTGAGACAAAACTCCGACTTGAGTTAGAGTTGTATCAGCTCCTTCTAAGTCTTGCGATTGCAACAAAGCAACCTTATCAAGATATCTACTCCAAGGACAAAGCAACCTTATCGAGATATCTACTCGAAGGCTGACTCACTTTCGATGGCCGTGTGGAGCGGTGATGTCGAGTTGATCAATATGGATTTCCTTGCTGACTCGATACTTGAGTTTATGCTGAATATATCGAGATGCATTGATGCCGATTAATTTCCCAGTTGCAGCAATAGCCGAGAAGCCAAGTTTTTCCGAGTCGTCGAGTCGAGCTTTTCTATGGGCTTACAAACATCCGAGAGGCCGAGATTATATAACATGCAAGTCGAACTTCATGCTGAGTGGTTGAGAAATTTGGCTGAACAACTCTTGCCGACACTTGAACATCCGAGAAAGAGGCAAACCAATTGAAAGTCATAGGGGATGCACGTCCAACAATAATAGCTAAAGACTCCACGTGAAAATTGACCTCTTCGTTTGTCTAACATGATTAACCTGAACAACATGCAGAATAATGGTAGAGCTGCCTTTACACGTCCAAGCAGCTCTGACGTGACTTGGTACATGCCCTCCACAAGCTGTAGAGCCGAGCTGACTTACTTTTCTGTCTGAGCTGATCAATCCTAAGACTTCTAGGATAACACGCTTGCATCTCAACGTGCCGAGTAATTTTGTGCGTCGAGGATTTTCCAATGGTGCTGAGTCAGAACAACACTAAGATGCCGAGAGATATTGTACCAAGAAGTTTTGGCCAAGCGATTCACTTCGTGAAAGCGAGTCCTATGCCAAATTGCCGAGCTGTTCACTTCCAAATGGAAACTCTAAGCCTTGCGCCGAATTGCAGAGAAACTATTGTAACCAAACTAAATTCATGGTAGGCCATTGGCATAGTAGCGGATAACCAATTTGTATGTGACCGAGACAAATTTTGGTATCCTCATGCCAAGCAACTACCCCTCTCTGCACCGAGCAATTAGATTTGCTAAGAGTGCGCATTAGAAAATTTTGGTTGGCATTCAAAATGTCTCAGCCTTCCATGGCCGAGCAATCTACATGCCCAGCAAGATTTTCTAAGAATCTGCATTAGCAAGTTCTACTGAGCTATCAGATTATCGATTCGAAGTTTCTGATCTATCTATTTACCAAATTAATTTGAGTTCAATTGTTGAAGCTATAAGTCGAGACCTCACTTCAAGTGGACCGTGGCAACTCAAAACAAAGCACAAAGAGAAAAGGAACACCGTGACTTGGGCCTCGTTAAGTGATTGATGAACAACTCTAAAAGCTAAATAAGTGCCTACTAAGCTCAACAAGGCTGAGAACACTTGTTGTAAATTCTAGTATAAGCTGATGGAAAACTGATCCATGTCATATACAAAGACGATTTCATGTGATTTTTATTGTCCAGAATGAGCTCACATAACTTCAAGAGCCCCACTTATGCATTAATTCACATTGATGGAAGATCAGTAAAACCTCTCTATTATTATTTCTAAATAATTTGATTGTTCGTTTTTATGATATTGTTTTATGTTGTGCTATGCGTTAACTAATTAATGGTGTTCACACTTGATTCATGTACAATATATTATTTATCTATGTGATTCTCCAATGAGAACTCAAAGATGGATTGGGGTTAAAGGAACGCCCTCAATTTTTAGTCTACACAAAGTATAACTTGCTAACAGGCTACTCCTGAATAGTTCTAAGCCTTACACACTATGAATGATGAGAAAATCATAAAGCACTAATTCCTAGGTCCTATACTTTAACAGACCAAAGGCTAGTTAGTCTATCTTACAACTTAGCATAGGTCATGTCCAACTTAGACAACCTGCATGCTTCTCCAACCTTTTTCGGTGCTTCGGCCTCTTCAGGCTCTTTAGTCTCCTCAAGCCCTTACCTCCTCAAGCTCTCGCCTCTTCAAGCACTTTAGTTTCCTTAGGCCAAAGGCCTTCGCCTTGCAGGCGCTTTGGCCTCTTCAGGCCTTCATCTCTTAAGGCACTCTCGCCTCTTTAAGCACTTCGCCTCTTAAGGCACTTTCGCATCTTTAGGCGCTTTGGCCTCCTCAAGCCTTCGCCTCTTCAGGTGCTTTGGCCTCTTTAGGCCTTCGCCTTTGCAGGAGCTTTGGCCTCTTCAGGTGTTCTCTTATTTAAGCACTCTTGCCTCTTCAAACCTTTGCTTCTTCACGAATTCTAGCCTCTTTAGGTCGGGATTGCAAACCTTTTCAGAAATCCCACAAAATCAGCCTCCTTAAATACTCTCTTTTTCAACTTTGTCACTAAAGAGAGTGGAGGGGGAGAGGAGAGTAAAGAGGTGGGGTGGGGCGGGGCGCAAGTGTTGATAGGCATTTTTAGGATAATTATTATGTGAGCTTATATTAGTGGGCCCAATATTTAAGCCCGATCCAATGACCCAGTCTAAAGACAATCTCTATTGACTTAATATAAATACCAGCCAAGACTTCAGGTAAAAGGACTCTCTTCTCCATTTTCTCATTCCCATAACCGTTCAATAATTTTACTCTCATCACAAGAGGGATAACTTAGGCATCAGAGTGGCTGCGTCAGAACACTCTTTGATACCCACTGTAGTTGTTTTCTCATGTTGTAGGTGTTTGTGTACCAGAATGAGAATCACTCATCAACAGATGTCTATTTGTTGTAACAACTAGTTAATTGTAGTAGCTATTGCCATAAGAATGCACATACTCCTAAGCATGTCTACAAGAGAAAAGGTATCATGATAATGTTCGCCTTCAACAAATTTATAAGCCTTTTCCACTTGCCTTGCTTTTTAGCCTTGATTAATGCCATCTAACCTATACTTGATTTTATAAACTTATTTAGACCCAGTAACTTTCTTTCCATGAGGTAAAGTCATTAAGTCCTAAGTATAATTCTTTTTAAGTGCTTAGTTCCTTATGCACAACATTTATCTATTTATTTTGTTTATATGCTTGTGAATAAGGATAAAGTTCTTGAACAACCTAAAAGGTAATTTTTAAAAGTAGTTGGGTGGAAAAGAGGGTAAGATATGTTTGTTTATGATAGATTAGAAGATATATAACTGGATGCATTAAGAAGGAGATAGGTCACTAGTGACTGTAAGTACACAGTCTTGAAGCTAGGTTAGAGGCTTTCAATCTCTATTAATGTGATTGACATAAGTCAACACAGTAAACCTAAAAAAAGAAGGAGATGATAAAGGAATACTTGAACTAAATGATGGTAGGATAGTAGACTCTGCTTGGGAATTAGAGGACAAAGACTTAGACAAACTAGGATAAACTTAATTGTTGATAAAAGAGACAAGTTATATGAATTTAGATAAGTAGAAGACTTAGGTACAGTACAAGACTTAGATGTAAGAGGTTAACTAAAAAGAAATATGTCTTAATAAAATGACTTCATAACTTGTGATGATTTGATGAGTAACAAGATTAAAGGGTTTGTTACCTTTTTATCCTTGAGTATAACCTAAGAAAATATATTACTATTTAAAATGTTAAATATTGAATTTGAGCTTAAATGTGATTACTACAAGCCTTTCATATAATTCCTATGTAGTTCCATTATGATAAGTAAGACCTGCCTCTTCATTTGCATGGTAAAAGAAAAGAAAAAAATTAGAATTAATAGATATGTTGAATTAATAGTTAATTTCAATCATGAAGAATGATGAAAATTGATGCTTTCCTTTTTCTTTTCATTTTTGTTAAAAGTACTAAGATAGTTTAGTTGCTTGATAAGGCTAGTTGTCCTATGTGATTCTAGAGTTTGCTTTTATATGGTGGCCTAGTATTTAGTCTTTTCTTTTAGAATAGAAAGAGTAAATATGATGGAAATTATTTATATGGGAATTATTTGTTATATCGATAATTGTTTTATATAGAAAAATATACTAGAAATAACTTTTGCCATATATATAATGAAGGCCTATTCAGGATAGATATTTCATAATCTTAGCTTTTACATAATGTGTTCACATAGATATGAAAATAAACTTCTACGTTTTCATTCTTGTTTAAACAACCTTATCACTTTAAGTGTATACGTTCGATACCAAATCTTTAACGAGGAAATTAAAAACATGAGCCCATTTTCTTTTTGTGGTAACCTGGATTATGATACTTGATCACTAGTGAACTTCTAATAATTTTTATGAAATTATTCTAGTTAACATATAAGTGTAGCCAAATACTAATTAGTTAAATAATTGCATGCATGGTTCTTAGTAATTAATTTGTTAATATTTGTGATGGTTGTGTGAATTAAATTTAGTGTTTGAAAAGATACATATAGTGCTTAGTTTCATTTTTGTGAACAATAATGTTAGTTAATTGACTCTTTAGTGTAATTTGGACTAATTATGTGATCACAATAATTTAGATGAATCGGTAATAGATAAATCAGAATTTTCATAATTTTTGTAAACCTAATAAGTTGTTACTTTGAGGAAAATTTAGTAGTTCTTAGAATAAAAATCGTAACAATATAATTAGCATTGAAATCGAATAAGAAATGAAATACTTATGGCTATTAGAAATTGATTGAATAATTGTAACATGATACAATAGAAATACATAACTACAATTGAGAGTAGAATTGATAATGATGAAATATATATGCGTATACAGTAGGTGATGAAGGATACATCCATTGGTGGAAAAGCTTGGCTAGATGAGTATGTACGTCTCCTTGCTAATTGATAATTGTTGTTTTAGCTAGTTGATTAAAAAGTTGGCTGTTGGTTCTAAGTTATTTATGGAATATGATGATGGTGGTTGTGGTGTTGATGAATTGTATGAGAATGTGTTGTGTTTGATTTCAGATGTACTGCTCTTGTTGGATTTCACTTAAGAAAAATCCCATTTGTGATTTCTATTGGCATTTAATAATATGTTGGATAAAAGCAATCTTGGATTGTTTTAGAATGCACGTGCTTAGAAATTTCATAATACTTGCTTGGTTGAGATTATTTGATCATTGATTTGAATTGGATATGTTTGCCTCTTAGCTATTAGGTTTGCTCCTTCACATGCTCAAAAATAGCATGATTATACTCATGGTATGACATGAAAGGATCTAAAGTAGAGATTATGATGATAGGAATTGAAAATGCTCCATTTTGAAAACTTGCTTTTATTGCATATAGTTAGATTTTCTTGGTTTATTGCTTGAATAGAGCCACCTAGTGCTATTTTCTTATTGCTTGACTTGAGTGACCAAGTACTACTCATTTAGCATACTAAATGTTCATAGCATGTGCATTAGCATGCAATGTGTATGCCACATAAACATTTGAGTTTGAGCTTGAATTTCAGTTGTGTAGATAGTTATATTCTTGGATTTGTTATTTTTGGTAATATATAAAACTTAGTTTGCTGTTATTGACTTGTTGTTGTGGTTTTACTTATAGTTTTACTCACTTAGCTAAAATATGAGTTGAGGGACTAATTTTTTTGACTTCAGATACTAAAGAGTAGTTTTGAAGGAGAATTTAGAGAAAGGGTTAGATAATAGAGTGCATTAGAAGTCATCTTTGATGATTTCATATCATAGTTTTAGATTCTTGTACATATGTACTTATATAGTTGATTAGTCATGTTTATGTATCATTTTTGATTAAATAATAATTTGTAAAGTTTGTGAACTAGTTTTACGGATGTAAGGTAGCATTTGGTTATTAGAAATGGATAGGACAAAAAGAATTAGATAGAACAAGTACAATCTTGTTGTAACACGTTATAGTACTGGATACATGTTTTTGTAATGTCCCTTATTTGATATGCATAAATACTAGATTTACTATAATATTTTGATATTTTAATATTGTCTAATATTTATTTAATTACATTTTTATGTTATTTAAAAAGTATAAATTTTAAATATTATCTAATATTTATGTCTTCAATGTTGTTTAATATTTATTTAATTACATTTATACCTTCAATACTTGTGTTTTTTTTTTCCAATGAGTTAACTTTTGTATCACATTTCAAATAGGACAAATTTTGAGCATTTCTTCTAGTCATTTAAACCATTTTTTGTCTAGTAACAAAGCTGAAATTATAAACCAAAAATTGAATATAAAAATTTGTCCAATCTAATCCACTCCCATAAATTTTACGTAACCAAACAATACCTAAGAATGTAAAATTGGTTTGTATGAATAGCCATAACATAGGTCCTAAAGCAAAAACGAGGAAACTTTGAGATCATCATGAGTAAGTTTATTCAATGGGTAGAACTTTGGTGATATGTGAAAGCATACAGACTAAAGTCCCATCAATAGCCGGGTCATATTTCATAAAGGAGGAGTTATAGGTTTCAGTATGATATGTGGTATACAAAGCATAGTTTGAGGTTAAATGTTTTGATTGCATAACTATGAATCTTAGCAAGTGTTTCTATTAGTAAATCCTTGATATTACGAGATGTACATGAAATAAAATGAAATAGGTGTAGGAATCGATTGGTATTTTTAAGCTGATGGATGTCAAATAGGGTTTATGTATATATAAGTTTAGGTGTAGATTTGTTAAGGGTCATATTGGTGACGTTAGGAGATATTAGTTGTTATGATTTAGTCAATCCAATAGATGTTCTAGAAAATTTGAATCATTATCATGCATGGGTTGTGAAGTTTTACAATGAATTAATATTGTTGTAGTATAGACCTCTGTTTTAGCGAATCATACTCAGAACTCCTCTATGTTTTAAAGAAGGATATTATGTAAACCTTATCCTTACCTCAAGAATGACATAACAGATGGTCCTTTAGGTACCATCTATGAGTTTTCCAAGTATAAGTAAACTCTTAGAGGGGAAGATTGCTATACTCTATCTATGATTTATCACATTCCTTTGCCTTAGTACAGTATATCTAGTGAACTTGAGTACCATTAATCTTACCTTTATTTCATACCCATAGGCATAGCACTCAAATGACTTTTCTTCTCTATCTTTCCAATCAAAATTATCATTTGTAGATTTCTTGCTATTAAACTCTAAAATTGAAAGATTAATAGTGTCTAAGCATCATATATGTCTCTATTGCCCCTTAGGTTGACCATTTTTATCGCGCTCATCAATTTCATTATACATAAGGTTATTAAGCACTTCTCTCAGTGCCACATTCCTCCTTATTTTGACATGATTACCAATATCTCTATTGACATTATACACACAATTTTTAAGATTCACATTGATCATATTAGATTATGCATTACATATCTATTTGCATTAACAAGCACTAGTGTGCTTACTCCTAAAGCCTCAACTTAACTACCCATATGGTTATTCTATAGAGTAACCAAGGCATTCGTATAATTAATTTGCCCAGTCAAAAGCGTATGAACTATTTCTATTTCCTATATAGAATATAACATATCATCCCTTATTGTATCACTTAGTATCTACCTAAAATTCAAATTATGTTCCTTAGGCGGCTCCAACATACTAATTTTAGCTATCAACTTACTACCACTTATGGTTGACATGTGAGACGTGATAGGGTTGTGGCTTCCCAAGTTTAAGGGCATTACAACTTTTAGTCATATCAGAGTATAGGTTTAGTAATCCTAGAATACTAAGTTGATGATCTATAGGTTAGTGAGATATAAGAGATGCAAGTAAATAACGGATAGGATTGGATCTAAAAGTAGAATTGAATAAGTAGATTGAAGTAGTTATATTCAATAGTTTATTTTACCTTTATTTTCGTTTTCCCTCTTTTTTTGCTAAGTCTTACAGTTGGTTTTCTCTTTCTTGTTCCTAACTTTTCTAGCTCTCTAATTCTATTTTCTTTCCTTCTTTAATATGGGTAAATAAGGTGGTGTAGTTTCCAGTGCTTCTTCTTAGCCTTTGAGAGGCTAGACCAACAACATAAATTTGATTCCTTTATTAGCTAAGCTATAAAATTAGCGGCATGCCAATGCTTAGGCAAGGACAACCCAAACTTAATTAGGATTTGCATATACCAAACCAGTACAAGTCTAGTAGAATCAGGGTCAAGGACTGGGCAATGTGAATATTATTCATATGTTGAATATCATGAATTCTATGATGGGGATAATGGCTTAGTAGTAGTAGCGTATTCAGAGAGATATGCAGATGATATAGGCTAATGCTAAGGCTTGATATACGGGGAGACAGGTTACTTAGGAGGCCATTGAATAGCTAGGTATGGATTGCTTCCTTAAGGTGGATAAGGAATTTAATTTTAGGCTAGATGATGTTATAGCTATAGAGGACTAGATTAAGGAGACAGAGAAGGCCTTTGCCATTGCTAAAGTGCCCAATGAGAAATAGGTAGACTATGTTGTTATTTTGTTAAGGGGAAATGCCTCTAAGTGATAGGATAGCACTCCATGCACGATACCAAACATTGGACAACTAAACTAGGATAGATTAAAGTACATATTCTTTGACCACTTTATCCCCAATTGAACCTAAGAGCCTATGTAATTAGCTTATGAAACCCTTTAGTAGGGGATACGACCTCGTAGCTAAATATGAGGTTAAGTTGGACCTATTGGCTCATTTTTTACTAGATGTAGCCAAGCTTAATGAGCAGCTATGGATTAGTCATTTTAGCATGCGCTTGAGCTTAAATTGTAGGAGCAAGTGGCAGGGTTTCAATCAATTGCTTATTCTAAAGCTACTAATAAAGCTATATGTTTTTAAAAACTTTTGAAGAGGGAACAAGAACAATTGACTCGTGCGATTAGGATAGCCTTATGAAAGATACCTCTATCTGGTTATGTTATGTTTAGACTATAAAGAGTTAAGATACCTACTTTAAGAGTCATGTTCAGGGGTGGTAGTGATGGACTAGTAGTAGCATGGCTAAGACCTATGGCGCTGGTTCTAGTTACTCAAGTTAGTGCCTTAGAATCAAGAATAAGATGCCTAGGATGTTTTAGGCCACATGAGTTATTAGCTTATAAATAGGCTTTTGGGGCTTATTTCCTTTGTAGTAAAATGGGACATTAGAGTAAAGATTGTAGAGAGACTGGCATATACCATGAGGGATTCTGTTTCAAATGTGTTTAAAGGGGTCATAAAATTGCTAATTTTAGAGAGAAGGAACTAATGAATTGAATTGCTTTGGGGGCAACAACTACCAGAACCCCCCTAGTTCCTTGAGCTACATATCCCCAAACCGTAGGACCTCGTTAGAGAGCTCCAGCTAGGGTATTTGCCTTATGGCAACATGATACTATTTTAGACATAGACACCATGGCATGTACACTTTCTATCTACTCCCATAATGTATATATGTTTTTGACACTAGTGCATCCAATTCTTGTGTAGTCAATTCTTATGCAATTATATGTGGCTTATGAGTATGAAAGTGTAAGCTTTTCTTTTAAAAAGTATTTAGTGTATGATGTTACGGTTGTGGATGTTTTAAGTTCTACCTTTGTTCGTTTGAAAGTTAATCACGAAATGTTTTTGCATTAGAAATAAGAGATGTAGATGCCCTTTTATTAATAAGGCCCCATCAATGGAGTTACTAGGTAGGTTTAGCCTATAGATCACATAGATGAAATATTAGCTACGATCTACTCTTAGAATGACTTGCTTAGCACTTATCTTAATAAGGAGAGGACGCCTCTTGCATTGGCCCTACCTCTGATTGTAGTTAAGGAGATTCTACCATCACTTCCTCTAATGTGATTAAATGGTATAGCCCTAGCTATACCTCCTGAGTATTGACCCTAGTGTAGCCCTTTGCCAGAGTTTAAGATACTTTGAGGGGGAGGGGGTTACGAACAAGCTAGATGAGGTTAGGGATTAGTTGTTATGGTTAGAGGGTTGTTTGGGGCTTTTGAGGTGACATAGCACATGCAAGTCTCTTATAGCACATACCTGCTTTGACTTAAGGCTAAGACTTGATGGGAAGTAAAGAGGAGAAATTGAGGTCCCCAATGACTTAGGAGATGTTTCGAGCTGAGTTCCTTACCTACTATTTTCCTAATTGTTTGAGATTGTAGTTTGGTGATGATTTGCTCTCCTTGACTAGAGCGAACAAGATTATTGAGTAATATGAGGCTAAGATATAGGGGTTGTTATAGTTTACACTTATCAAGCATCAGAATAGTGTAGTTCATACCATAAATCTTTATGAGAGATTAAGATTCTAATCTAAGATGTTAGGAGAGAAAGTTTGGACCCCGGACTTATGTTGAGGGAGTAAAGAGGGATAAGATTGATGAGGGAGTAAAGTAGGAGGAGTTGAAGCCATTGAAGGCTATAGTGAATTTGCTTATAAGAGGCCACTTGAAGGTATAAGTTTCTAAGGCAAAGGAAAGAGGATTTTTTTTTTTTTTTTTTTGCTCATAGCAAGTTGTAGAAGCCTACTACTAGTGTTGGTTTAGTAAGGTGTTAGAAGTGCAAAAGGGAAGTAGTATTTGAGAAATTGCTTACAATTTTAAGACAAGTGCTTTTGTTGTGGTGAAGGAAGTCACTAGATCAATGAATTTCCCTAAGAAACATACCACTACTTTTTTTATGTGCCATCAGAAGGACCGTTTTGCCATTACTTATTCTTAAAGGAAAGCCCCTCAAGCACCAATTACTCAACCTTTATAGATAATTGGATGTCCTATTGGCTACTGAGGTGGTAATGGATCTAAAGCCCTAGCTATGGTTGCAAGGATGTATAATATGGAGTGGAGACTGGGGTTATGTGGAGTACGATTATGAGGACGTTGAGGTAGCTACATTTGAGAAGGAGATGACCTTAGATATTGGACTTGTGGTAGGTAAGTAACTAATATTATTCTTTTTTCTTTTCTACATGTTTATTTGAGGTAAATAATAAGAAGTTAATAAAGAAGATGGTAATTTGAGAATAAGAAGTATGTATCACCTTGCAAACTTAAAGATGATGAAACCTTAAAGAATGTAAACATTTTGTTCATAGAACATTATAATCTCATACGAACATACGTATACTCGGTTTGACACGGGAGCTACCTATTTCGTTATTACCCCAACAGTAGCTAAACGAACAAGAGTACTTATTTCCACCATTGAGATGAGTTTTGGAGCGAAAACACCAATAGGGGGAGTAGCAATCACCAAAGATGGTTAAGAAGTGCCCCATAAGCCTTCAAGTGAAGGCAGTAAGGTTGACTTGATCTTGATTGAAATGAACAAGTATGAAGCCATTTTAGGTTTGAATTAGATGTCAACTATAATGGCCATTGTAGATAATCAAGAGAAAAAGGTGATGTTTTTAGCATTAGATGGGTCAAAAGCTACCTTTGTGGGAGAGTTGGTTATACTAGAGGGCTCGAGAATTAAGCTCACTTATAGAAGGATTATTTAGTGTCGAAAACTAGTTGAATTCAATTGAGACAAAACCTGAGAAGCTTGGCATTAAGGGTATCAAGATTCTGAGTTTCTAGATGTGTTTCTTGATGAGCTTCAATGGTTACCTTTGAAAAGAGAGATTGACTTTGTGATTGATTTGGTACCTAGATTTAAGCTGATATCAAAGGTACCTTACTGAATAGCCCCAATTGAACTAAATGGGTTGAAGAAGTAGTTGCAAGAGTTATTAGACAAAGGCTTTATAAGGCCAAGTGTATCATCTTACGGGTGCTCCAGTGCTATTTGTAAAGAAGAAAGATAGATCCTTAAGGTTGTACATTGACTATTGAGATCTAAATAAGGTAACAATTAAGACCAAATACCTCTTACCTCACATCGATAATCTATTTGATTAGTTGCATGGTACGGGTGCATTTTCTCTCATTGACTTAAGATTGGGGTATTACTAGTTTAGATTAAGCCATAAGATGTACCAAATACGGCTTTCAAGATCAGATATAGTCACTATGAGTTTTCGATAATGCCCTTTGGGTTGACTAATGCACTAGTGGCTTTTATTGTTTAATGAACCAAGTGTTTAAACTACTCCTAGATAACTGTGTTATTATCTTCATTGATGACATATTGGTTTACTCAACAAGTTTAGAGTAGCATGAAAAACATTTGAGATTGGTATTATAGTTTATGAGAGAACGTAAGTTATTTGCCAATTAAGCAAATGTGACTTCTAGTTGAAAAAGATGTCATTCCTTAGACACGTAATGTCTAGAGATAGCATATTAGCAGATTCGAAAAAAGATTGAGGTCATAGTTGAATGGAAAAGGCTTGAGATTATGACTAAGGTGAGAAGCTTTTTAGGATTGGCTAGGTCTTATAGAAAGTTTGTCAACGACTTCTCCATGTTGGTAAGACCACTCACTTAGTTGATTTGGAAACATGTTGAGTTTGAATGGGATGACAAGTAGGAATAGAGTCTTCAAGAGTTGAAGTAAAAGGCTAGTGTCGGCACCAATATTAGAGTTGCCAAATATCGATAAGCCATTTACAATATATAGTGATGTCTCGAAGAATAAGGTAATATCATATGCATTTTGGTAGTTGAGGTGACATGAGCAGCATTACCTACTTGTGATCTTAAACTTACAGCTATGGTTATGGAGACATTACTTGTATGGGTAATGATGTAGATCTATACGAATCATAAGAGTCACAAATATCTCTTTACATAGAAGAAATTAAATATGAGATAGAGATGAGGGCTTGAGTTGATCAAGGATTATACCTTAGAATTAATTACTAGTTAGAAAGGAGAGATGTGGTTAGAGATGCTTTAAGTTGCAAGAATCAAGTAGAAGTCACTTTTCTCCTTATTGATTTGAAGGAATTGGTTAAGGAATTTGAAAGGCTTAATATTGAGTTTGCTTGGAGTAGTGAGAATGTAAAATTTTCGAGTTTGGTCATTGAACCTATGTTGATGGAAAGAATCAGATAAGCTTAATAAGATGATTTTACCTTAATGCAAGTAAAGGAAGAAATGGCAAAAGGGATATACTCAAACTTTGGTATTGATGAAAAAGAAGCTATTTTCTTGAAAGGTAGATTGTGTGTACAAGATGATGCATCCCTCCAAAAGGAAATCATGACTGAATTGCATCACTTAAGTTATCTAGTACATACGGGAGGAATAAAGATGTATCAAGATCTTAAGAGGAATTTCTGTTTGAATGGTATGAAATAAGACATAGCTAACTTTACGATGAAGTAGCCAACTTTGTGATGAAGTGTGACAAATATGCTAAAGGGAGAAAGCTAAGCACCAAAGGTTAGGAGGATTACTGGTTGCTCGTTTCAAAGTGGAAATGGGAATAGATTACCATGGATCCTATGTGGATTGCCACAAATACAGGCAAGATTTTATGTATCTAGGTAGTAGTAAACTAAACTTATTGAGTAAGCACATTCTCTCCCCATCAATATGACTTATCCTTTGGAAAAGTTAGCTAGGATCTATGTAAAGGAAATCGTAAGACTTCATGGTGTACCCATAAGCATTGTATCAAATAGAGATCTGTAGTTTATATCTAAGTTTTGGGGTGAGCTTATAGAAAAATTTAGGCTCAGTTGAATTTTAGCACAACATATCACTTGTAATAAGATGAATAGTAAAAAAGGACTATACAGATTCTAGAGAATATGTTAAGGGCTTATGCTATTGAGTTCAAGGGAAGTTGGGATATGTAATTGTAACTTGTTAACTTTGTCTACAACAATAGCTTCCATTCAACCACTTAGATCCCCCCCCATATGAGGCTTTATATGGAAGGAAAGGCAGGTCTCTGTTGTTTTGGGATGGTGTTGAAAGGCTAACTATTGAGTTGAAAAATCGATTTCCCTCTTTTTCTAGTTTGGTTTATATTAAGTTTAATCCACTCAATATAAATCTCTCAACTAGATTAATAAAAGGTTTTATATATGAAAAAAAAAACTTTTGAAAAAAAGGAGTCGCCACCTGATTGAAATTGGGAAAAAAAGTTAAATTAGGGCTCATAGGTAAGTGGACCTTAATTTCAGCTACTAGCCCATGAGTTTTCTAAAAAACCTTTTAGAAAAATAGAAACTAGAAAATAAGAAACCAGGAAATCTTAGGTTTGGATACTAACTTATTTAAACCTAAGTGGTTTCCTATAAAGAGTCCATGAACTAATTAAATGGAGCATTAATTTTATTTTCAAGAAAAATGGCATTTCTTTTGTTTTTATTTGAAAAACAAAAAGAATTTTAAAAAAGGAAAAATAAGCTTTTTATTTATTTTGGACAACTTAAAATGCCTACATACTCGCGAAGTGGGATTAAGCCCACATAGTTCTCAGTTTAGGAAAATTTTAGTTGATCAGTTTATTTTATTTTTGAAAAGCTCTTTTCAACTTAAGTTCATTATATCCTATTAATTTGGGAAATAGGTATTTTTAGTCCACTTTCAAAAAATCCTAAAGGGATCCTTAAATTTTCTAAAAGGCCAATTTATTTATATTTATGAAAAGCAGTTTATTATGAAACACTTATTTTGAGAAGGAAAAAAAAATCATTTTATTTGAAAATAACTTTATTCAAAACAAAACCCATATCCATAACATGGCAACAACATGGCAATACCATTATTCACCAATTAATATGATAATTATTAAGATCAAGCTAGCATGCTAATTTGTTGAACTTAGTTCAACAAAATATTAAAGCTAGACTATGCTACCAAACTCTTTATTCCTAATAAGCTAATCAACATGCAAACTAAACAAACTAACATGGTAGTTACTATGCTTATTATTTCCATTAAATCATGGTAATTATCAAATCAAGTTTATCAACAGGCAATTTATTCAAATTAAACATGCTAATTAATTGCAATAAACATACCAATTACCTAAGTTTAACAAATTATTACTCAAACTAAAATAACAAATCAACATATTATATATTAACTTGTTTTTAAAATAAATTAAGTATCACAAACACATTATTCTAATGAAAAGAAAGGCAACACAAGATCAAAGCCCATGTTTTTTCTTTTTAATTTTTTTGCATTTTTTTTTCAAACATTTAACATAACAATGAAAGAGGGAAGAAACTTACCTTTCACGCATGATAGACTGGTAGCCAAGTTGGGTCTATTCTAGTCGGCTCTTGATGTGGGGCTAGCGGCTTCAGGCTCTTGAGATACTAATCTTTGAAACTCCTAAGTCAATTTTATGGAATTCTCAAACCTATCTCTTGCAATTTCAATAAGAACTTCAAGTTAGTTATGAATATATCCTAAAAACATCAATCTTAATTCAAATTTACATTACTCCCTTCAACTAAGAAATTGAAATTATCTACTTATTAGGCTTTATACTAAGACAGATTTAGAATTTTCCACAATTTTATCTTAGATTGATTTGTTCTATAATGAGAGAAATCGAAGAGAGAGAATGGTTTTAGCATTATGGACACCTAAAGAAAGAAAGTATGAATTTCATGTAATGTAGTGATTTTTGATACTTGGTAATTGTTTAAATGAGTTGTAAGGACCTTTATTTATAGTACCAAGTCGGATTCTTCCTTAAGAAACTTCTATTTTAGCTAAAGGTTAAATCTTTATGACAATGGCAAGTTTTGAATGTGTCTTAATTCTTTGCATTTTTGGCAAAAATTGATCACGTTTTTACACAAATTAATAGCAAATCATGTATTAGGGGGTGTCCTTGCATGTTTTGATTAAGTATCTTGAGGCATTTTGTAAAGATATGCTTTAATTTTGCTAAGTAAAACTTGGGTGCAAAGTACCTATTTATTCACGTTATTTGATTTTTCTATTTTTGTTTTGCAAATTTCCTTCAATAAAAATTTAAAATTTGGAGATTTCCACATAAAACAATTCATGATCTTTTCATTTGCTACTTTTCCAGATTTTTTGGTGAATAAAAAGTAAGCGAAATCGGATAGAAAATTACAGTTATAAGTTGACATTTTTGCTTTAATTTTAAATTGAAGCTTTTTGTGCATGAAGGAGTAGTCGAGGGAAGGAAGAAGTGTTTTTTAACTTAGTCAACATAGCACCATGTGGTGTCCAAAGACTGGGCTACATCGCACCATGTCACTTGACACATGGTGCCTAATCAATGCCATGTGTTAGCCTATCATTGTGCCACATAGTAGCACCTATGATAGACACATGCCACCTTATTCGGGGTACATGTATCATGTCCTTTTTTCTTTTTCTTTTTTTTTTTCCTTTTCCACTTTTTCTATTTTCCTTTCTCTCTTTTTCCTTTTCCTCTCTTCTCTGTTTCGTTCTCAGTCAATTCTAACAACTTCCACTTTCTTTCTTTCTTTTTTTTTTTCTTTTACAGTTGAAAAAAAAACCAAACTAATCATTTGACCTCTAAAAATTATACTATATACTTTAGTGAAATGTAAAGTCTAATAAATATATACTCAAAATATTTAGAAAAAAAATTATTTGTTTCACCAAATTAAGATCTCAAATTTTATTTGTATTCGACTTTTTATTTGAAACTTTAAATGGCCATAAAATGTTCATTTTAACTTTGATTGAAGTGCAATTTGAGGTCATGATCTCCAAAAAAATGTGTATTCTCAAAATATTTGAAAATTAGTAGTCCTAACTAGGCTAGAAAATTTGATTTTCAATAAATATTCATTTTTATCCGAGATTTCTAATTCGATCAAATCGTATATATTTATTTTAACTCTAAAAGTTGTTGTTGACTTTAGAAAATTATTTTTACCCTAATTTTTTTTATTTTTCAATTTTCTAATTTTTTAGATTTTTTTTGTTTTCTTATTTTTTAAATTTTTTCCCTTATTTTTCAATTTTTTTTCTATTTTCTTTCCTTTTTTATATTTTTCATTTTTTTTTGGATTTTTCTCATTTTCAATTATTCATTTTTATTTTTTCAAATTTTTTTGTATTTTTCCTTCTGTTGTTTTGTTTTTTTTTTTTTTTTGAAAATTAGGATATTCTAAATTAGTGATGGAGTTGAGGAGAGCAAAAATAAAGTTTTTATAGCTGTCTCTTTTTATGGTGAAGTTTGGTAAAAACTTTATCATAAAGACAAAAAATAAGACTCCCTTTTTGCCCTTGAGGAGGAAGAGATTTTGAGTAAAAAAGGTTGTTGATGGTAACATTTGAGAGACGAAATAGGCAACCTATAGATTGAGCCTCTTTGATAGATTATCAATTGGGTGAAGTGGAAAGAATTATTTACAACCTATCCTAGTGAGACCCATTGATGCAATAATCCCTCCTAAAGGGGTGGAGTGAGCTCCGTATGGTTTATCTTTGTGAGACCTTTTAATAAGATATTCTCTCCTAAAGGAAACGATAGCGTTGAGATTATTTGTAGATAAGGCTCCTTGCGGTCTTAGTGGAACCCTTTGGTGAGATATCCTATCCTAAGGAGATGATAGCAATAAGGTTATTTAATGGGTGAAAAGTGCTCCATAGGGTCTATCTAAATGTGACATTTTGGTGAGGTATGCTTTCCTAAAATAGTTAATAGGGATCATAGACCAATCACATGCTCTCGAGCTCAAGGACTTGCTCATATGGTTCATCAAGTTATCTAAGGAGAGTTGAACTCAGAAGAGCAGTGCATTCCCTGGTCTAACTTACCGAGTTACTTTGCTCTCTACCTCATCTAAGAAGTTGCTAAGGCGACTAAACCGTGTGCTAAGCCGACCTCTCTACAACACATCTGTCTAAGGCCAAGTATCAAATCAATATACTGCAAACTTAATATATGTTGAGGTTGAGCTAACACCTATCTGGAGCCAACCACTTGAGCCCAACCTGATAATGAGCCTCCTTCTAAACCAACCTTTTCCCAACCCTAAACATCTAAGTTGTTTAATTGCTGACCTTGACTTGATCTGTTTAAAACCTATTCTACTTAGTTAGTAATGTCTTTGGGACCATAGAATGGATAGTTAACACGCGCCTTGATTTTCCTAACATCCATATTGCCCTTTTCTATCATATTCTTTATGCTTCTTTATAACATTACCTTTGTAAATTATTCCTTTTCCTTTAGTAGTAAGAATCCTTTTTTTTTTAATTTACACTAACCTAAGACTTACCTTAATTGAGTCATATAAATACTTATGTATTGTAATAGCCATAAGTGCTATAATAGTGAATGCAATTAGCATTTTCAGAAATTTTTCTTCTTGCATGAGCTAAATGTATCTTGCTTACTCTTGACTACTTTTATTTAACCCATTTAAGCATAGACTAGTAGCGAGTGACCTCTACACTTTTACGTCATATCAAGTGTAACCTGAGCTCGTATGAGGTGCTAGTACGTCATATCTATCATCAATACACAATGACCTTTGCTCAACCATCGGCTCTCATTTATCTTTTGGATTATCTCGAGGTTTAGATTCATCCCCTTAGTTCATGTGAAACTAGATGTCATGTGTTCATGTACATTAGACCGTATCAACAACGATATCACTAAAGCTCTCTTAGGAACAAGGCTCCTTGCAATTTATCTAAATGAGACCTTATGGTCAGATATCCTTTCTTATAAGAGTGATAGCACTGATAACATCTTAAGGTTAAGGCTCCTTATGGTTTACCTAAACAATACCCTTTGGTGAAATATGCTTTCCTAAAAAAGTGATAGCATTGAGACTATCTTAGGGATTGGGCTCCTTGTGGTCTATCTAAACGAGATCATTTGATGAGATATCCTATTTGAAAAGATGAAGCAAATGGAAGGATTAGGCATATAACTGGTTAGGACGCTTATGAGATATCTCATCCTATAAGGCATTTAATGGATCAAAGCTCCTATGAGATATTTTACCCTAAAAGGTGTTTAGTGGGTCAAGACTCCTATGAGATATCTTACCCTAAAAGGCATTTAATAGGTTAGGGCTCATATGAGATATCCTACCCTAAAAGCATTTAACGGGTTAGGGTTCTTATAAGATATCTTACCTTAGAAGATGAATAATGTTCTAATGGGCCAGTAATTTGAAACATTTTTGAAATAATTGTTAGCACTTAATGGGCTAGTGATATAAAAGAGAGTGGATAGAGCTTCATTAAGTAATCTGTCTATGAGAATTTTAGAATAGGATAGCACTCTACTGAGTAGGCAATCCATGAGAATTTTATAAGAGGACTCCACCGAGTAGGAGATCCAGATATAGGAACAAAATAATGCTTTATTGAACAAGTGATCAAAATATTTTAGAACAGGAAAGTGCTCCACTAAGCAAGTGGTCCATATACTTTTGGAACAACACAATGCTCCACCGAGCAAGCAATCCAAATATTTAAGAACAGGATAGCACTTTACTGAGTAAGTGATCTAGATATTTTGGAATAGGACAATCCTCCACCAAGCAAGCAATCCAGATATTTTAGGATAGGGTAATACTTTATCAAGCAGGATTTAAATACTTTTAGGAAATAGGATAATGCTCCATTGAGCAAGCGGTCCATATACTTTACAAACGCTTATCTCGATTAGTGTTTAATGGAGAGAGAAGACTTTTGAAGTCGTAACCTAACTTGTGTGGATGGACTAATCACTATCTTGAATTGAGAAGTTATGTACTGAGTTTTGATCAAATATGGAGGATTTGATGGAATAGACAAAACTAAGCAAACATCTTTGAAGGAAGAAAACATGATTGGAGGATATTGACAAAGATTTGACCATTAAGGCCCAAAAAGTTCTTGAATAGACTTAGATTGAATTGTTTAAAACCTAGCCACTAGAGTGGCTCCTGAATTAGGCCTATGAGAAGGCCTAGAAGACTCAAGTTTGAAAGAAGTAAAAAAGAAAGGTTCTTTAAACTCTAAATTATTTTGGAAAATTTTCCCCCTTTTTTGAAAAAAAGTATTTTTATTCCATTTCTCTGTGAAAATTAGGTTTGTGGCCTTTATTGCAAAAAATAAATGTTTTTTGAATTGCTAACAAGTAAGAGGGGCTTACCAGCTCTAGAGATTGTTGATAGACGGTGGGCTTGCCATACTTCTTAATAGTCATTTGCTCCTTTGCATGCGTTATTTAAAGCTTAGGCTTGTGTTTGGAAGTTATGGCTGGTGGCCAAATTAGTCTCTATGGAGATTTCATTCATCATCATGTCTTTGAATTCTCCATGGCTTTATCATGACTTCTTTTAATGAGATCTTTTTTTTTTTTTTTTTGTCACTCTTGTTAGGCTTCTAATGCTTATAGGCCTTAGTCTTCTATCATAGGGCAAATGACCTATTTGGATTGCAAGTAATCAAATCTTCTTATTTTGGAATAGGTGTCCCACTCATTGAATCATCTAGTCTAAGAGCATTTCCTCGCTCTTTCGGATCGGATTTCACTATTGACTCCTTATTCTAAAAATTATGGTTTGACTTGCAAGTGATATGCCTTGGTTAATTAGTTAGGTCTTTTTAGGACTTATAGTTCAATATAAGTTATTGGTTAGTGGTTTCAAAAGGAATTAATGAATGGGCCTATTTTGAAAGAATCGTCTTCTCAACTCGTGTTAACAAATCAAGAACCATTAGGAGAAACTAGAATGGGCTTGCCCCTCCATTCATGAGTAATGATAAGCTTACCCCTTTAATCGGAAGAGCCTCTTAAGGAGTAATTGTGGGAGGGCCCATAAAGTGGGATGGCTCTTGAACTTTGAGCTGTAAGTTTTGCTTTTGAGTTTTTACCTTAATTCTTAGTATGCTTGAGCTTCTTCACACTTAAAGAGGTACCTTACGATTTTGGGCTTTGATTTCACCATTTAATACTCATTTCGGACTTGTTTTCTCTCAAAAGTAAAAATAGATGCCCCTTTTCTTTTTTCTCTCTCTTTTTTTTTCCCCTTTCTTCTTCTTCTTCTTCTTTTGCCTTTTTTTCTTAATATTCTATTTTTGGCTTTTTCCTCTTTTCTTCCTTCTTTTTCTCTTCTTTGTGTTTATTTCCTTTCACTCCTTCTTCTTGTGAGCTTTCGATGACGGTAATACTTCTTGTATTCTTTAACAACTTAGAACTCAAGATAAATGAAATTTGTGGAATCAATCCCCTTTTTCCCTAGTAATGATTACCCATGAATAAGTGCAACTATAGCAAGCATGAATTAGTTTATTCTCTTCCTCCTAATTGAAGACCTTAAACTCCTGATTGGCCTAATGTAGGGTGGTTCTTGATAGGATTGAATTTTTGAATCACTTCTTTAAAAGACTCAATAGTGTTGGCAAGGGATAACATGCTTAGGATAGAGAAATGAATGCCTTCTGTCATTTGAACCTATGTATCAAGTTCAAGATAAACCTCTTTTAAGGAATGAGTCCAAATTCTTTGCATTAATGTCACTTAACTCTTAAGTATAATTAGGGTGAGTGTTTGGGACTTAGTTTTTCTCTATTCATCCTAAACTCTTCAATTGCTGGGATACCTTTACTTATTGGATCTTCGATTTTTCCTAAAAAGTGCCCCTTATTGGATACCCCTAACTTGATGGATATGTGTACCCACATACTCATTTACAAACTCATTTGCCTAAAACTAGTCATTTAAGTTGGACCTATGATCTTATTAAAATGCTCCTTAATTAAGATGGGCTTATTTAATAGTTTAGGCTTGATTAGCTTTCTTTAAGGGTTTGTTGGTTTGGCCCATCCTTTTCATGCCCTAGAGTTGAAGGATGCTATTACCTTCTCTTGGACTAATTGTTCACTAAATTTGTGCTCCAATAAGTAACCCCTTTGAGTAATAGTGGAGATAAGCTTTTGATTTTGATTTTCTTATTAGATTGAGGATTGATTTGTCTCCACTATTTTTTAGGACTATTCTTAGTAGATCTTTTTCAATAGGCTTTTCCTTTTTGTCCCCTAGCATCAGATCTCATAGGTTCCTTGGTATGTGGTTTCATGGGCTATAATATTTTGACCTTGGAATGTGGTATGCTTCAAACTTCATGATTTAAAGCAAATAATTATGAGCTTTAGGTTGGGTCGATTGTTGAAAACCAATCTTTAAAGGCCATGAAGAATGGTAAGGAAAAAAAAAAAAGCCCATGACAATCCCTTGTCAATAAAAACCATTTATTAATTTTTCTAAAACCCTAAAGGAAAGTTAAGACTGGGTAGCTTTCAATGAGTTGGCTAAAATCATTGAAGATGGGAAAGCACCCTGTAAGCTAGCTTAAAAGATGATTGAAGAAGGAAAAGCTTCCTGTAGTCTAGCTTAAAAGATGATTGAAGAAGGGAAAGCGTACTATGGGTTGGCTTAAAAGATGATTGGAGGTAGATAGCGCCCTTTGGGCCGGCTTAAAAGATGATTGAAGAAGAGAAAGTATCTTGTAGGTTAGCTCAAAACCTTAAAGAAAATGGGGAAGCATTAGTTATAATCCAAAAGAAGGGAAAGCACCACATGGGTTACTTAAAAACCTTGAAGGAAGTGTTAAACAAATAGGGTTCTTTGAGATGGCTAGGACCTTAAAGAAAGGATAATGCTTTGTGGGCTGGCTTAAAACCCTAAAGGATGTAAGATGGGTAGCCCTTTATAAGTTGGCCAGGACCATAAAATATGTTCGTAGGAGAGGGATAGCACTTTGAGAGCTAGCCAAAACCCTGAAAGATTATTAAAGAAGGGAAAGTGCCTTTTTGGCTAGCCTAAAACCTCATGATTAAAGAAGAAAAATTGCTTTATGGGTTGACTAAAGGACCTTAAAAGATGATTAATAAATATAAAGTGCCCTATGGACTTACCTAAAAAACCTTTAAAGAATATTAAAGGAGGAGGGTGTGTTGTAGGCTAACTTAAAGCCTAAAAATGTTTATGAAAGAGGGATAGTACTCTGGGAGCTAGTTAAAACCCTAGCAAAAGTGATGGTTATTTATAGAGAGATCATAATCCTAGAAAAAAGTGACAAACCTAATAGGTTGACACGACAATTAAGCAATAGAATAGGATTAAACCTAATGCAATGAATGAATGAGTACTTGACATTATTGAAGGGTGGTAAATAGTAAGGTAGCTAAAAGGTAACAACTATTGACAACTTGAAGAAGAATTTAAAGAAAGATTCAAAGTTCTTTTTTTTTTTTTTTAATTTTTGATAATCCCTGATATGATGAGTGCTATAGTCAAGGGTGTTAGCTTTTAAGGGAATGATCGCTATTGACAAATTGAAGGGAGTTGATAACAACCTAAGAAAAGGAAAAAATGGTAAATAAGTACTATTACTTTTTGCTTTTGATTTTTTTTTTCTTTGATTTAGCCTTTTTTCAATTTTTTTATTGCAATATTTACAAGACGCTTCATGTTATAGAAAAATCATTTATAATAAAAAAGCAATTAGACCTACAAAGTTGTTGGATTTTATTAAAGAGAGGGTAAAAAAAAAAAAAGATAATGTTACTTAGATGACCGATAATTTATAAGATAACCAAAGGCAATTAGATAGGATTATTTGCAGCTTAGGAAAAGTTAAAGGCTCCTTTTTTCTTTTTCTTTTTTTAGCTTGCTTTTTTTTTTTCTTTTGAGGCAATTGAATAATTCTCTAACTAATAGAAAATATGAAAAAAAATAGTTCTAAATTTATAATGTGATGGATTAAACATAGTGGAAAACAAATTTTATTTAATAATTATAAATATTTACAGGATATGTTACAAATAACTATAAATTTACAATTGCATATTTACAACTCTTTGACCTTACAAGGGAAGTATTATTTATAACCTAAGGACAAAATAAAGACTCCTATTTTGAGTTTTTTTTTTTTTTTTTCTTAAAGAGCTATTCATAAGTCAAAAGGTTGATAGAATTAATTTACTATTTTGAGGGAAGAAATGCTAATAATATGACTACTAAGAGGAGGAAGCGAAGGTGCTAGTGATAATGAAAACAGAGTAATGAGTTAATTTGACAAATTGAAGGGAGAAAATTATTCATATTTTAAGGAAATGATGGAAGCTCCTTGGTCTTTAAATTTTTTTTTAACATTTTGGTTCTTCTTTTTAATTTTGTTGGTTTTTTCTGTTTTCTTTTTGTTATTTAAGATAAGTAGGTTGAATAAAGCATTAACATGGTGATCTAATGGAGGGGAAGTTTGATTACCATGGTTAGTAACTTATAAAGAATCCTATGGGTGACAATGATCTAAAGAAATATGTAGTTAAGTGTATAATGGCAGGGGATGACTTACAACTTAGGAAAGGGAATTTTTCTGTACTTTTTTTAGTTTTCTTTTTCTTTTTTAGACAAATGAACAATTACCTAACTAATGGAAAATGTTAAATTTATTGCAAAGGTGATAAAAGATTATAACTATCTATAATGCAAGGGATTAAGAGAAGAACATAGTGGCAAAATGATTTTACTTAAGGATTATAGGGTAGGTTACAAATATTTGATTGGGAAACAATATTTATTCACAATTTTTTTATTATTTACAAGTGTTTTATGAGAGTGGAACATATTTTGTTACAATCTTTATGGTTTTAGGGATTAATTTACCAACTCTAAATGTCTCCTAAATTAGTGTTCTTTTTATAACATGGTATGTAAAAAAATATTTAAAAGCTATGGGAAAAAGATTGTAATAATTACAAGAACCCCTTTTTTGGGGAAAAAATGTTACGGTGAATCCTAATTAAAAGTAAGATGACGAATTGCTATAAAGATACAAATATTTACAAAGTAGGTTAGGATTGTCTAGAGATAATTGAACAGGTTCTCTCTCTCTCTCTCTCTTTTACTGAAGAAAAAAAAAACATAGATATACATAAACAAGGAATTACATAATGACCCCCCACAATGAATGAGAAGCGCATAGATGCAATGGTGAGCAATTAAATAATAGTATGACAATTATATTAAGTTGTAACTTTATTAATATATCAAAATAAAATAGGCTAGACCCTTGATGGGCTTACAATCTTTTTATTTTATTTTATTTTTTCTTATACAAGGAAAATGGTTTACAAAATAATTGGATACTAATGAAGTTATAACTTTTATTTATTTATAAAAAGTCACACTATTTTTCATTTGCAGGTTTATAAACATGAATGCAAAAGGTAGGTTTTAAAGGTTTCCAAGTTTCAAAAGGCTTCACTTAGATCACTAGTCCATTTGAAACTTGAGTGGTGTTGGCTAACTTGGTCTTGAGCTATGGTTATATCATATCACCTAAAACTGACACAATTTCTCCCCTGCTAGGTTTCTAGGATAATTTGGGTTTAATTGTATCTAAACATACATTTTATGAATGTAAACCATGGCCCAACAAAACATTTGGCTCATTGAACTCTTTTTTTTTTTTTTTATTCCTATATCACCAAAACATAAGTTAGTATAACCATTTACAAATAAAGGGATAAAAACCCAACTAAGAAAAATTAACCAAGTAGAGGAAAAGCCCAATTATTTATTTTTTACAAAATTCAACGCTTAGTAAATTAATTAATGGACTTCTTGTATGACTAGCTCACAAACCATATCTAGTGGAGTCACTAAACTATCGAGCCAAAAAATCGGTTTCTCTCTTTTCCTAGTCTTATTTATATTAAGCTCAACTTACTTAATATAAATATCTCAACTAGACTACAAAAAGGGTTTATAAGAAAAATAAATTTTGAAAAAAGGAGTTACCACCCAATTGAAAAGTGAAATTAGGGCTCATGAGTGGTGGACTTTAATTTCAGCTATTAGCCTACGAGTTTCCTAATAAAAAACATTAAAAAGTATAGAAACTAGAAAATCTTGTGTTCGGAGGCTAACTTATTGAAACCTAAGTGATTTCTAATAAATAGTCCATAAACTAATTAAATGGGCCTTTAGTTTTATTTTCAAGTAAAATGGGCTTTTTTGTTTGAATAATGAAAAGGATTTTTTTAAAAAGAAAAATAAGTTTTTTTTTTTATTTATTTTAGGTTGCCTAGAGTGTCTACGTATCTGCGAAGTGGGATGAAGCCTATGTAATTCTCAATTTAGGAAAACTTTAGTTGGTTGGTTCATTTTATTTTCGCAAAGTTCTTTTCACTTTAAGTTCAATAAATCCTATTAATTTGGGAAAAATAGGTTCTTTTTGTTCCACTTTTGAAAAAACTTAAAGAAATCCCTAAATTTTCTAAATAAATAATTTATTTTTATTTATGAAAAGCATTTTATTATGAGAACTAAATTTGAGAAGGAAAAAAAAAACCATTTTATTTGAAAAAAAATTATTCAAAACAAAACCCATATCCATAACATGGCAATAACGTGACAATATCAATTATTTACTAATAACATGATAATTATTAAGATCATGCTAGCATGCTAATTTATTGAATTCAATTCAACAAAATTTTAAAGCTAAACCATGCTACCATACTCTTCATTCCTAGCAAGCTAATCAATATGAAAATTAAACGTTACCATGCTTATTATTCACATTAAATCATGCTAAGTATCAAACCAAGTTTATTAATATGCAAGCTATTCAAATTAAACATACTAACAAATCAACATATTATATATTGACATGTTATTAAAATAAATTAAGTATCACAAACATATTATTCTCATGAAAAGCAAGAAAACACAAGGTCAACACATGCATTTTTTTTTCTTTTTAATTTTCTACATTTTTTTTTCAAACATTCAACACGACAATGAAAGAGGGAAGAACCTTAACTTGTGTGTGTGATAGACTAGTGGCCGATTTGGACTCTTAAGAGACTAATCTTTGGAACCCCTAAGTCAATTTCTGGATATCTCAAACTTATCTCCTATAATTTCAACAATAACTTTAAGTCGGTTATGAATAAACCATAAAAACATCAATCTTAATTCAAATTTAAATTACCTTCTTCAACCATGAAATTGAAATGATCCACCTACTGATCTTTGATCTAGGATGGATGTAGAATTTTCCATTATTTTATCTCGGAACGATTTGCTGTATAATGAGAATAATCAAATAGAGAGAGTGATTTTAGCATTATAGACCCCTAGAGAGAGATAGTATTAATTTCATGAAATGTGGTAATTTTTAATGTTTGGGAGTTATTTAAATAAGTTTTAAAAACCTCTATTTATAGTGCTAGGTTGTAATTCCTCTCCAAGAAACTTTTATATTGACAAAAAATTAAATCTTTATGACAATGGCAAGTTTTTGAATGTGCTTTGATTCTTTTCATTTTTGCCTAAAACTGATCATGTTTTTGCTTGAATTAATGGAATATAAAGTGTATATATGTATTAGAAGATGCCCTTGCATGTTTTGATTAAGTATCTTGAGGCATTTTATAAGGATATACTTCAATTTAGCTAAATAAAACTCAAGTGCAAAATACCCATTTATTTATGTTACCTGGTTTTTATTTTTTTATTTTGTAAATTTCCTTTAATAAAAATTTAAAATCTGAACATTTCCTAATAAAATAATTCGTGATTTTTTCATTTCTTATTTTTTTAGATTTTTTTTCATGACCAAAAAGTAGGTGAAATCAATTAGAAAATTATGAGTATAAGTTGCCATTTTTACTTCAATTTCAAATTGAAGCTTTTTATGCATGGAAGAATAGTAGAGGGAAAGAGGAAGGTACTTTTGACCCAATTAAAATGGCATCGCGTGGTGCTTGAAAATTGGGCTATATAACGTCATGTCACCTGATTAGTGCTAGATGTTGGCTTGTCAATGTGCCATGAAGCACTCAGATATAGGTGCTATGTGATAGCACCTATGATTGACATGTGTCGCCTTCTTGGGGGGACACATATCACGTCCTTTTTTCTTTTTCTTTTTTTTCTCCCTTTTACTTTTTCGTTGTTCTCTTTTTCCTTTTCTTCTCTTCCTTATTTTCCTCCCATCCAATTCTAACATTTTCCACTTTCATTTTTTTTTTTACTTCGAAAAAAAAAAAGACTTGACTAATCATTTGGCGTCTAAAAATTATAGTATACGCTTTAATGAAATGCAGAGTCTAATAAACATATACTCAAAATATTTTAAAAAAAGTATCCAATTTGATCAAATTATGATATTAGTTTTTATCCATATTCGGCTTTTTATTTGAAACTTTAAATGGCCATAAAATGTTCATTTTAACTTCGATTAAGGTGTGGTTTAAGGCTATGATCTCCAAAAAAAATGTGTATTTTCAAAATATTTGAAAATGAGTAGTCTTAACTAGGCTAAGAATTTTGATTTTTAATAAATGTCCATTTTTATCTGAGATTCTTAATTCGATCAAATCACATATATTTATTTAGATTCTAGAAGTTGTTGTTGTCCTCAGAAAATTATTTTTACGTCAAACCTTTTATGATATTTTAATTTTTTGGATTTTTCTAGGTTTTATTTTTTATTTTCTTCTTATTTTTCTATTTTTTTATTTTCTACTTTTATCTTCTTTATATTTTTTCATTTTTTTTTAGATTTTCAATTATTTTTTCTTTTATTAATTTTTTTTTTTGTATTTTTCCTTCTTTTGAGCCTTTTAGAAAATTAGGAAATTCTAAATTAGCGATAGACTTAGAGAAGGCAAGAATGGGGTATCCATACTAACTTTAGAAACTAACTTAATAGAAGAGATAGTAGGTAAAGTAGCTACTATAAAGCAGAAGATGAAGGAAGCCTAGGAATGATAGAATAGTTATTCTGATTCAAAAAGATGAGACTTAGAATTTTAAGTAGGAGATTTTCTCTATCTGAAAATGAGTCATAATAAAAGCGTACACATGACCAAAACACTAGAGAAGTTTAGTCTTAGATACATTTGACCCTTCAAAATGTTGGATAAGGTTGGAAAGCTCACCTATCAATTGTCCCATCTGCCAAACTTATTTAGAAAACATAAGGTATTTCTTCTATTGGTTCTTTACAAGTGCATAACAAACGTAGATAAAGTAGTTGAACTAGAACCTATGTAGTTGAAAGAGAATTTGAGATATGAGGAGCATTTAGTTCCAATTCTACATAGAAAGACTCAAAAGTTGCAAAATAAGGAGATCTAATATGTTATTTAGGTACGCCCCTTAAGTTTTGAGAACAAAACTTATTTTAAGAGGGAGAAGATGCAGTCTTTGCTAAATTTTTTAACATGAACCCAAGATGGGTGGTTGGAGTTCATGTGAGTCCCTTAAACCTTACAAAAGGTAAATTAAAATTAAAAATAAATATTAAAATATAAAACCCTAGCGTTACAATCAGAATCCCAAAACTAGAACTAAAACCATAAATATGCCTTTAAAACCCTAAAACCCTAATAAAATCTTAATATGTAGGAAGCCCTAAAACAAATCTAAAACTCCAATTTAGGGTCTAAAACCCTAATTTAATGAATAAGCTCAAATTATATAGCAAAAATATCCAATAGTAACTAATAATTCACTAAATCGCTATAAAGTCGTAATTTGTCTTCTAAATCGTAATCAAATAGCAATAACTAATTTCATACCTTGGAAACCTTAAAATAATTAAATAAAATGTTCCAATAAGCTTAATTAATTTAATTAAATAGGAAAACCCCAAACTTTGTTTAATTATGATCATATATGCTAGTGATTAGGATCTTAAGCTTAGAATTCAACTACATACATCGATGCATCATGATTTGCTAAAGGATAATTACAATTAACCATACAAGACAAAGCAATTAGATGTAAGGAGACATGAGTAAGGAGTGATTCTACTTTAGTGAGATAAATCACAACCACTTTTGGGAAAAAGCACCAAAAAGCAATTGGTCCATACTTGATTATGTAACAAATAATCATTTGGAGATGATTCTTATCCCTTCATTCCCCATACTCCATAATTGTCAACCTATATCCCTATAACCCTCATTCTTATTTCTTCTTCTCTAAAATAAATCCCAAAAATACTCTCTAAATATCTCTATTAAAAAACAAAGAAAAAAGAAAGAAATCAAGGATGGAGCTTCAGATCCCTTGACTACTTCACCACCTAACCCCATACCCATCACCATATGCTTCCAAATCCTAAACTAGCACTACCATTGGTGACATACACATACTCCCTCAGCTATTGACACACCCTCTTCCTTTTTGGACCTCATTTTAGTTGTGAAACAGAGGATAAAAGTGAGGGTACTATCTAATTCGAACTTAGGTAAGAACACCTAACTTTATCCTTGTTTCAGTGATATTTAAAAAATCATTCTATTTAAGGGCTTTTGACTTGATTAAACACCAAATTGCTGTTCTTATATGAACACATTGTGTAGAGTTTTTGATGCATTTACATGTAGAAACTTTTCTTGTACATAAAGCGATGTTTAAGAGTGGGGTTGGTTTACTAACTTAACAAAATGTGGGAAATCACCATGAAAACATCATTTCCTTAGTTAGGCCATGACATGTAGGTGATGAACTCCATTTTTTTTTTCTCTTTTTAATATCTCATGTTCGTTTTGATAGAAATTATATCAAAATGCATTTCGATAGTGATTTAACTATATCATGTTAAGATATGCACAAGTTGAGTTAAAATTTCCTAGAAACCCATTTAAACTAACTTGTTATGTCAATAAACAAGACGCATATCTTGATTTATTTAGTTAATTACAAGTTTACTTAAAGTTAAATAGAATTTAGAGCTTCATTTTGTAAGATAAGTGGCTTAATAAGGCCTAGTATGCATGATTAGGCCTAAAAATACATTTGGGCTTATAAAGATTAATTAGAAACCTAATCAAAAGATGTGACCAAATATGAAACATAACAAAAATGGGTTGTTTAATGAGCCTAATTAGTTATTTGACCCATTGGAGCAGATTAGAAATAGAAGGCCTTATGATGTAAATTGGACTTAAAACAAGTTAAAAGGCCCAATAATAAGCCTTAAGCCTGATTAGAAATGACATGACTAGTATGTATACTTAATATCTAGGACCTAAATGAGAAACCCACTACAACCAATATGCATTAAGAAGCCGAAGATAGATCCATACATGAATAAAGCTTATCACTAGTTTAAAAATCTATTTTAAGTACTAAACCCATAAGATTTAGACTTGGATGCAAACTTAATTTAACACCATAAAGTTAATAACCTTATAATAATGCTTCCCAATAACAATAAAAATAGGTCCATAAACTTAATGATTGATCTTAAGCCTTACATAAAGCTTAAAACCCTTTAAGTTAAAGCTTAAAAGGACTAAGTAAGATGTAAGAAGCTTCATGGACTATGCTACAAAAAACTTTTGGGGGTTTTATAAGGGGGATTATAGTACGGATGAATTTTTTATAGCTAAGTAAATAATTTTTCTTTTTTCTTTTTTAGTAATTGCAATGATATATTCCTACAAAAAGTATTAATAAAATAATTACATTGGTCATTCTTATTAGGGCTGGGCAAAAAAACCAAACCAAACCGAAAATTAGGTTTTTTTACATATGGTTTGGTTCAGTTTTGGTGTAACGGATGTGGTTCGATTCGAACCAAACTGATTTTTCAAAAAAAAAAAAAAAAAAGTCCATAAGCCCATATAGGCCATGACCTATACTAATCTAACATACTGTGTTAGTAGATGACTAGATAGATGGAGTAAAGTTCATTATATGTAATTTTGTAAGCCCATGGTCCATGAATTACATGTACAGATTGCAATGCATTTAGTGGTCATAGTCACCATTTAATTTATTCCAAATTCTTCTGATTTTTTTTTTAAGTTTTTCATTTAAAATAGAATTACATGTGTAGACTGCAATGCACTTAGTAGTCATGAGCAAACTGCAATGCCCTTAATTGCTTCTTCCTTTCCAATATTTCCTTTGTAAGGTTATCTATGTTCAGGTTATATGTTTATATATAGTTGTAAAGAGTAGACTCTCTATTTTTTATAAACCATCGTATCAAGGAAAATGCAATCAAGAGGATAAATAATGGTTAGCCATTTTTTTTTTTTCCTTTCAATGCTGACATTCCTTTTATAAGCAATTAAGGACATAATACTTTTCTACTTTTCAATATTATCTTTGTAAATTTCATATCCCTTTTAATTATCAGGGCTTAATATTAAAAAAAAATGGTTCGAATCGCGAATCGAATGGTACCAAACCATTTAATTTTAGGATAAAAAAATTTACGAACCAAATTGTACGGTTAGGTTTAGTTTATAAAAAAACTAAATCGTTAATTTTAGGTTTGGTTTGCTTAGGGAGAGCAAACCTTATCGAATCGAATTGCGTCTACCCCTAAGTCCTACCATCTATTCAACAATTAGGGAAAAGGAAAAGAAAAAAAGGCTACTATAAGGATATATGTCTTTTTTAAAAACTTGTAATGTATGTACAGTACAAAAATCTAGACTGCTTAATAATATTTATTATGAAAAATAAAAAATTATTAAATAAAGCTAATTCTAATATTTTAAAAGTTGGTGGATGAATGATGAAAAGGAAAAAAAAAAAACTTCATTTAAACTTTTATAATTATCTATAAAGGAAACCTTTATAGTATTTTAGCTCATGATTTCCTACCTTATCAATTAACTATAATACTAATCATATGTTAATTACTTCATAATAGAAAATGGATTTTGGAAGTTGGAATTATGGTAGGAAATTGTTATTTTGGTCGAAGATATTTTGGTTAGTTGAATTTAACTTTGGAAAGATAACATTTTTATACATATTATTCTTTACCATAATAACTTTAGCCTATTGAAGATTTATTAAAACTATTAAGCACTTTAAGGCTTTTTAGTAAAATTAAAAATTAAATAACTAATGTTTTTCTAGCAATTCAGTCATATTAAAAAAGACAACAAAAAATAATTTCTCTTTAATAATATATATAGATATATATGTATAGATAATATTTGATATGATTGATTAATTAAATAATAAATAACATTGAAATATATGTAGATATAAATTTCCTTGGAGACTAACAATGAATAGCTTTTAAGGTTTTTTTTTTTTTTTAATTGCTAGAGTTCTTGATAATTATCACATGTTTTTTCTTAATAAACAATAGTGAAATGTTTTCGATTGATGTAGAATAGTGACACTTGGCATTTTTTTTTTCATTCCTCTCCTTTTTATATTCCCACCTTTAAATAATTCAATATTCCATTAATATATAGCAAATAGCTACATGAATAATGGAGTGTTTAGAGGAATATTTTCATATGGATCTAGAGCTATACTTTAGAATATTCAATTTTCAAATAGCCTAGAGACATGAGGTGAGAATGTTGAAATTTTTAAAAAATTTATTACTTTCAAGGAATTAATAACTTCAATCACCACTTGGCATCGTTCTTATAAAAAAAATGCAACTAAAAGTATATGGTGAAATAGAGGTATCAAACGACTTTAAGGCATTGAGTAGATACTCTATTTTTGCCCTCACTTTTTATTTTTTAAATTTTTGCTAGGTCTTTCCAAAACATGGGAAGAATAAGAGATTTGAAAAATAAAAAAAGAGAAATTTGAAACTAAAAAAAAAATAAGAGAAATAAATAATAAGGAGAAACTTTTGAAAAATGAATAAATACGTGAAACTAAAAAAAAAATGAATAGATGTGTTTTTTGCAAAGTACATGTCGAACATACCCTGGCTTGTCGGAAGTTAGGCATGCGTCACCTTTAACCTCTAGACAAGCCTAATGAAAGAGGAGGGAGAGAGAAATGAGATAAGTTTAGCTAATATGCTCAAATGCCATCAAATTGAAGTTAATTTTTTTATACAAATCTGAAGATTAACACATGTAGATTCAAAATATATTTAAGTTTGCACCAAAAAGTGATTAAAATAGATCAAATCAAGATTGAAAATTAGGGTTTATTTTGAAATTGAACTTAGTGTTATTAAAGCTTATATAAATAACCAAAACTAGATCTAATCACATTTCTTTACATATTTGACATATGGACCATGTATTTTGTTTTCCCCTACTTATTTTTTGTCTCATTTGTAAAACTAAAAAAAAAAAGAAAAGAGAAAATTATAAAAGAATTTGTTTAACTTTTACTGCATTTTTTAAAATAGAATAGAAAAGTTCTTTTTTATTTTAAGTTTTATTACAATTTTTTAAATAGAATAAAATAATTAAAATACCTTTTTTTTTTCATTTTTTATGTCATAATTAAAATAAATTAGGATGGTCTAAACTTCAAGTGATGTAGTCTGACTATTACTTGAAGAAATTTAGGTCCCAGATTAGATTTTATCTATAAAAAAATTATATAAATAATGAATGAAATATCAAAATGATAAAATAATATTTTTTTGGTTCACAAAGAATAAGTTGAGTTAAAGGGTTTTCAAAAAACGAGTCATAATATAACTCAAAGAAGCTACTTTAAAGGATTGTTTAAAGGGTCTATCAAAACCATTTTGTCACTTAGAAAATTGTTTTTGTCACTTAGGATTTTCTAGGATTTTTCTTAAATAAGAGTAAATTAGTTAATAATGTAAACCTAATGGTTTTTCTTAAATAAAATATGACACACAAAAGTTTTATTAAAAAATTATATAGGCTCAATCTTGGTTAGCAAGTGCATAGGTGCTTCGGGTGGCCCTTGAAAATGATAAAAGTACTTATTGCAAAACGAAAAAATGAAAAAAAAAAGAAAACAAAAGGATAGAAAAATTATCTTCTTATTTTTGATTTGTCATTTAAGAAAACTAAATAAAGGAAAATTTAGAATTAGGTATTATAATTAATCTTAAAAATCCCATGTGGAAAACTTAAGGATTAAATAAGTTATTCCTTGAACCTTTGTTTTCTCTACTTAACTATTTTTTAAATTTTCTTTTTAACAAATTCATAGACTAGTGACTCAAAGTAGGATTATCCACCCAATTGGTCCTTATTTCTCCATTTTCCAACTTTGGTTGGTGGTGACTTTAATTTTCAAAAGAATTTTCCAAAATTTAGGTTTTTCGTTAATTTTACTATTAGGTCACTTATATTAAGTGGACTAGATTTTGTATACATTAAATTAAGGAAAAATCATCAAAATAAGACTCAACATACTACCTTGGGGGATTACCAGCCTAGTTGAAGTTTAAGTAGGTGCATAGTAGATAGGGTGATATTCATTACGACATCGAAGAATGCTAGCTTAAACTTACAAAATAATGTGTCTATCATAGGGTACTACAATAGAGATCCAATATTTTTCTATGGTTTTCATGTGTAATCCCTATTCATAATGTCTTTTATTAAGACTTTGTTCTTCAATGTTGTTCGTGATCATTTTTGTTTGGGTTATATATTTAAATTCTTCCGAGCCTAGTTTATATACTTAAAATTTCTTTAGACTCTACGTTTTGACTTTGATTTATATTCTACATCTATAAACTATTACAAAGGTTTTGAATTGTTTTAAACGGCAATTAATTTATGATGATTTAAATAAATATTTTAAATGTTTACATCTACTTTATTAAACTTATGAGGTCACATATTGTACCTCATTCAAAATGAAATTATTATTTTCCTTAATTTTGTAACTATATAATTCTTTTCTTTGAAACAACCATATATTACAATAAAACTAAATAAATATAAGTTGATATGTAATCTTTATATTTATATAAATTTTTAAATTAAGTTTTTTTTTTATCATTATTACAACCACATTTATATTTTTCTAATGTAAGACAAGTAATAATAATTACATCATAAAAGCGTAACGAATATATACTAGAAATTTTTCAAAACATTATGCACATTCCATAATATATTTTATTTATACCATTTTATAGAATAATAATACTAAAAAAAATTAAAATTGACAAATATGTTAACTATCAACAAAAATTACTTAATTTAACTCATTACTATGATAGTAAAATTTATTATATCTTAGGTCATAAAAATGATATTAGAAAAAACAAAACCCTTAACAATATCTTATATAACAATTTTTATTTTTCTTCTCTCATTTTCATTTTCCCTCCTCCACTTTTTCCCCTTATTTAGAACTTTTCCTCCATCCCTTTTCCTACTAATTATTTCCCTCTCCCTCTCATTTACTCTCCAACTCTCACACATCTCTTCTATTGGTCATAATGTCTACATCTCTCACCACTCCCTCTCATTTCATGGGCATCTCTCTCTCTCAAATGTACTTTTAAGGGTTTTTTTTTAAGCCAAACTACAATTTAAGGTGATGTTTTTATGTGGAAAATAATGAATTTTGATTCATGTGTTTGTTCATTTTTTAGGATTTAACAACTAAAGTTGCTTATGAAAGGATACTAAGTCATTTTTCTTTCATGGATGTAGTCCTCCATAATGTCTAAGATAAAATCTAAACCTAAAAACTTCATCTTTATGCATGATTTTCTTAGACCCTTCAAATTTAGTTCAAGCAAAAGTAAGATTAACAATTACCCATGCTTTAATTCTGTCTTTATAATTTATGTTATATTTAATAATTATTTGTTGTTTTAATTAGACGGATATAACAAAGAGGACTAGAAGAAAACGGTAGCACAAGAATAGAAGTATTTGTCCTTTTAAGAAATTAATTATTACTACTAAGAATTTCAATCTAGGTGATAAGTTTCGTGAAGGTGGTTTTGGATTAATGTACCGGTATTACTTTTTTTTTTAATTAAATTATACTTGTGCAATTAGATATAAATTCTTCTATTAGATTTTATGGGAATTTTTTATTTTTAATTCTAGATGTGAATGTAGAAAAAGGGCAATCAGATTGTATTTCTCTTTGCAATTTTTCTATTTAAAGCTATATAGAAAGAAATCTAAGGTTCATAATATATATAAGGAGGAAATTTTTGTGGAATTGGCTTATGAAAGGATGAAATCTTATTTAAATTTAATGGAAATCATTTTTTTTTTATTTTAATGGAATATTTTAATTTTTCCTCATTAGTAACGATATTACAATTAATCATATGTTCTATAACCTGGAAATTCTTTATATAATAATTTTTATAGGTGGTTAGAAGATGAGAAACCCTGTTTCGATCAACTTTTTCTAATAATAAGGACCTCTAAGATACATGAAGAGAAGGTAAGGAAGTTTGGGTCGTTTTTCTTTTTTTTTTTTTTTTTTTTTACTTATTCTTGAAGTTTAGTTTATTTTAAGGATTTAAGTTGTCCATGTTTAAATATCTGTAAATTTTTGCTTTCAAGAGAATAAATTCTTCAATTTCTTGAAGTTTATGTGGAATCCTCTTTTATGGAGTTATGCATCCTACTATTGTTATTTCTGTAGAACTTGCCAACAAAAGGGTGAATACTTTCACTTTTTTATTGGGCAATTTATGGCATAAATATAGTAATATAAATCTTGGGAAGATTTTTGTGGAATTGGTTATGAATTTTTTTTTTTTTTTGATACTCTTGTGTAATTGGATATGACTTTGTAAATTAGAAGATATACATATATTTCCTTTTAGCTGATCAATAAATAATACACTTGTTGTAGGTGACATCCATTGGTTTTACAGATTGTTAAATATTACGTGTTATTTTTCCTTTTCATTTAATATTTTATGTAATAAACCTAAATATTGAAAAGATTTTGATCAAATTTCTTTTAGTTTTTCTATAAGAAAATGAAATTAAACGTTTGTATGTCTAAGTTCTTTAAAAAAAGAATATAATCTTTCATTATTATTTTTTTAATTTTAAGGTTTCTATGGGGAGATATTCTTGGGAAAAGCATTTTTCTCTTTTTAAATAAAAATAGGTTTTTGTAGGGACACATCCCTACAAAAGCAATGTGTGAGAATGGTTTTTGTATTGGTTTCTTGTAGGAAGATTTCCTTGTTATGGGTTTTAAATTGGGACATTCTTTTAGCTAAGTATTGTAGCATAATTATTCCCTACGATAGGTTTCTATAAGGAATTTCTATCTTTTTGTAGGAATTCTAAAGTACTACTAAAACTCCAATTTTTTGTGGTGAAGCTAAGACTTAAGTAAAGCTTGAATAACATAGGCCCAATAATAAAATAAAAGTTAATTAACAATAAGAAGTAACTAGAATTAGGCCTTATATGCTTGAATCCTTAATTAAACTAAAGAATAAATCAAGTTAAGAAGAATAAAACTTAACTACAAATTTGACCCCTACCTAACCTTATGATTGTGGGTCCCAACCTTCAAAACAGAACCCGCCATATAAAAGCATATCCGAGATCATATGAAATTGACTATAAGAACATGAAAATTGAACTTAAAATAAAAAAAAAAATAACAGTGAAAAACAAGTTTTAACCGTACCCAAAAAGAGTATAGCGAACTTAGGATAATAGATTAGAAATATAGTATGACCCTAATAGTATAATTATCATTACATTTTTAGAAGATACTGATCTGAACCCAAAGCCACAAGATGAATAATAAAATGTTTAACCCTTATGGTTGAATGACTATTTCTTTTATGATCTCCATACTTGTTTGTACATGTAATGTAACAAAATCTATATACAATATCATAAATGGGAGTGTTTAAGGTATTTGGATCCATGCATGTGTATGAGATTACTTGATTGGTTGTCAAGTTACTTCAATTATAAGAAAACATAACCATTTGATACTTATGGACACTTCACTATACTATTTGCTCTAAGTATCTATGAAATTGTTTGGTTACTTTATGAACCTGACCTAATTATATTAGGCCTATTAATGAAATGAGCATACATGAACATGACATGCCATTATAGTTAATTAATGATCACTTTACATAGAAGTACAGAGGGGTCTTATTGGAGTTTTATCTATTAATTGAAAGTTTATGTTATGAAAGTTTGTATAATATGGTGCATTTGTATGATAAGTACCCTATTATGGCCTATGGGCTTACTAGGCTTTGAAGATGTCAATAGTATAGCTAAGAGTTGAGTTTTGAGACCTCTACTTAATTATCGGTATTTCTATAGATATTGAAACTATTGCATGTTTGTTCATTTTGAATTTCTAATTTTACAAGATTTACATACACATTCATTCATCACTTTTGAGAGAGAAAACATACTAACTTTGCTAGAAACAAAATTTGTGGTGTGACAAACTTTGTTTAGATAGTCTTATCCTAGTGATTTAGATGCCTATAGAACTACAAGCATCAAGTAGGGGTGAATTCTATTTCAAGGACATTGCTATTGCAAGATTATGTCATCTATCATCAAGTTTGTTCTTTCAATTTATTTTTATATCATATATTGATAATCTATTATTATTAATATATTTATAATTGTAAATTTGATCCATAAGTTTTTTTTCCAACAAACTTGAAACAAAACTCACACTAACTCGGTGCTTGTAGTTCTAAAAGTGTTTGAATCATTAAGATAAGATTATCTACATAAAGTTCGTAGCACTACAATTTTTATTTCTAGTGAACATAGTATGTTTTTTGCTCTCTCAAAAGTGATGAATGAATGTATATATAATGTGATAGCTTGCAATTTTAGCAACTAGGATTTAACACTTAATATAGGAAATATAAGTTTCGTAATTTAGTGACTAAGTTTCGAGTAGCTGATTTCGGGTGTTAGCAAAAGTAACTTAATCAAGCTAGAAACTTACAAGTAAATTAAGAACATTAGTCAAGAAAATCTTATAGGCTTGAATCATGAAAATATAATAAAATAATAAAAATATTGTTAAAATAGAGAATTTCACTATATTATTTATATATTGAGATCATGTGAAATAGGAATTATTAGTCAATGAGCTTTTAGAGATAAATTATATGAGTAATAAAATTATTAATAGATATAAAATAATATATGTAAGATGTGTATATACATTAGATATGGTTATTATAAAAATATATGTACTTGTATTTACTAAAAATACCTAAAAATATGAAATGTTTACTAAATTAATGAAATAAAATAAGGAAAATTCATAAAAAAAAAAAATTTATGGCAACCAGAAATATCTTCCATATGGCATGGCAATTCAAGACATTAGCTGGAGTTAGTCATGGAATGGAGAAAACCACATTTGGACACCTAATAAAGGCTAGTAACACATGTTTGACAAAGGGAAAAACTCAAATAACCCTTTAAACCTCACTATAAAAGTACAAATTGGTTTTCTTATGAGAATTTTGCTCTTTTGGGTGTTTGGAAAATTAGTAGGAGAGATATTAAGAAAGAGAAAGTAGAAAATGAAATTATAGAAAGAAAATAGTGTAATTTTGGGCATTTTGGAGTTCCCTTACTTAGAGAGTTTCTGGAAGCAAACAAGGACTGTAGTTTAACAAAAAACACCATGCCTAGCTTGGTAGCCAAACTTTCATCTCTTAATGACAGCTGGAGCATGGTGTTCCAATGGGTGTTTAGTTTCCTCATTTTTAACTAACATTTAGTAAAAATAGTAAACGATATTAAAAAATTTTGAAATTTGGTTTTCCTAAGTATTTTTGCATTAGGAATTAAATTTTGAAACCAAATTTTTGAAATTTTGAGTGCTAATATATGGTTCTTAAAAAAGATGTCCCAATAGTCAATTTTCAATTACATTTTCAAAAAACTAATTGTTTTAGTTTTGGGTTGAGTTTTTATAAGTAAACTCCTCAAAGGTTATACTTTGATACTATGTGATTGGGTTTTTAAAATCAAGTAGTTAGATTTTAGAAAAAAATTGGTTTTCCACAAAACAATGTGCTAGTAATGAGTTTTCCTAAAAGAGCTTTTTGAATTTTTACAAAACCATGTTTTAAATTGTATTCATCATCATGCAATAACTAAAAGTGAGTAATTTGAAGTTTAAGTTGAGATTTGGTAACATAAAAGCTTAATTCTAAAGTTTTGTTAAGAAATTAATATATAAGTAAAGTTTGGGTAAAGTGGTGCAATGGGTAGCTATAGAAAGAGTAGTTATCATGCTGTAAATATAAGTGTATTATTGTTTTATAACTTAGGGTAAGTTAAATTTTAGCGTAAAGTAATGAAGTATAAGAGTAACATAAAGGTCAAAAACTTTGTCAAAAACTAGACTAGAATGTAGTCTGGTCATGAATATCTTGATCACACCAAGAATTAAACAGTAGGTTAGAAAGTGGTAACTTACTTCACTCAAATTAAAAACATGCTTGATATTGAAAATGAACTCTTATTTCATATGGTGTTTAAAAACTAAGGTTGTGTATTAAATTTAGGGATCATTAATGAAGACACATATAACGTTCAAGGATAATGGTGACACTACATCAAGGTAAGTGGGATCAATTCTTTATGTCATTTTGGAGTGTTATTTTGTAATCCTTAGAGGCTTGGGTTTGCTTTTGGCTTATGATTATAATTTAGTTTTTGTATGTGTGCTGCGTATGCGCCTAAATATTACTATATTGTTGCTATAGGAGTTGAGCTCTATGTTGTGGTTGTTTTATATATATTGTTTTGTTTGGATTATTGGAATTGATTCATCACCTCAAAAATGCACCAACTCAGATCAGCCTCTTTTAACCTGGCATGCATCATAACCTACTAGGGGAATGACCAAGGCTATTGAGCCAAACATGGACCCTTTGATGATGATATCTACGATGGTCCTTTCCCCATCTTTAATTGTAATAAGTGATAGAAGAGAGGATTGTGGCAAGGTTGGGGACAGAAGTTTGAATATAGTCTTGAGTAAAGGGTGTTCTCTAGTGCATAAGCCTTAGTTTGGCTTCGATTCATAAGTGCGTGATGCAAACTTGTCAACCCAAATTAGAGCGAGTGAAATTTCTTTAGTCTTATGATGGATAGGATAACGTTGTGTGATAAAATTTGCTTATACATGTATTGCATCTAACTAACTTGATTAAAAACCATGATTATGTTGTGTCAAATGCATACTTCTGTATCTGTCCTACTTACTAAGTAACTTGTTACTCATTTTCCTATAGTTGTTTTTCATGTTGAAGGTAAATTTATAAGTACACCACCTAATTCTAGATATTAGAAAACGGGGTTGGGAAGTGAGGATCGAGAATAATTAGCTAAACTTTTGTTCTGATTATCGATTATGCTAACTTTTAGTAAAACTACTAGGGTTTCGTTAGGTAGCCCTCTAGTTTTCCATTACTAATGTATATATTGAGTATTGTAAACATGTGGACTTTTATAATCCTTTTTTAGACTTTTTACTTTTCCATGTAAATGTAATTTTGTAAATACTTATCAATTCTAAAATATTTTGTTGAATGCCACTAAGAAAACTCAAATCTTTTGGAAAGATTTAGGTACATATTCGTTTTTAACAATCATTTTTAAAGATTACATCACAGGTTTATAACAGGTAAATATAAAATTGAATACTTCAAAGTAGTTGAGTCGGGGTCATCTTGTGTGAACTAGATCTATGGTAGCAACTATGAAGTTAGCTTTTATCTTAGAGTGGTTTATATGGCAGGACTACTGTGACTCTACTTCTTTAGGGAGTGATATGTGAATCTATTGTAGAAGTGAAATTTAAAATTAACATTAACCTTTTACAAGCAATAGTTTCATTATTTATAGAAAGACTAATCAGCCTCCATATGAAATTTGAAAAGGAAAGATTCCTACCTACAAAATCTTAAAAATATGGAGTTCTTTAGCAAAAGTTGATTTTCCTTCGAATAAGAGGACAGCACATGGACCTAAAGCTATAAATTGTGCATTTATAGGATATGAAAAAAATAGGGCAACTTATAGATTTTTTGTAGTGAAATTTGAAGTGTCGGATATATATATATGTCAATACTATAGTTGAATTTGGTGATGCTGAATTTTTTGAGGATATATTTCCTTTTAAAGAATCAAACATAATTAGAAGAATGACTTGTGATCAACAAAATATTGACACGAAGTTGTCTTTTAGTGTCTAAGAAAAAGAATTAAAACTAAGAACAAGTAAGAGCATTAAAATTCCCAAAACATTTGGCCTGAATTATTTCACTTTCTTAACTAAAAATGAGCTACAAACTTACGAGGAGGCCATATCATCACCAGATGCTTCATCTTGGAAGGAAGCAATCAAAAGCGAAGTAAAATCCATTATGTAAAATAATACGAGGGAATTGGTTGACTTACCCCTAGGTATTAAACCAATTGGCTACAAACAGATATTCAAAAAGATACTTAAAGTAGATGGAATTATTGATAAGTATAAGACACGTTTAGTTTCGAAAGGATACCCTCAAAAGAAACAATTGGATTATTTTGACACCTACTCTTTGGTAACAAGGATAACATCTATTAGGATGTTAATTGCTTTGGTAGTAATTTATAATATGGATAAACATTATAATGTGGATAAACATTAAATGGATATAAAAGGTGCTTTCTTAAATGTAGAATTAGAAGAAGAAATATATATTGACTAACCCAAAGGCTTTGTTGTTAAAGGACAAAAAAAGAAGATATGTAAACTTGTGATGTCTCTATATAGACTTAAATAAGCACTTTTTAATCAATGAAATTAATAAATGCATTTAATATAAAGGTAACACTAATAAATGTGTCATTGTATGCTTGTATATTAATGATATTCTAATAATGGGAAGTAGTAAGGATGTTATAAACTCTACCAAAAAGATGTTGAATTCACATTTTGAAAAGAAAGACGTAGGTTAGGTCGATGTCATTCTTAGAATTCAAATCAGGAGAATCAATGATTAGTATGTACTTACCTAGTATCATTACATAGAAAAAATATTGAAAATTTTTTGGTTAATTTGATTGCAACTAATCCTCCTGTCCTGAAAGGAAGAATGAATTGGTACTAACCCCATTTGATCCAAATTATAAATTAAAAAAGAACAATGGAGATGAAAGACATAGGTTAAGTTGATGTCATTCTTGGAATTCAAATCAAGAGAATTAATGATCGATATGTACTTACCCAGTCCCATTACATAGAAAAAATATTGAAAAAATTTTCGCCAATTTGATTGCAAACTAGCACTAACCCCATTTGATCCAAATTCCAAATTAAAAAAGAATGAGGGAGATGAAATATCTCAACTAGAATATTCTTAAATAATTGGAAGCTTAATGTATGTTATGAATGCTTTAAGGCCATATATAGCTTATTCTATTATTATGCTAAGTAGGTATATGAGTAGACTCAGTTGTAAACATTAGGTTGCTCTAATTAGAGTGTTAAGATATTTGAAATTATTGACAGGGGTTTTTATCCTAAGGCATTAAAAGACCTTAAACCAAATTAGAAGAGCTAATGTCAAATCTTCTAACCTTACACCTAATCTCCTATGTTGCGTATTCAACCTCTTTTATTAATCTCATAGTTGTTAAGGACTTAACTATACGAGGAGTTAATGAGCTCGAATTAGAGCTGCACATCTAAGAGTAGGTCAGAGTGGTCTCAATTAGCTTAGCTAAAGAGAAAGAAGCTCGAGGAAGACTTGGTCCAACTTGTAGGAAGTTCAAATTCAAACATAGATGCGAGTAGTTAGGAACCATTACATGAATAATTGGCTACTACTTGCCAACAATTGGCTCGCATTCTAGAATTTTAGGGAATGGCCTATACATGAGGATTCCAAAGGCAATGGATGTCAAGTAATTGCTTAATGACCACTATAAATAGAGCTTGATGTTTTACTATAAGCTTCTTTTGGCTTGTTTAGTCTCATTAGCTTCTTACTCTTTTCACTTCCTTATTTTCACCTATTAAAATATAACTTAGGCATCGGAATGGCTATACCAGAGTTGTCTTGGGACCTTATAGCCTAATTCTCTCTTTTGTTTTGTAGACTTGAAGTTTACCAAGTGATTCCTTCTAAACCAAATTCAACTATTAACAGAAACAAACCATAAATTATGGTTTACACTATATGAAGTAGATGCCAGTGTTAATAGTGATACTAATTGGATTTTTGATAATGTAGAAACCAAATCAAGCAGTGTATACATTTTTACACTTAAAGGTGTTGCAATTTTATGGAATTCTTGAAAACAAACATGTATAGTATGTTTTACAATGGAATCAGCATTTATAGCCTTAGATTTAGCCATTGAAGAAGTATAATGGTTAAAAAATTTTCTACATGATCTTCCATTGTAGCTTAAGCTGATAACAACCATTTGTCTACATTGTGATGATATGGAAACATAAACAAGACCTAAAAATAGTGTTTACAATGGAAAGTCAAGACACAAAAGGTGGAAGCATAATACAATAAGATAATTGCTCACAAATGGAGTTATGCCCATCAATTATGTAAAGTTAAAGGAAAATATAGTCGATCCTTTAACTAAAGGCGTATCAAAAGAATAAGTTTGGTTTTCATTGAGGGGAATTGGTCTTAAGCCAATTCAATGAACTGAATCCATGGAAACCTAACTTAGTTGATTGGAGATCCCATGGTCTAAGTCCAGTAGGTAAACTAGTTAGATTTGATTCAAGATAGTCAACACATACTTACCATTACTATCATATGTGTGTATTTTTTATCAAAGATTAAAGGTTATGCAAATGCATTTAATGACATTAATATCTTGTTTAATCAAGAGGATATTATGGCAGAATATTCTTAATTAAGATAGTCACTTATATAGAAGTTAATGGGGTTGCATTTATAAGAGTTGAGTTGGCTAGATTCTCTAGAGCTCCTATGAATTTGGGATCTTTTCAGGACTAAAAAGGACAAAAATGCATGAACTAATGTATGTTAGATATAATATGTGTGAAATATATTATCTCACTTTACTACAAAGTGAATAGTTCAAGATCCACATATCCATTGCATTATCAAGTGAATATGATATATTTTCACTAAGGTAAGTTCAAGTCTAGAAGACACTTCTCCTAAAGCATATTGTATTTCAGTCTCTCTCAGATAGCAAACCAATTGTATTTTTATTTACATCATTTGTCGTATATGTATGTTGTCGGTCATTTCTTGAAATTTCTACTCAAATGTAGGGTGTTATTGGTGTTACTTGTATAATTGAGAAGAAATTTCAAATAAGAGATTGTTATTGTATTGATTTACATATTTTTATAGTACTTTTGTATTAATTTAATGAAATTTAGTTTCTCTTCCTTTGTATTTTTTGTATTTATTTATTTTTTATGAGAAGTTGTAACTTTTCATGAAAATGTCCTTCATGAATGAACACATCCTTCTAATGGTTTTCATTTTGCATGAAAAGGTACTCATAAAATAATATATCATTCTCTAAGTAGTTACTAGTATTTCTATAAATATTGAAACTATTGCATGTAAAGGGTTGTTGTTCATTTTAAATTTCTACTTCTACAATATCTGTATATATATTCATTCATCACATTTGGGAGAGAAAATGTACTAACTTCACTATAAACAAAATTTGTGGTACTTCAAGCTTTGTTTAGAAAGTTTTATCCTAGTGATTTAGATGCTTACAGTACTATAAACACCGAGTAGGAGCGAAATCTATTTCAAGGACATTGCTATTGCAAGATCTATCTTTTATCATCAAGTTTGTTCTTTTAATTTATTTATTTTATTATATATTGATAATTTTTTCTATTAATATACTTATAATTGTAAATCTGATCTATAATGTTTTTTTTTTTCCAACAACGGGGTAGTTTTAAACAAGTCTGAAAGTGGATTTCTATCACCTAGAAAATAAAACGCCAATCAAAAGGTTGATTGATTGAAGATTAGCCGAGTGCCATCGATTAGGCAATGGTTGATTTGGGTTTCGATTCTAGCTATTTCTCTTTTATTTTCCTTGTCCAGTTCCTTATATGTTATCATTTTTTAAAGCATGATAAGGTTATTTCTTAAATATGTAAATAGGCAACTTATGTAATAGATTAGTTAGCTTATCCTTGATCATCAGAATTTATTGACTATTGTTATTGTTGAGACTGTTGTGTCTTACTTTTAAATATTGAGAAATATAATTCACCCTTTATTCACTCAATTGCTATCAATCGTTCTCAATTCTAGTGATCCTTGTCCATGTTCTTTTGATACTCTTGAGCGTTTCATAAATCATGAGTTATACTGATATGTGATTCTATTAAAACCCAGTTCATTTTAATGTTAATGCTTTACATCTAATATTGATTTAGTCCACATCCTTTATTTTCAGTTCCATAAACCTTAAGAATACGCAAAAATATATCCTTTTATTATTTCTAAACCCTAAATCCTAAAAACCACATATTAATCGTTCTAAGAGCCTTCCGAGATACATTTCTGGGCATGCTTTAATATTATGAAAACGATTTATAGGTTTCCATACATGTGTTTCTTGGATATTTTTGAATTGTTAGTCTGATATTTGATTAGAGAATAATAGTGATGCGATATTGAATTCGCATTATGTAACATAAATGAATGTATGTCGCCATTTTCTTCCGAAAAGGCGGTTTGAATATGGTTAAAAACGAAACACAGTATATATGGGTGTGTATGTATATACGTGTATAAACCATGGAAGGACGTAGGACTGCTGTATCGCGGATTGAGTTTTTCCTTTTATCAAACAATGATTGAATTATCCATAAAATGAACTTTCTTCTTCTTACAATAGTATGGTGCATCTGCATGACGAATGTGTGCAGGCGATATGCGCCAAAAATAATGATATTTAAGCAAATAAAACTCTCCCTTCTGTACGACCAAATTAAGTAATGGATGGATGTTATAGTAAAATAATCTAATTATTAAGAATATTTTGATCAATTCTTAAGTATTTGGTTTGAACATGGAATGCACTATCAACTCGATACCGTAATGTTTTAATTGTTTTTTTTTTTTTTTTCTTCTTCCCTTTTACTTTCTTTTAAATTTTCCTCTATCTCATTCACTTCTTGATTGTTAGCTCTCTCTCTCTCCCCTCTCTTTATAGTTGTGGAACTTGGTGCAAGAGTAAGAGCCGTGAAAACCATAATTAATACAGTTCCATTTTGACAAATTTAATATAATTTCGTTGATTGCTTTGATTTATATGTTCACTAAATAATTAAGACATTAGAACAGTACTGAGGGTGGGGGAGGAGGGAAATGGAGATTGGTTATAAATATTCAATGCAAAACCACTTGAAAGTTGAAGATTACTTACTATAAGGGTCACGTTATGGAATGATGTCTAAATTAGGTGACAGACCAATTTTGAGGTGCCAGAAGTTGGCATCACACCTCACCCGTTTAAAATAGAGTAAATGTCTTATGATCTTAAAAAGATGTCTGAACTCCCGACAAGATGGCAGATGCAAGTTGAAAACTTACCACTATGGAGGACACGTGGAAGAGTTTGCATCGGGTATTGTGCCAAATGAGTACTTGGAGATAAACTTGACTATCAAATTAATCTAAAATTACCGGTTCACAGTTGTATTGTATTGGATAAATATTTAAAAATAGACAGATTATCAGGTTGGTTTAAAATCACCGATTTATAGATTTGGTCATAATTTTATTGTGACCAACCTATAAGGGGACAGTTTCAGATCAAGTTCGACTTTTGAATTATTTTTTTTAATATTTAATTTTTTAATATATTAATAAATTATAATAATGTGATCTCTTTTCTTTTTTTTTTTAAAGTATTCTAATTCATTAATAATTTCTAATTTTTTTTATTAATTTTCAACTTAATGTGATTCTAATTTTTTTATTTTTTTCTCCTAAAATTTTATTTTTCCTCATATTTAAGTTCTTAACATTTGACAAGTTTTATAAAAAAATATTTATATTAACTTAAATTGAATTTTTGATTTATTATTAACATATAATTAATCATCTATTATTAATTTGATGATATTAATTTTAAAAAATCATTCTTCATTATTGCAAAAGAGATAGTTTTGGCATGTCATGATTTAATAGATATTATCCAATTATTTTTTTTTTCGACTTAATGGCTTTTCTTTTCTCTTTATCTTTTTCTTTTTTTTTAGGAGTAAATTAGCCGGATTGACTTATAGGCTTAATAGTGGACTGGACCGATAGTTTGGCTTGATATCCCACCAATCGAGCCAATTCATAATTTGTATTTAGAGATACTTAGACAAATATTATCCTACCAAACCGGGGAAAACTTCAATCGATTAGTACAAACATCAAAAGCCTTTCTATTAGGTGGGGGATGAAGATATGACGAAAGAATTGGAAAATGAAATAATTATTATTTATTTATTTCTTTCTTTCTTTGATGATGTATGGTATACCTAACTGGAATCGATGGTAAAGCCTGAGAGATTGAGAGGCAAGAGATAACTTCATAGAGTTGAGTTGTAAATAATATTTCTTTTCACAATAAGAGCTTACCCTGTTGAATGTATTACTTCAACTTTATTAGATAAAGATGTAATTATGCACAAACTTATTGATAACCTCATTAAAATTTTATTTGCCAACATTTTTACCTCAATACTTTAAAGACCATACACACATCAGCGTTTTAAGTTGACGGGCACATAATAAGTATCTAAAAGCTTTAAAAATATGGGTAAATCATATATAGGTAACCTGAATTTTTTATTTTTGCTAAATAGCTGAACTAAGTTTCTTAATTTTATATTAGTTACATATAATAACAGGAGGCATCTTTCTATGGAATAATACAATGATTAAGTAATTCCAATAAATAAAATTAATATATTTTAATTAAAAATACGCAAAGGAAAAACCGAAGAAAAGCCAAAAAAAAAAAAAAAAAAAACCATCACGGTATTCAAACCACCAGTGCAGCTGCTGCTTGAGTGCAATTCATATACGGGGATACCTTTCAAAATCTAATTCGAAGCAATCCATGATTTCAAATCCAAAGATAATCACATATCTACAAATAATATGACCGAGAAAACTCATAACAACCAGAAATTCGAATCAATATTGGTCGAAATGGATTCAAATTTCATTTTCTCTCACAATACCTATGACTCGAGTGTAAATTCTCTCTAGGATATCTTTGTCTACATGCAAAATTGGAGCATGGAAATGGGTTTAATTGATTCTAAATCACTTGTAATTTCGTAAAAACCCAAACTTTATTTCCGATCACCGACGAATACTTAAGATTGAAGAAAGGAAGATGGGACATCACTGGATATTCCACCCACCATTGTAGTCGCTGTTTGAGTGCAAACCGCCGACGATAGTGGTATTCCTCACCCAAGGAAGAGGTCATCCAACGCCTGAACACTCTTGAACGATCTTCGGAGATGTTCGACGAAGGCAAGTTGCAACTTTTCATTCCCATTTGAGTACTATTCAGGTTGCGGGTTGCAAGAATTTGTTTGACTGTTCCCAAGGCAAGAAGACACCCCAAAGGTCCCAGTAGCCACCCCGCATCCTTACGGTGGCTGGAAAATGTGCTGCAGCATTTTTTTGTTTTTTTTCCCTTTGCCAGATTTTCTTTTCTGTACGTTAAGTAGAATATATTAATTTTATTTATTGGAATTATTTAATAATTGTATTAACCTATAGAAAGATGCCACATGTTTAATATAAAATTAAGAATCTCTGTGTTAGTTATTTGTTAAAAGTAAAAACTCAGGTGACAACTCAGGTCACCTAGTTGAAAGAGTACAACAATACATGCTCTCTTTTTATAATTTATCCTAAAAATATTCACTAATAGCTATTATCCAATAACTCCAAGCATATTCTTTATCATTATTCATGCCATCCGGTGTCATATTGCACTAAGTAAATAGTCAAATACTTGGAAATGGATCTTCTTGATTAATTTTTCATTAATTTTTCTTAATTTACTTTCTTAAGATTATGTGACATACAATCAATGATTGAAATTAAGAAAATTACATTTTTGTTAGAATATAAAAAGTATAAAGTATATTTATTAATATAAATAATAATTAAAAAAATCGCATTGATGCCTTTATAAACAAATAATATGAATACTAGTCTTTAATGGGATTTGATTAAATTCAATTCCCCCTTTTTTATAGTTGTTATAAAAGCTTATAGAAAAATAGAAAAATTACATTGGAATTGCTAAAATTCTTGTGGTTTCTACCATTAATTCTAGAGCTTTCAATTTCTATGTATAAATTATAAGATTATGTAAATATGCACTAATCAGTTCTAATAGACCATGAACGTGAAATTCTAATTAATCTATAGTTAGTTTCTAAAATGTAAGTAATTGTCAAAAGATTGAGAAAAATGTAACATAGTCGGTCTTAAAAGATTTAGCATTTCCTTTATTTTGAATGGATATTGAAGACTTAAGAATAGGTTTCGAAAACAATTTTCAAGAACTTTTCCTCATAGATAGGGTAAAGGTACAGTATCTCTACAATCTATACCAAACCTTTCAAAGTATCATAAAGCAACTTATAAATATTATTAACCAATTATTAAACATAACATAATATTATATTAACATTTTCTTTTTTCTTATATCAAATACATTGCATTATTCAATCTTCTATACTTAACAACTATTTATTTCAATATTTTCCTTATTTTCGCAAAGATAGTTCTATCATTAAAATGATTTTAGTTATGATTGAAGCAAATGAAAAAATTTCTTCATTACTAAAAAATTTAATGTTTTGAAAATATAATAGAAAGTTTTATAGATTCTATTCGATACCTTGCACTACTCTCTCTTAGTTTGATATATAAGTTAATTTTTTTGCATAAAAATAAATAAATTTGATAAGAGATTTAGGATTCAAATATCAAAACATCAAGTTGATGACTTAGATAAACCATCATATAGTTGTAGTACCCATTCCAAGTAATGGTGGATGAGCACATAGGCATGGGTCTAACTTAGGTTGAAATTGAGATTAGCTTGACCTTTTGTGTTTCGATTGGGTTTAATGATCTAGTTATTAGATTGATGAACCATGATAAACCCAATTTTTTTAAGATCAAATTTTAAACTACATATAAATTAAATATTAAATTAAAAGAATTTAACTTGAGAGTCCTATAGATTTTAGCCAATTTATAGAGTAATTGTTGAGGATGTGCATTTATCTATATTCAACCACATCTAACTTTACTTATAATATTAGCATCGACTAAGATTAAATTCCATTTAGGGTGTTCAAATAAGTTCATACCAATTCAATCAATCACAAAATCATTCATAATACAAATTTCAGCACGAATTTAGATACATCAAACACATGCGCAAACTACTTACAATCACAATCATATATAAGCCTAAGTCTTTGAGTACTACAAAACTAGTACTCTATTATAATAAGCAATAACCCAACTTACATGAAATTGCTCGATCGCTTTATTCCTTCATTGCAAGCTGATGTGTCTCTAGGTATCCTATAATACAAATAGGTCTTTTTAGTACTTATAATTTATGGTTTTATATTCTAAGTTATATTTTAACTCATTTTTTCGTATATACTCATTACCTCCTAATGATTCGTTGTACTCTATTTCGGTGTTCGAATCCTAAATGAGATATTAAATTTTGATATATTACACTTTTCGCCTTTTCGGTAATTAGTAATTATTATGCTTAAAATTTGAAAATTTTATAGTCTATTTTACTATTTATTTTCTTAAATTTAAGTTTAGGGGGCATTTTTACTAATATTTCTCTCAATAGTTTATAATTTGGGTTTGATCGGATCCTTTAACCGATTGCCCTAAACCTTGGGTTCTAAGTTCAATCCTACAGTTTCTTGGCTTAGCTTTAGGGCTTACAATTCCACCCCCCTTCAAAAAAGTTTTGTCCTCAAAACTTCTGTATATCTAATTTATACTTAAATGACTAAATATAATAACTTGCATACTTTTAATAACCTGGAAGTTAGAAAAGCCATGGATACTGCTCCATCATCGTAGCTTTTGGTTCCCAAGTCATCTCCAAGTCTGGACCTTCATTCCATTGAATCTTTACGTACTCCATATCTCTATTCTTTAACTTCTGAACCCGACTGTCCAATATTTTTATGGGTTGTCTCACTAGTTGGAAATTTCTCATTAACTCCACTGGCTCTATTTCCACTATCGCATTCGGGTTTTTAATGAATCTTCTCAACATGGATACATGGAATACATTATGATAGCCTGATAGACTTGGAGGTAAAGCCACTCGATACGATACATTACCAACTTTCTCCAATACTTCAAATGGACCAATGTATCGTAGGCTCAGTTTTCCCCTTGAACCAAACCGTCGGAGTCCTTTGAATGGGCTTATTTTAATGTAAACATGATCACCAACTTCAAATTCCAAGGGTCTTCTCTTCAAATCAGCCCAACTCTTATAACGGTCCTGAGCTTCTTTCATCCGTTGTCGAACTATCTTGATCTTCTCACTTGTTTGATTAATCATGTCTGGTCCAATCATGGCATACTCTTCGTGATCCCAATACAGTGGCGATTTGCACTTCCTCCCATATAATGCTTCATATGGTGCCATCTGTATGGTTGCATGATAACTATTATTGTAGGCAAATTCTATCAACGGTAAATATTTATCCCAATCACCTCCAAAATCCGTATAGACTATTGGGAGTTAAATAAGGTTACCATTAAGAGTAGGTATCCGTTACCTCGCATTGATGATTTGTTTGACCAATTGCAAGGTACAACTGTGTTTTCTAGAATAGATTTAAAATCAGGATATCATCAATTACGAGTTAAGCTGGAAGATGTGCATAAGACTGCATTTAGAACTCGATATGGTCATAATGAATTTTTGGTGATGCCATTTGGCTTAACGAATGCTCCGGCTGTATTCATGGACTTGATGAATCGTATATATCAACCATATTTGGATAAGTTTGTTGTGGTGTTTATTGATGATATTTTGATTTATTCAAAAACCAAGAAGGAGCATGCAGAGCATTTATGATTGGCATTACAGAAGTTGAGAGAGAATAAATTGTATGCCAAGTTAAGTAAATGTGATTTTTGGTTGGATAGAATTTCTTTTCTAGGTCATATTATATCTGGTAGAGGAATCTCTGTAGACCCTGATAAAGTGAAAGCAGTGATGGATTGGAAGTAACCAACCATAATGACTGAGATAAGGAGTTTTCTGGGTATAGCTGGATACTATCGACGGTTCATAAAGGATTTTTCTAAAATTGCCAAATCGTTGACTCGATTGACCCAAAAGGATGTAAAGTTCGAATGGAGTGAAGATTGTGAAAGGAGTTTTCAGGAGTTGAAGAAAAGACTAGTTACAGCACCAATATTAACATTGCCTGATCTAGATAAACCTTATAATGTGTACAGTGATGCTTCACGGAATGGATTAGGTTGTGTATTGATGCAGGATAGAAAAGTTATTGCATATGCATCAAGACAATTGAGGCCACATGAGAGGAATTACCTGACTCATGATTTAGAGTTAGCGGCTGTGGTGTTTGCCTTGAAGATTTGGAGACATTATCTTTATGGGCAACGGTGCGAGATGTACATTGATCATAAGAGTTTGAAGTATTTCTTTACTCAGAAGGAGTTGAATTTAAGGCAAAGAAGGTGGTTAGAATTGATTAAAGATTATGATTTGAATATAAATTACCACCCTAGAAAGGCTAATTTGGTGGCAGATGCATTAAGTCGAAAGAATTATGAACAGGTTACCTTACTGTTAACACCTCATCGTGAATTAGTGCATGAATTTGAGAGGATGCAAAATGGGTTTGATTGGTGTGAACCTAATAGCCAGTTAATGAACTGGGAATTGTAACCTACTCTATTAGAGAGAATAAAGAAAAAGCAAGGCAATTGGTCAAACAAATCATCAATGCGAGGTAATGGATACCTATTCTTAATGGTAACCTTATTTAACTCCTGATAGTCTATACACAATCTCATAGTACCATCTTTCCTTTCACAAACAATACCGGTGCTCCTTATGGTGAAACATTCGGTCGAATAAACTTCTTATCCAATAGCTCATGAAGTTGCTTCTTTAGTGCCTGAAGTCCTATGGGTGACATCCGATATGGGGCTTTAGAAATGGGCTCAGTTCTAGGAACTAATTCTACAGTGAAATCCAACTCTCGGGGCGGAGCTAACCCTGGTAAATCCTCCGGAAATACATCTGGAAACTCATTCACTACCCGTATGTCTGCTACCTTGGGTATTTCCTTCTTTGCGTCCACAGCAAACACCCAACAAAATTTCCAATCATCCTCCTTTACTCTTATCCCAAATTGTTCATTACATATCTCCATCACTGATAAATTCAACCTACTTCCACCAACTTTTCCTTGAAATATCGTTTCTCCATCATTAAGATTAACAATTTTATTTCTACACTCCACAATGGCTTTATTCTTAGACAACTAATCTATTCCCACTATTACATCATCCCTGCTGACATTCCATACATTCCTAAACAGTACCCACCAGGGATCATTGATTGGTTTTCACAGTTTCCAGAGCCTATTGGGGATGGTATAGAGATACCATTGAACCCTAACCCTGAACCTGAGTTTGAAATATCAGAACCACCACTGGAAAACCCACCTCCAGTTGAATCCCAAGATGGAGTTCATGTTGAGGAAGACCTAGAGGAAGATCCAAAGGAGGACCTAGAAGAAGAAGAGCTAGAAGAAGACCTTGAGGAGGAACAAGAAAATGAGAATGAGCCCGATATAGATATACATACTGTAGTTATGCAAGTGATCGCAGACACTATGATAGTTGGAGTTGGAGCTGGTGCTACAGCTGAGTCGGATGACGATGATGTACAGGAGGTAATTGTGATTCCTGAGACTCCAGAGATCGTGTTTATAAACTCTTCATCAGACAGCGAGCCTGAGGATCACTCTATAGGAGGCTATGTGGCTTACGACTCCTTTGATGGAGTAACTACCACAGATTCAGAAGAGGATTAGCTTATTTAGATGACTGACTTGTTTTAGTTAGATTTTTAGATATGATCCAGTAGTAATTTTGATGGAAACTGATGTATTTTAGGATCTTTTGATGTATTTTGACTTTTGATGTATCTTTTTGAATTTTGATGTATTTTGTAGCTTCTGGATCAAGTTAGATATACGTTGTAATTAAGTTTGATGTAACCTTTTGTCTTGTACAGTTGTAAAGATCGAGTCTGTATTAGATTATGTAAGTAATGATCTAATCGGGTTGTAAATTTGATGTATGTATTTGAAAGTTATCGAGTTGTATCTTTTGTTTTGAAGTTGTAATAGTAATGATGTAAGGTTGAATGAAATATATAGTGGAAATTAGACTACTAAGTACGTTGATTTCAATGATATTGTCATTACTATTTGATATGAGTAGCATTTATTAATTTATACACATTCTCTAAACAAAAGTAGGGATAACTTATAGATAGATATGAATGCAGGATTATAAGTTAAACTATTAAGCGATTATGGCTGAAGCTGGAAACGGAAGTAGTCAAGGAGGAACTGAAGGAAATCAAAACCCTCCACCACTAGCATCATCACCACCAAGAGAACAAAATAGACAAGATTTACCTCCACCTCCTTTACAGGAGAATATGCCTATTGGACAAATACTTGCCAGTATGCATACAACGATGAGACAGCAAGGAATGTTGATTCAACATCTTGTAACTGGTGGTAATGTGGGAAATAGGAGACCTCAAGAAGTTGAACAACGAATAGAGCGACCTCAAGAGGTAAATAAACTTCCTGAATTTATAAAAAGCCAACAGTTATTTTGAAGAGGTTGTGAGTTGCTGCATAACATGGAACTCCTCAACCCGGATTGGAGCGGGTGAAATTTCTCTAATTTCACAACGGACCGGATTACGTTGTGCGATGACACTTGATTGATGCATTACATGAAAATAATTGTTTGATAACCCTGTTTGTACTTGTATGTATTCATGAGTCTCCAATTCAACTTACTGAGCTATAGTTGCTCATACTCTTATAGATCCTTTTGCAGGTTCCGATTTCCGAACATTTCAAGTACTATGTCGCCCTACAATTACCCAGAGGTTAGTCCTTTTTGAAGCTAAGGGTGTGAGGATCAGGTTACTTAGTATAATGTGTAACTAGATTGACCTTGTAGTTAAAGATTCAAGACTGGTAGCTATTATGTAAATTAGTAAACTGTGGTGATTATGTAAAACTTCTTGGGAAGCTCTATAGACTTACTTATAATTATTTATGTTTATTAGAAATTTGTAATATTTATCATAATTGTAGTATAACTGTTATTCGAACTGTTTACTTCAAAGCGAGGAGTTGTCGACGCCTTGTATAGATCATGTCTATGGTAGGCACTGTGAGGCCAGTTACTATCATAGAATGGTTTATACGGCGGGATTGTTGTGACTCTGCGACTTCGGGGTGTAACAGTTCTCGGTTGGTATCAGAGCGTAGTTTTAGTAAACTCGCTTTGAAGCGTCAGACCTTAAAAGAAATAGACATTATAGGAATAATGAGAGTGGGTAATACTAAGTGGGCGACAAAAGATTGTATAACATAAGTAACCTTAATCTTTAACATAGGAAATATTAATTGGTTTAATTATAATTACAAGGTTGAAGGGGAGAACCAATTCATAGTTGGATACGGTTTGGATGGAATGAAGAAGTATCTCCTATTGATTATAGGGTTAAATTATAGTGGCTATTGATGGAACTAACTGATTGGAATATATTTTGTAGGAAAATTCTATCAATGGTAAATATTTATCCCAATCACCTCTAAAATCCAACACACAAGCTCATAACATATCTTCTAGAGTTTGAATTGTTCGCTCAGACTGCCCGTCTGTTCGTGGGTGATAGGCTGTACCAAACTGCAACTTTGTACCCAAAGCTCTATGTAAGCTCTCCCAGAATTTGGATACAAACTGACTATCTCGGTCAGAAACAATACTCTCAGGAACACCATGTAGCCTTATTATTTCTTGGACATACAGCCTAGCTATCTTTTCCATTGAATCACCCGTCCGATAAGGTAAGAAGTGTGCACTCTTCATTAATCTATGTACGACTACCCAAATGGAATCGTATCCAACTTGAGTCCTTGGTAATGCTACCACAAAATCCATAGTAATATGATCCCATTTCCCTCGCGGTATTTCTAAAGGTTGTAATAATCCACCCGGTTTTTGGTGTTCTGCTTTGACTTGTTGGCATGTAAGGCATTCCGATACATACTGTGCCACTTCTCTCTTCATCCCATTCCACCAATATATGAGTTTTAGATCTTGGTACATTTTATTTCCAACCAGGTACACAGTATAACTTGTAATATGTGCTTCATCCAAAATTTGCTTCTTTATGTTAGCATTTTGTGGTACACATATTCTTCCTCTAAACTTTATTAGACCTCTATCATCCACCTTAAAGTCAGGGTCTTGTCCGTTACTTAATTTCTCTTTTATCTCCATCAGACCCTTACATAATAGCTACCAGTCTTGAATCTTTAACTACAAGGTCAGTCTAGTTACACATTATACTAAGTAACTTGATCCTCATACCCCTAGCTTCAAAAAGGACTAACCTTTGGGTAATTGTAGGACGGCATAGTACTTGAAATGTTTAGAAATCGGAACCTGCAAAAGGATCTATAAAGGTATGAGCAACTACAGCTCAGTAAGTTGAATTGGAGACTCATGAATACATACAAGCACAAACAGGGTTATCAAACAATCATTTTCATACAATGCATCAATCAAGTGTCATCGCACAACGTAGTTCGGTCCGTTGCGAAATTAGAGAAATTTCACCCGCTTCAATTCGGGTTGAGGAGTTCCATGTTATGCAGCATCTCACAACCAAACCCAAGCTTGTGCAATGGAGACCTCGCTCCTCTCACGACTACCTTCAAACCATTGACTTCACCCTCGCCACGACCTCCTCTCCTGTTACTTAGTTCGACTAAGGATGAAGAAGGGACCATTTTGCAATCCTGCGTTATCCCTTTCGAAAGGGTTAGTATTTGGTTGGAGAATCCTATGATCCCCTAATGGGTTGCAATGCATGATATTTTTGGTTATTAGGGTCGACTAAGATTAAATTCCGTTTAGGGTGTTCAAATAAGTTCATACCAATTCAATCAGTCACAAAATCATTCACAATACAAATTTCAGCACGAATTCAGATACATCAAACACATGCGCAAACTACTTACAATCACAATCATATACAAGCCCAAGTCTCCGAGTACTACAAAACTAGTACTCTATTACAGTAAGCAATAACCTAACTTACATGAAATTGCTCGATCGCTCGATTCTTTAATTGCAAGCTGATGTGTCTCTAGGAATCCTATAATACAAATAGGTCTTTTTAGTATTTATAATTTATGGTTTCTTATTCTAAGTTATATTTTAACTCGTTTTTTTCGTATATACCCATTACGTCTTAATGATTCGTTGTACTCTATTTCGGTGTTCGAATCCTAAATGAGATTTTAAATTTTGATTCCTAAGCCTTAAATATGCTCAAATCCTAATGTGAAATTAATTACATTAAGCTCGAGTGTCCAAATATCCTATTGGGTCGCAATTTGGTATTCTAAACTATTCGGTACACGCTAACCCTAATTGAGGTATCGGATTTATTCTTGATGTGTGAAAATCTTACATTTTGAGATGTTTCCTTAAAATTAAATGTTATCTCAGATTTATTATTTTTCTGATTTCTATTATAATATTATCTAAATAACCCTATTTTTTTTAGATTTATTAATTTATAATTTCACATATTACTAATTTCTTATATTACTTACCTAATTTCCCTAATTAACCATACTTAATACTCCAAAGGCTAGGATTAGGGTTCCACTTTAGAGATTAACATCCTTAAACATATAATTAATATTTAAATCAGTAATTAACATCTTAATCACCTAATTAACCCCAAATCACCCAATTTTTCCATCATTTTAGGGCTAAAAATTAACTTAAAAATTTTGAAAATTAATTTAAAAAAAAATGGCTTTATAGCACTGTTCTACATCATATGAGCATCCTACAAAAAAAAATTGAGCTCCAAACTACACTCCTAAGCCTATTTATTTTCCGGTTTAATCATGCTCGGTTTTGAACAATTTGTTAAGGACCCTATATTTTTAGACATAATTAAACTAAATAAATATTTTCTCCTAAATCTACATACAATAAAACCTCAGAATAACAAGTTTCATAACTTTTTAGGCAAAATAACTAATTTTACAAAAGTATTCAAAAATCGGGGTAAATAAATGACTAACCGGTTCGAAGCTTTCTGGCTGTCCAAACCCGGTCCAAGGTTGTTGGCCGGCCCAGACGGTTGGTTTTGTGTAGGGTGGTGGTGGTGGTTCGGTCCCATGTGGTGGTGAGAGGTAGGTTTAGCTCACTTGCCCAATCTGCACAGTTTTCCCTTTTTTTTTTTTTTTTTCTGGATTTTCTCTCGATTTTTTCAGTGTTCCTATTTTTTCCAAATGCTAAATTGACCAAATGACTTCTAGAAAATTTTCCCCTATTTATAGATATTTTTTGTAATTAATATGCATTAATTTGACAAGACTTTACCTATTTTTCTTGATTTTTGGCTTTTAAGTTGTCTAATTTTTATTGGTTGATTTTTCTTTTGCTGATCTAGACCTACCACGACCTGATTTAGATCATCTTATCCTCTTCTAATTTTTTTTTCTGATTTTTCCATAATTAATTTATAATTTTCTTTAATTATTTGCTTAGTTTTTGGCCAATTTAGGTAATTTCGCGTATTTTTATCTACACGTAAATACACGTGGGGTACACGTGAACATTCCTAATTATTATTTTGGTCATTCTAAAATTTTTAGTATACATATAATCTATCTCTAGTAATTTATTAGTTATTATATTACACTTTTCGCCTTTTCGGTAATTAACAATTATTATGTTTAAAATTTGAAAGTTTTATAGTCTCCTATTTTACTATTTATTTTCTTAAATTTAAGTTTACGAGATCATTTTTACTAATATTTTTCTCAATAGTTTATAATTTGGGTTTGATTGGATCCTTTAACCGATCGTCCTAAACCTTGGATTCTAAGTTCAATCCTATGGTTTCTTGGCTTAGTTTTAAGGCTTATAGTTTCCATCTACCACCACACCACCATCATTACCTACACACTATTGTTACCCACCCATCATATAAATGCTTTAATTCTTGTTTTACTCCTTCTCTTTCTCACACTATACTACTAAATCTAAACCTTGATGATTTAACACCCTTGTTTCAATCTTTTATCTAGTTAGATCTTGCATGCATGGTTATGTGTGTTGGTGTTGTGTACGTGGGTGGGTAGGTGGCTATGTGGATAGGTGGTTTGTGTACATAGATGGGTAGTTGTATGCATGGGTGCAATTATGATTAGTAGGTAGTAGGTGATGAGGATGAGATAAATGGGTGGTGTACCATGAAGTTGAGAGAGACATGACAGGTGATAGGTTGATGGTTAGAGAAGTTGATTGGATAAGATGACTAGTAAGATTTTAGTGGGTAGTAGTAGTAAAAGAAAGAAAGAAGGGAGGAAGAAGAAAAATAGGTATAGTATTATCTTTTAATTCTTTTTATGGGCTCATTCATTGTACACTTGTCTTTTGTTTAACTAAATGATAAAATACCCATTTCACTTTACTCTATTTTTAGTGAATTCTAATTCCATCTGACAAACTAAATGAGTTGTAAATGTTGTCAGTGGAAATTAATTTTGCCTATTTATTCAAAATTTGTTTAAATTTTCACTGTTATATATATATATATATATATATATATAGTTTTTTAATTTTTAACTTTGTTTTTTTTTTTTTAATTTTATTCTATCTTTTTTCATTCTTTTCTTTTACATAAGTGGGTCAAGTCCACTAAGTTCATAGGTCCTGACTGAGGGCTTAGCTTAAACCCATATCCCCAACAGGTCCCATTTCTATGTTTAACTCATGCTTCTAGGTTTAGGTCTAGTTTTAGACCCAGTAGAGTAATTTTAGGTTGGGTCTTAGTAAGGACTTGATCCATACCTTGTTTAGGTCGAGGTCCATCATCAATGATGGCGAACTAAGCTATAAGAAATCTAACATTAAGTGACAACATGCCAAGTCGATTTGTGATGCAACCAATCTTATATGGTTGAGTGCTACTTATAATTACTATAAAATATTAAAAAGAAAACAAATATAATCACATAAGCTATTTTTAGTGATCAGAGCTAAGTTTTCTCCTTTTATTTTTGTTAGTATTCATGTTTTTTATTATTATTATTATAGGGATGGTTACTAGTGGCTTATCATCTCATGTGAGATGCAACACCCATGGATATGGGTAGTTACCTACTACCTGGGTGAGTTATGTGACCCTAATTTTTCTAGTGTTTTGATGGCTACCCTTAAGTTTGGACTTGTAGCATCATTAGTTTTTTTTCAAGTTTTTTTAATTTTTTTAGATATCCTATAAAGGATGGCACTAAACCATTGGCTTAAGATTTTCAATTTATTATTAACAAATTGCATAAGAGACTCGATGGGTGGAAGGCTTGACATCTATCATTAATAAGGAGGTTAATGTTAGCTAAATCAGTATTAGAGACGATTCTAAATTATTACATGCAAATAAATGTTGATAGAGGTTTTCCCCTAAGACCTAGAACGACCTCAAATGAAGTGTACTTGATATATTTATTCATATTTAGCATCTTCTATACTACATTTCCGTCCTCATAGAACCAAACTTTTAAGAATCGACTAGCTCGTGAGTTGAACACTTGTCTATATGGTTGGGAGTAGGTCCAGTTAGCCTCTTTTAGTACAGCTAAACTATATGGAGCTCATTGAGACCCAGTCAACCAAGAAGAGTTCAAATTTGGAGAAAAGGCACAAACAATTAGGCTTATTGCAAGAATAATAGCCCATTAGCCGCTAGAATGATGCCTATGTTCCTTAAAATTAGGGAGTGGTCCAAAATTCAAAAGTCCTACATATGTGTATTATGGAGGCAACCGTTTCTAAGCAAGGGGCAATCTTTCACTATAAATACAACTTGGTGTACCTTTGTAAGCTTCTTCTAGACACTATTGCCCTACTTACCTCCTTTCATCTCTCCTTTCTTCATTCAATAATCTTACTTAAGTATTAGAGTAGCTATGCTAGAGTCACATCGGCAACTCCTTAGCCCAACTTATTTTGGTTTTGCAGAGTGTTTATTTATCAAGTGCCTAGAGATTAGTCAATCCAATCTTCAACATCAATAGAGAGGATATCCTAAGTTAGTAGAAATTTCATTTTGAATGGCATACAAAAAAAAAAAAAAAAAACGCCCTTTGTACATTGGGTGAACTGGCAACAAATCATGAAAAGTAAATCTAGGGGAGGACTTGGATTGACAAACTTACATGCTCACAACAAGGCATGGTTAAGCAAAAGTAGTTGGTTCTTATCAAGTTAAACAACTTTTTAAAGGTGCAAAGATTCATCAAGAAAAGAATTTCAGAATTTTGAAAAATGGATTTGATGTAAGTTTTTGGTGAGACATCTAATGAGGATCAACATGAGTCAAGAACTTGATCTTTTGCCTTATCTACAGGGAAGTTAAAACTTTAAAAGTGAAGGAATGCTGGATAGTCCCTGAACAAGGGACAAAGACAAGATTGGTTTTCAAATCTTAGATCTATTAACTACTACATTTGGACCAATCTTTCTAAATAGAAATAATGATCGTTTTGGCCTATCATATCAAATGCGCTCGCATCCTTCTTTAAAGAAAATTTAGTGCTATATTGAGGATGAAACTTCTACATAGGGAAATGACTATAGATGGGTTTGGAAATCTCCATTTCCACCAAAAACCAAATTATTCATCTAAAGAGTATTGCAAAATAACCTACCTACTATAGATAATCTTTAGATAAGACAAATCCAAGTTAACAATGGATTTACTTATTGTGGTGAAGGAAAGGAAACCTAGCAACATGTTTTTCATGATTGCCTAAGCGTATTGAGAATCTTTAAAATATGGGAAACTTATCCATTAGACCACTCAACAATAAAGGGAGATTTCCTTCACTAGATAAAAATGAATTGTATGATCAAACGTAAACATATTACTAATACCTAACCACTGAGAGAATTCATATTTGGTATAATGTTATAGCAGCCATGGACAATGCATAATAAGAAGCTTTTTCAGCCTTAATAGCTAGTGGAAAGAAAGGATTGTGCTATTCGAAGAAGAGCGTATGAGTATTGGGATCATCTTAAGAAGAGAAGATAGATTATGCAAATTGAATATAGGAATCTAAGATGAACTCCACCAGCTCAAGAATGGGTAAAGTTAAACATTGATGGGTCTGTCACCTTGACTCAAGCAAATGCAACACTGGCAGGGGTTGTTAGGGATAACGAAGGCATATAGTTATTTGGATTTGCGAAACGAATAAATTATCTAGATGTTATAGCAATGGAATGATGGGCGATATTCTTTGGCGTTTCTTGTTGAATACAGAAAAAAATTTTATTATGTGGAAATCTGTTTTGATTCAACCGCTGTAGTACAAATGTTTATGTAGAGTACAAATGTTCCTCTTAAGTATCATAATGTTATTAATGCTTGTAGGGCAATTCTCTCCAAGCTGCAAGGTTGGCACATTGAAGTGGTTCCCCGAGAGACGAACAAGGTGGTTGATGCATTGGCTGAAAAGATGTATGAAAGTCAAGAGAAGGACTTTTTTGTTTGAACATGTCCTCTTTGCATGTTCTTTTTTAAAGGAGGATGTACAAGAGTACGGTGCAGTGAAGCACCGAGTTTTTGTATCCAAGACCAATGCTGTTACGATAAGCTCTCCTGTAGGACATTGTTATTAGTAAGAGAATGATTTTCTGTTGTAGTTGTCCTGTTCTCTGTTAATATAATTTTAGTTCACCCAAAAAATAGAAAGTCTTTGAATTTTTTTAAAATTTCCTTCAATATTAATTTAATTATATTATTTATTATTAGTTTATTATTGCCACATAACACTACTCAAAACATATAAGTGCAGCGAACTATAAAAGCGTCATATTATGATTGGTTTGAAATGGTAGCATCTCTAATAGAGTTAAGCAGGAAAGTAGTGCTAACTATCAGAATCAATGGGTACTGAATGAATTAGTCGAGGTGTGTTATTATAAAAACACCTAATAATGAGGAGGCAAATTCAAAATAACCCTTTGCATTATTTTGCTGATGGTCTATCAAACTTTCTAAGAAGCAAGTATTGGAGCTATTATTTCACCATCACTTTTCTAATATGTTTTTCATTAACAATAACTAATATACGAACAGAATTGTTTAAGTACACTTTTTGAGTCATGAAAAATGCGGTCCAGTTTGAGGAAAAAATATTTAATAGGTGATACGTGTTATACATATATGACATATAAATATTAATAAAATATTAATATATATAATAATTACATGAATAGTTTTTAAATTGATTACTACTATAATTTATATCTATCATATATGACAATATCTTAATAATATTTATATATTATATGTGTATTACAGGTGATATGTAATACTTAGTGAATTCAATTGGAGACGGACATTGTGTCAAGGTTCCAAACATAAAAAAATACATATATATATATACTTGACCGATTCTGCCCCGCAATATATCGGATGATGGGCATGCAGGCTAGTTTCATCTGAAGTTTTATTTATTTATTTTTGCGGTTAAAGTTTCATATGAGGTTGCATTTAACTTCGTAACGTAGAAAAAAATTAAAGTGAAAAGAAAAAGAAAAAAGAAAAAAGCACACATAGAGTATCATCTCTCTTGGCTTTGACATTCCATAGTTATTGATCTGTCAGCAACGTTGCTGCATCCGAATCATGAAAGAACGTCTACGCTCTCTCCACTTTAGACAAAGGCATCAAGCATGGTAGCCACGCGGTAATGGTCACCTAGCTCCATATTAGTCTCATCATGAACAATGCATAATGGGGTTTATTCTTTTCTTATCAAGCTCAAATGTTATAGCACTTAAAAGTGACTTTCTATCTATTTTTGGATGAAATATCCACGCAGAACTGTACCGCAATTTTTTTGTATTCCTCGGCAACCTCATCATGGACTTTGTGTAAGAGTTAAGGCGGTCTCAGAAATTAAGCAGTACCTGAACTTGATGAGAATGATTAAGAATACGGTTGCAAATTGCTAAGTGTGAAGGATCCTACTATATATAACTCAATCAAATCTAAAACTCATTAAACCATTCTATACTGTTTCTAGTTATTTGGAGATTATTATCAATCTACATAGTTATCCTTGCATCTGGTATATTCATCTTGAGCTTAAAAACCCGTTAATTGTAATTACATCTATACATCCCCACATATTCCTTAGCTATTGAAGGACCAACTTAATGTTATATTTATGCCATGAAACTATTTGGCATGATCTGTTGCTTCTTAAATCCCTTAATTTTAAAGAATGACTTTTAATCAAAACCTTTATAATTTAATAATATAAATATTAGTTTTTCAACGGATTGAGTAAGTTCAAATCTCTCGTCCTAAGGGGTTAAAATATAATAGTAGGTCAGAAAAAAAAAAAGAAAAAGAAAAAAAGGGGAGGACTTTTTAATTATTACATCACGAAGAGACTCACACATCATGTTATGGTATAGGACTGTGACTATTTTGTTGGACTTGGAACAAATGCCGCAATAAACTGGATCCATCAAGATTATATCGTGAAATGGGTGAAAGGGGCAAACTCATTCCGTAGAGTTTATGCTACCTAGGATTTGGTTCATGCCTACGAACTACACATATGCAATTACCATTAGAGAGTAAATGGACATACTCACATCACCCGAATTGTATGATCAATTGCTTATTGATGGGTTTCTATGCACCGAAGAGGAGGGTTAGGTTAGGGGAATGCTTATGATATGAGGTAGAGATAGGACGGATGTGTCGTTCCTAAACCAGTCCATGCAAGAACATCATGTGGTTATTATGGTCTGTCCTCCTTCTATGGTATTTGACTGATAATTATGCTATCCAAGTTTAGAACATTGGTTATTCTTATGGGATAAACTAAGAGCATTTGTGAAAAATAGGTAGGATAAGTCTTATGTCTTAATAGTTGACATCAATAAAATTTGTAACAACTATCAAAAATAGGAAGGACCATATTTCAACTTAATAAGAGTAAGGAAACATTAAATATACATAAATAAAATGGAATGTAGATTAGTGTCATCTGGTCAAACCGACAAAGATTAACAAAATGGATTCAAACTGCAATAGATAGAGTTTGGGTTAACCATAATTGGAAAGCACTAAATCTACATGCAATGCTGTTTCATGTCGAAAAATCAAATTTTAACCACTATCCTCTTTAATCGAAAAACAACAACCTATAGTGATATCTCATTACATAATGTTAAAAGATCTTTTTAGTTTTCAACCAATTTGGTTGTTACACCTTAATTTCTCATATCTTGTTGGAAAAGTATGATCTAAGAAATAGTGATGACTTTTTGGAGATAGTCTTAAACTTCAACTAAGATATCTTATTTCATTAAGAGAAGAATTGTTTTGGAAAATGATACAATGAGCTAAATGGATTTGAGATGGACAAAGAAAAGGAAAATTTCAGCCAGAAGTTAGAAAACTACAATTTTTGGATTAAAGGGTAACGTGGGTAATTAGGTCACTTACTTAGAGATCTAAACCTATATCACATTCAAAACCTGTTTACCTCCTAAAAACTAACTTGTGACTTCAACAATCTTATACGAAAAGACCTCAAATAGGGGGAATAAGGGTTTAAACATAGAGTGATATAATATACTTAGTTGACCATTATGAGAAGATGAAATTCATACTATTGTGTAACCAATATGATTTCTCAAAGTGACTATGAAGGATGGTCCTTTTTTTGGCCAAAAAAGAAAGGAAAATTCTTTACAAGATGAAACAGCCCACAAGAGAAGACCTCACAAGGAGAATCTAAACCTATTGATAAATCTAAAGCGAGTAGCCTAAAGAGAGCTGATGGGATGTTTAACCACCAACTTAGTGAATGCATCCCTATTTTAATACGATAGGCCACTTAATCTGCTACTCTATTAGCATTGTGTGAAACATGAACATTTGAAACCCAATGGAACAAATTCAAGCTGCCTTAATATCATCTATAAGAGGCTTATTACTCTAATCCATTGCATAAACATCAGCCTTAATGAACTCGACCACGTACAATGCATCTTATTCAATTTTAAGCTCTTACCAACCTTTTTATAGGCTAAGCTAAGGCTTCGTTTGATTGATAAACGTTTAATAACTTCAATATTTAAATCATGGGCCTCATTTGAAAAAGCCTATACCAATTCCCCTTCATGGTTTTCGACAACACCACCATCCCTTACTGCATAACATGACGAAAACTAGGAACCATCTACGTTTAAGTTCAATTTATTGTTTAGTAGTAGGCTCCAGTTAGCTAAACATATGTTGTCATCCCCTAATGAAGGACTTCTCTACCTTATTTTCACCTTTTCCCATTTTGTACAGATTCTTTTGATAACATCCACTCGAAACAAAAAATTTAAAACCCTAGATTGGTATACCCTTTACATCATTCGAACCATATGACTATACTAATGCATGGGTCGGTTCTAAACTATAGACTAGCTTGGGTCCACCTTGAGTAGGCCTAAACCAGTCGATGAACAATTAGGTTAACAAGTTATCAAATTGTCAAGTTGAATCGTTGCTTAATTTGATAGGTCGGCTAGATGGTTTGAGGTCAAGTCAACCTCAAAAATTAAAAATATATAATATTATATATATATATACACTATATAATATATATACTATATATTATACCATATATAATATACTATACAATATATATACTACATACATAATATATAATACACTATAATATATATATACTATATAATATATTACAATGCATTATGCGGTGCAAATGAGTTATTTCAAAATAAAAAAAAATTGCATTGAAATTGAAATTTCAATTCATGAGTAATAATATAAAGTTTTACATTTAATTGAAAAAAAAAATAAACAAATAGTCTACAAGTTATTTACAATAATTAAGGAAAATTCAATAAAAAAAAAAACTAACTATTCAAGGGCAGTTGAACCACCTTAGGCCCTGCCCTTCAAGGGGCCAAGCTTAGTTCACTCCCTTTGCGGCTCGTAAATCGATAGTTCAGAGCTAGTTTTGAATTGGGTTGAAATGATTCACAGATCTACATATAACCTAGCATGCTATTGTGAATTTTGTCGAAAGGTCTCTTCTTCCTTGATTCTCCTAACGGCACACTTGATTTGTCATCTATAGCCACAAATAAGACCCCTTTTCTATCCCAAACTTACACTCCAATGTCCCAAACCAACATACTCCATCTAAGTGCAATGTAACAATCCTTGTTCCTTCCATTCCATCTCACCATAAAAAAAAAAAAAAAAATGCAAGATGGACTCTAAGTGACCCTTTTATTAAAGAAATTGACATCATTGGTAAAGATTTTGTAACAGCTCCCATATAAAATCTTTAATCTTGGGTTGATTATCTAAACTCCACAAGGTATTCTAATTAGATGACAACATTTATAGAGAAGAAGGGCAAAAAGAATCTAATTCATCTTTGCATTCCACTAAGAATCAATGTGCTAGCTTCACTGTACAACTACCTAACTTATCATAACGCCAGAATCTTCTTTCCTTGTTAATTAAACACTTGACCTTTTGTCTATCTATTCACCCACTAATCTATACTATCCAACTTAAACCCTCTATCTTGTGGAATCCATCTGTCCTCTTATATATAGACTTTTTCACCACTTCCAATTCACCATACAGAACTATCAAATATTATGTTTCTACCCTTTAAAATATTAGACTAAGCCCATGATGCTCTCCTACCTTTCCTTGCTAAATTAGAGTTTATGTTTAGAAAATTAATCTTACTTAAGATCCTTACGCACAAAGCTTCTTGATTATTTCGAATGCACCAAGTCAATTTCGAGAGTAATGCTAGATTGAAAAGCTTTAGATCCTTCAATCTATTCCCTCCTTTTGCTTTAGAAGTAATGAGCTTATCCAATTCATTTAATGAATTTTACCCTCACATTTCTATTATCCCCATCAAAACTAAGTAATCAACCTATTTACGTCATTACACCACTTAAGAGGAATACTAAAGCAACCCATAGAGTATGTGGAAATCAACCATGCCACTACTTTAATTAGTATCTCCCTCCCAGTTGTACTCAAAGTTGTTTCTTCCATCCTTGAAGCTTCAGCATGGTCTTATCTTTCACAAACTTAAGAGCATCCGTCTTAAACTTACCTTAAATTGTAAGGAAGCCTAGGTCATTCCTTGGATCATTTACCATAGAAATTCTTAGCATTATTACTAGCCTTTGCTTAAGTCTCAACAATGTATTTTTATTGAAGAATAAACTAGAATTTGAGAAATTATGTTGCCTAGAAGCCTTATAATATTCTAGTAAAATAGCCTTCAACTTGTTTAAGTTTAGTTTTGTAGCATCAAGGAAAAAAAAAAGAGTAATTTGTAAATAATAAATGGAAACCATAAGACACTCAATTTAGGCTAAATGCCTCTCGAAAAATCCTTACCAATGAACATTTGCAATCTTCTATAAAGCACATCAGCCATAATAGTGTACAAATAAGGAGAAAGAAGGTCCTCCTATCTAAGCCTTCTAGATGGCTTAACTCTTCCAACTACTTTCCCATTCACCAAAACATTATATTCCACTATTAACATACAAACATAATCCATTTGACTCACCTATTAGCCATTCTAATCCATAAAAGCACTACCCTCAAAAAATCACACTCAATACGATTAGAAGCTTTATTCATGTCAATCTTTATAGCATAACTAAATGTTTTGCCTCTATATTTAGTCTTCAGATGGTGAATATTTTCATGTGCAATCAAAATATTATCTTGTATTAAGTGTCCAAAAATGAAAGTACTTTGATTTTCATAAATAATCTCACTTAGGAATGGCTTTAAGCGATTTCGTAAGATTTTTGAAATAACTTCATAACTGAAATTTTAAAGGCTAATAAGTCTAAAATAACTTAGCGACTCAAGATTAGGAACCTTAGGAGTTAAGACCAAACTAGTATAACTAGTGGACAAAGGAAATTTACCTGATGAGAAGAACGATTGAATAGCATCTACAATGGTAGAGCTTGTTATGTGCTGATAAGATTGATAAAACAAGCTTAACAATCTATCTAAGCCTAGACCTTTAAGGCTACACATTTGAATACCACTTAATTCACCTCTTCTGCTAATACATCAACACATAATTGCTTATTCATTTCCCTATTAAACATAGGTTCCACCTATGAAAGACAATTTCTCGTATTCATATTCCCATTAGATGTGAACAAATTGTCATAAAAAACCCACTAAAGTCTCTATAATCTCATGTTCTTGCTCTAGCTAGCAACCATTACTGATAAGGATCAATCTAAAATGGCAATGGATCTCGAACGAATAGGAATGGGTATTCAAGATTCCATAAGAAAAATGGGTACCAAGAACAAGAAGGTTTTTGATGGTGAATGTGAATCGATGTAACTCATCAAGATACAAACACAATCAGGGGTTTGAGCTCGAAATAGAGTTCGATACAACTCACGAACATTAAATGTTGCTTGGAATTCAAATGAGGGTTAGATATAACTCACTAACTGATTCAAATGAAGGAGTTCACTATAATCTTAGGGTCAAGATTGATAAGAACATAAGAATGATAAAAGAGTCTAATCAACACTCGATAATCTGGCAAATGCTAACTCAAGTATAGCCTTGCTCGAAAGTGGAAAGATCCACTCTGTATAGGAATATAATTTTTGTATTCTTCTCTATATGTCTATATTTATCCATCACTGTTTCTTTTAGTACAAATGTTGCTATTTATAGCAAGTCCTAAACCCTAGTGGCAAAACTATAAATAATGTACAAGGTCTTAAACCCTAAAGAATTAGGCTCATAAATAAAATAAAGGGAAAACATGTACAAGAATACAAAACTGTACGTTTTACAGAAATCAGCATGCAGTTAGTCAACATGTCCTAGGAGGAATAATATCTGAACTAAATGAAGTCGGCAGTTAGATGTATAGGTTCGAGATGAGGTCCCTAACGTCTCACGTAGCTTGGCCGAGACACTAAAGAGGTTGACCCATAATTGCTGAGTACTAGAATTAGTTGGCACTAGTCTCTTGAGGCCGTGTTAAGTAGTTCTTTGGTCTCGAGTCCTTGGCTATGTGATCTCTTGTCTTCTTGACAGACAACAAACTTGTTGCCTAGTGGCTCCTTTTCTTCCCCTCGGCCTTGGCAAAAGTAGTTTAGTCTCAGGTTAGAACTGGTCGGTATCTTCTTTTGGAGGGTCGGCATCGGCTTCGGATAGGTTGACCTCAGGTTGGATGTATTTAGAGGTTGATTCCCATCATTACTACGGGTTTGAAAGGAAGTCGTCCTCAACGTTAAGTGTTGAGTCCCTTTTCTCTTCACCATGGGTACTGAGTGTCTCTAAATATCCTTAACGCTCATAGGGGATAAGCAATAGCTCTTTCCATCCTTTTGAACAGTGTAAATGTTGAGGAAGTTATCATGGATCACTTTTCGGTCATACTCCCAAGGTCAGCCAAGAAATAGATTCGCATCATTCATAGGCGCTATGTCAAAATCAATATTATTCTTGTATTGTCTAGCCTTAAAAGCTATTCGCACTCTTTTATGCACATGGACCATACTCTTGTCATCAAACCATTTCAATCCATAGGGTTGGGGAGGCGGGTAGGTCGGTAACTTCATCTTTTCTACTAAATTGGTAGAGACAATATTGGTGTAGCTACCTCCATTGATAACTAGGGAACAGGTCTTTCCCATTCACTAGGCATTGCATGTGAAATAAATTTTCCCTTTGTCCGGAATCTGCATTTAGGTTTGCTCGTGTCGCCATAACCAAGAGTTTATCGAAGCCTTTAGGATAGACTTCTTCTTCTGCTCTTGCCACTCTAACTATCAATTTGAGTCCCAAGTCCCTCGCCCTTCAAGACCATGACCCTTTTATTCAGGCATTGGGACGCAATGTGTCCGTAACCTAAGCACTTGAAGCACTTCACTTCTTGGGCTTTATTGCTGGGTGCCTTCTCTTTCTTGGCAATCTTTTTCTCGGCATGGACAAGTCGACTAGACTCTCCTTTCTTTATCTTCCTTTCTTGCCTTCTCTCGGCATACCTCTTAGGCTCAGGGTTGCCTTGTTGAGGTTAGCTACTCGGCCTCTGATGCCTTCTTCTCTTCTGCCTCTCCACTCTTAATGCTAAATTAATTAGCTCATCTAGAGAGTTGAATAGCTGCAATTCAACTATGTTGGCAATGCCATCCTAGAGCCCACTTAGGAATCTAGTAATGGTGTGGTCCTATGGCTTGACAATTTCACATCTCGTCATTAGGGTCTCAAACTCTTGCAAATACTTTTCAATAGTATTTTGAACTTGTCTCAAGTGCTGGAAGGCATGGAGCATCTCTTGCTTGAAGTAAGCCAGCACGAAGCACCGATTCATTAATCACTTCATAACTCTCCATGTTCTAATTGGCTTTTCTCCTTCAACATCTCGCTTGTCAACCAGCTTATCCCACCAAAGACTTACGTATTCAATAAGGGATAGTGAAGCCAACTTAACCTTTGTTTGATCATCACACTTGTAGCACTCGAACAATTTCTTGACTCGGGAAACCTAGTCAAGGAACTCTTCAGGTCGATTACTTTCACAGAAGGTCGGCAAATTAAGCTTTATATTGTCAAGTCATTAGCCAGGCGCTTGGGGTTCATCCCTTGCCTTTCTAATGGGTCAATTTACTTTGGATCGACCACTTCTGTTCAAGCTTTACTCAGCCATATCTCTTCTCGGCATTAACGAGTTTTCTCTTCTTCTTAGCTCAGTAGCTCTTCTTGGCTGTCTCGCACGTTACAAAGCTCATCGGAACCACTCCTACTAGTGGGTGTTCATTTCTTCCTTTCTTCTTGGCCATCACGTCTGTAATCTCTAACTAACCCAGTAAGCTCCTGAATAGAGTATGTTAAATTTTGAATCTGGTATTCCAAGTTGTCAACATTTCTCCTTAAGCTTCCATGAGGATTGTCACCAGTATTGTTGATACTATCCTCCAACATTCTTGTTCATTCAGTAATTTACCAGCAAATTGAACAAACACGTTTTACAACAAAAACTACAACAACCCAAAAACGACTACTATTCGATTTTTATAGCTACCTACAACCAACAAATACTTCTATAGCATCTAGAATCAAACTTTGAAGAACACTATCACACGTGTCTCCTCAAAGCTCTTATACTAATATGATAAGGATTAATCCGAAACGGCAGTGGATCTCGAACGAATAGGAATGGGTATTTGGGATTCCGAAAGAAAAATGGGTACCAAGAACAAGAAGGTTTTTGATGGTTAATATGAATCGATGTAACTCACTAAGACACAAACACAATTAGGGGTTTGAGCTTGAAACAGAGTTTGATACAACTCACGAACACTAAATGTTGCCTGTAATTCAAATGAGGGTTAGATATAACTCATTAACCGATTTAAATGAAGGGGTTCACTGCAATCTTAGGGTCAAGAATGATAAGAACACGGGAACGATAAAAGAGTCTAATTAACACTTGATAATCTGGCAAATGCTAACTCAAGTATAACTTTGCTCAAAAGTGGAAAGGTCCACTCTGTATAGGAATATAATTTCTATATTCTTCTCTATATGTCTATATTTGTCTATCACTATCTCTTTTAGTACAAAAATATTGCTATTTATAGCAAGTCTTAAACCTTAGTGGCAAAACTGTAAATAATGTACAAGACCTTAAACCCTAAAAAATTAGGCCCATAAATAAAATAAAGGGAAAATATGTACAAGAATACAAAACTATGCATTTTATAGAACCCGGCATGCAGTTACTCGACATGTCTTGGGTAGAGTAGTATCCAAACCAAACGGGGTCGGCAGTTGGATGTACGATTTTGGGAAAGGGTCCCTGATGTCTTGCGTGGCTTGGATGAGACATTAGAGAGGTCGGCTCATGATTGTCGAGTGCTAGAATTAGTCAGCACTAGTCTCTTAGGGTTATACCGAGTGGTTCTTTGGTCCCGAATCCTTCGTTGTATGATCTTTTATCTTCTTGATAGATGACAAACTTGTTGCCAAGTGGCTCCTTTTCTTCCCTTCGGCCTTTTGTCATTTGCTTGGCCTCGGCAAAAGCGGTTTGGCCTCAGGTTAGAACAGGTCGACATCTTCTTCTAGAGGGTCGACGTCGACATTAGCATCGGCTTCGGATAGGTCGGCCTTAGCTTGGACGTAGTCGGCGGTTGATTCCCATCAATTACTAGCTGGCATACTTAAAAATTTATTCTGTTGTGCGTTATTGTGGAAAAAAGAAGTGTTAATGATCTTCATAATTTAACTAATTAATTCTTGACCTTTGATGCTAATATAATACCTCCTTACCCCATAGTTCTTCTATTGTTTAATAATTTCCTCCTCAGCATCATGTTGTTCAATATCAATATTTTGCAACTAAGAAAGCTACCTTAATAATCTCTCTTTCGTACTATTGGAAACTATTGCCTTAATTCATTTAGAAAGATTCTCACTATAGGTTTGAATATTCGAAAGAAGACCATCAAAAGCACTTTCAACATTAACTGACTAACTCTCTTTCACAACAGATTCACATCCATCTAAAAATCTCCATACATTTTCAAATTTGTCTTAATGGAAAATATTAATGAAAATGGTAGCACAATCAAATCCTACAACTAGGACATGTAAGACTTGTGTTTGAGGAAAGTAATTTAGCCAATCCATTGAGGCAAATGCCCTATGAATTTGTTTTTTAACAAGAACCCGATTAAACATTTTATTAATCCTAGTAAACCTTTGATCTTGGAGGCCCAAATCATATAGTAGAGCATCAATAACCATCTTTCCATACCCTTCAATTTGCCTCCTACACCTCTTCCTACCACTAATTTTTACATAATCTACCAAAATCTCATTAAAATCACCAATACAAAGCTAAGGACCTATTAAAGATTGAGATAATGAATCTAGATGCTTCCATAATTCTTTTTTTGCCCCATAAATTAGTAGGAGAATAGACCTAAGATACATAACTAAGAAGGGTATCAACAACTTATTTTAGTTCAGTACAATCTAATGCTTATTAGCTCCCAAAATATTAACCATTACATCCCTTAGTCTACCAAAGTACCAAACCCCCTATCAAACATTTAGGGGAAACATAAAAGAGCCATAATATCTTAAAATTCCACATATTTATTAGAATTTTTTTGTTTCCATTAAAAAAACCACACCTGGGTTATACTTATTAATTAGTCCTTTAAATTTTAAACCGTTAAAGAAGGACCTAACCCTTGACAATTTTAACTCATGAGCATTATGGTTCATTTGTGGTTGTTTAAGGCTAGTCACTATAGCCTTGATAACAACCATTATGTTCTTTTACCTTAACATCAACTAAAGAGCCACTATCCAATAAAGACTTCATAACTTCTACCTCTTCCTTCTTCCCTTTCCTACCTCATTTTCTCTTATTAACAATCCCATTATCTATAAGAAAAGAGCTTGTAAAATTCTGATTAAAGGGTTGAACCTCCAGTTTCTACTTTTTAATAATCTGCTTCCTCATTTTCGATATATCTTGTAATTTTCTAAGTGCTAGAAATTTTCATCATTGTTTGTGGCATAATGTCATTTGGTTTCAGTAGTATAACATAATGAGTTTCCTTTCACATATCTTCATTTTCATCTAAGGGGGAGTTCCACAAAGTAAATAGAGGGAGATTTAACTTCAGTAGATTTGATTAAAGGGGCTTTTGGAGTCAAAGGAGATCGAGTAAAAGGAAACAGTTTTGGTGGGTGATAAGCAAGATTAGTTAAGGTGGTTTTGATTTTCTAAAGACAAGGCTGTACTAGGAGAATGTATAATAGTAGATTATGATGATAACGGGGTAATGAGAGGAACAACATTCAATGAATTCTTGGTGAAATATTATAGTTATCAACAAGGTTTTAGGATTGAAATGATGTTGAGGATGTCATATGGTAGTTTGACAAGGGTTAAGAAAGAAAATATTAAGGTGTTGATGCAAATGAAGAAGCTCAAGATAGTTTGGCAAAGGTTAGGAAGATGTATTTTGAAGTGCTAAGGAAATTGAAAGTATCACATTAGAAGTGACAAGACTTTTTTTGTCTTGACTCTACCTTCCAAGTAATATTGTTGTCTCCTAAATTATTCCCATTAGACTAGAATCTATCTTTTATTGGTATGGCCCTCATCTATGGACCTTAACCACTAATAAACCCCACTTTTTGAGAATACTATTTTGCTAAATAACCCAAGTTACCATAGGAAAAGCAAAAAATTAGACATTTTCTCATACTTGAAAAAAATCTTGTACTGATCTCCCAAACTTCGACTAATCCATTTCTCCTTCATCAAAGACTTTGTAACATTAATGTTTACTCTTACTTTTAAAAACCCACTTCTCATACCATTGGACAATTTGATCGGTTTAACCCCAATAAGCTTTCCTAGATAAGCCCTAGAGAGGAGAATTTATCATAGACCAAGATTTTAGACAAACTTAATATGTGTAGATCTATTATGTTTGTTGGCTAATAAAGGATAATTAAATGAATTGTTTGATATTCTTATTGTATAAATGCATGTGAAATTGTGTGTATGTGAATGACATTTGTGTATGGTTACCAGTTTTATGTACTGAATTTTTGCTCATCCCTTACTATTTTTCAAGTGTAGGTATTTAAGTGGAAATTACTGAAATTATTGAATTAGAAAACTTTTACCTAGACCATCAAGATAGGGAATGGTAGTTAGGGTTACAATTATGAGGTTGATTTTTGACTTAGGATAGTAATAATTGTTACTTACAATAAATATTTATTGTTCATGAACTTAAGGAATTACCCAGATGTTATTTTCATTTAAATTGGAGAATTAAATTTCATGAGTTTATCTATAGACTTTTAATAAGAACTTTAGAGTTTTTAGTCAGATGTTTATGCTAGACATATTATTACATGTTAGGGAAATATTGCGATTTGTAACATCTTAAGTTTAAGGCATTACAATAACATAATATAAGTAGGTAACATCGGTTTATATTGTGATACTTTATGCTATATATCATGTTCCCTAATTAACATCTTCTTCATTGTTTTGTAAGGAAATGCTGACTTCTTAGATGAAGTAATTTAGTTGCAAATAGCATAGTTTTATGTACACTAACAAAAATATTGTTAATATTATTGTTATCTGTCTTCTTTTATTCTTCTTAAATTTTAAATGTATTATTGTTGTTGCGATTGTTCTTCTTTTCTTTTCATAAATTTCTAAACCATTTATGCATTTTTTTAATATCACTTCATTTAATTTTCGTATACATAATGTGGGTACACAAGTGCTATTGAATGTTTCTTTAAGATACATAATCTATATGATATAAATTTGATTATAATAAGCCTATGGGAGGCCTAACCTACTATCTATCTCTCTCTTTCTCTCATGTACATAGAAATATAATGGAAGAAATCTTTGACCACTCTCTCTCTCTCGTATTTGAAAGGTATTATCCTCTTTCTTTCTTTTCTAAATTCCTCTCTTGTACTTTCTTGTTTCAATAGTGAAAGCTAGGGTTTCAAAATACACTTTGACTTGCTTAGATTCTAATGAATCAATTACAAATCTTTATGTATCTCGATCATATCTCGATCATATCTCTTTAATGGTACTAATGTTTTCTTGTTTGGTTATGATTTGTGAGGTTCTCACGAAGGTAAAGCTAAGGTTTGCAAATGCTAACACTTCGAATGATTAGTAGGTCATATCAATTGCAAGAACCAATTTTCAAAAGGGATAAAGCCTCTCTTATCATTATTCTTCATTTCCTTTACTATTTGTACATGTTGTACTTTTTGTTACCCTATTGTTGTATTGTGTTATTGATAACTAGACTTGTTATATCTATTGATGTATAACAAACTTTGACTCCTTTATATATTACATTAGTTCATTATTTAATGTAGACTCTTAATATCTGATATATTCTCTAAATCTTATGTTTGGTTTGATGTTTCTCTTCGACCTTTACTTATTTCCCATCATAATAGATTATAACACTACTTTTAATTTTTGCATATGCATTGTGGGTATGTTTACCCTTAGTATACCTATTCACAATGGTTCTTCTATTTTATGTTAATATTATATTTTGATATTTAGTTTAAATTGAAGATTTTGTCCCATATAAACTAATGCATTATATAACTAATTAGTGGTAATTTATAATTTATATAAAATTCAACTTTCAAATGAATATTGAAAATTTTGGTTAATGTTTTTAGAGGCTACCATAAAGAGTTTAATTATGCTGTTATTCTAAAGTTTATTTCATATGTAATGTTTATATTATTAAGCAAATATTAGGAGTACTTTCTTTCTCCACAAAATTACTTATAGGTTCCTATATACTATACCTAAATATATTGGAATAAGTTAAGAAGGATTTTATCTAGGGTTCTTTGTAGAATTTAACTAAAAGATACAGTTATGGTGGTTATTCACTAACATCTCTATTATCATTTATATTAAGCCAAAACTCCTCTTTTGGTTACACACCTTTTAAAAACATATTTTTGTCCATTATATTTCATAATTTATCCTTAGAATAATTAACACCATCTTTTTTCCCCAATGGTTTTTGATAGACGTTTGTGTAAATTTCCTACCCCACTTACAATGTTCTAAAATGAAACTCTTACTCTTATGTTAACCCCCTTCTTTTGTCCCTCTATCTCCCTCATCCTTATAAATTACTCTACTTTCTTTACAAAGAATAGGTAATTGCATTTTTCTCATTCTTAGTATCATCATAAGAAGGTAGATTTCTATTTCATATCTTGATTTTATCATACAGACTTACATAATGGCAACTAATGTCTCCTATCTCTATTTTTGATAGCCTTTGGTTAGTAATCCAATATTGTAATCATATGCCACTATTTAAAAACTAAGTTCTTTTACCTTATCGTTTGAAATATATCCTTATTTTCTAAGTACATATATTTGGTTTCAAATAAAGAAAACAAGCATCTTTTCTTATATTAAATCATTTTTTAATGAAAGATTAAAATATATATTGTATTTGATGCAAAATAAAGGAGCACCATACAAGAAACCATGGAAAAGGCAAAACTATTAAACTGAACAATGGTGGTAAAACGCATAGTTAGGTTGGTGAACCTCATATATATTATTTTACAGTCTTAATTTATTAATTGACAAAAATTTCTATATTTCTTATCACCATTTCTAATAATAGTCTTTCTTTTTTTTTTTTTTGTTTAAATGATAGTCTTTTGTTAATACCATTTTGTATTAAGAAATTGGCCATACAATATTCGATAACCTTGCATCAATCTCGCCTTTGAGATCCAAATCCATGGTCATAACACTATGCTGTCTTAAAAAGCATCTAAAATCTAAGTCCCTTAGCATTTGATTCAAAATACAAATTTTTTCCTTAGATATTTGGTTCAAAATAGATGTTTTCTTAAAGCAATGTTCTTTAATGAAAGAATAATATATATATATATATATTATATTATATTTAATGTAGTTTAGTGGAGCATTATAGGAGAAACCATGGAGATAGCAAAACCACTAAATTGAAGGATAGTCGTGTGGTAAAATGCATAGCTAAGATGATGAAACTTACAAAAGATGTTTAATCATTTTTTTTTTTTTTACGATTTTAATTTATCAATTAATGAAAATTTGTATCATGCATGTTTGTGCATTTCCATCAATGTAAACTCTTTGAGAACATTTTATTCTTTTTTCATTTTAACATATTATGTAAATCATTTCATAATTAATTGCAAATGATTATATATTTTATTAGCCATGTTTAATCACTCCCAACAAATTGTTCATTATATGGCTATACTTTTTGTGAATAGGTTTTCATTTGTTTTTTATTGCATCTTTGGTTTGCATGGTTTCTTTTTTTTTTTTTAATCATGTACTACAATATTCATTGAAAACACAATTTGTAGCATGTTAATTCTATTAGAAATAATACATGCTACATATTAGTACCAATTTGTATTGCATCTAATTATGTCCTCTCAAAGGTAAAATTAAATGGACTATTGATTTGACATAATTTACGTATTATATCTACTAGATATATATAATATTCATTTATTTTTATTTTTATTTCTAAATGGGTGAGCTAAAATTGTGTTACATCCATATTATACTTAAGTTTCATTATTTTCTATGAAATTTGGATTATATTCCATATTTTTATCTTAAAGGTAAATTTGTTCAACCTCAATTCATTCGAATGGGAGAATTATTTTGTTTTGCGTTTTCAAAAGCAAATCATTTAGAGTTATATTAGAATATTTTAGGATTTGTAAATATCTATCAATTATATAAAAAGTATATTTAGGATATTTGTTTTCTATGTTTAGAAACTTGGTTAGTACCTCTATGTTGTATGTATATTGGCCCTCTTTGGGCTGTGATATGAGCAAAAATCACACAAAAATTTTTTTTTCAAAATTTATATGGTATCAGAGCTTGGTTAAAAAAAAAAAAACAAAAAACGCTATGACTAGCAAAGGAAAGAAACCAGCCTCCCCTTACTTGTTGACTTTAAGTGATAATCTTGGTAATATAATTACTCAGGTGCAATTAAAAGGAGACAATTATGATGAATTGGCTCGAGCGATACGAACGTCGTTGAGGGCCAAGAAGAAATTTGGATTTATTGATCGAACGATTAATCAACCTGCTGATGATTCCACTGAATTAGAGTATTGGTGGACTGTGAATTCAATGTTGGTTTCATGGATGCTCAACACAATCAAGCCAACACTGCGATCTACCATAACATATATGGAGATTGCAAAGGATTTATGGGAAGATATCAAAGAGCGATTCTCTATCGCTAATGGATCTCGTGTTCAACAGATTAAGGCAGAACTTGCCAATTGCAAACAGAGAGGTCTGTCGATTGTGACTTATTATGGGAAATTGAAACAACTATGGGAAGAGCTTGCGAATTATGAGCGAATTCCCATTTGCCGTTGTGGAAGATGCAATTGTAATATTGCAACTGAACTTGACAAGAAACGAGAAGAAGAGAGGCTTCATCAGTTTTTGATGGGGTTGGAAGATGCATTATATGGAGCAGTTCGTTCTAATATTTTGAGCACAGAACCATTGCCAAACTTGAATAAGGCATACTCGTTGGTGTGCTAAGAAGAACGTGGTAGAAACATCTCACAAGGGAAAGAGGAACATGGAGAAGTTGTGAGTTTTGTAGTGCAGATCAATAGAGGAAGGCGAAAGTATAAAACAGAAGTGAAAGACAAATCTGCTATTTGCTCACATTGCAAACGAGAGGGACATGATTCTAAAACTTGTTTTCAGCTTATTGGATATCCAGAATGGTGGGGTGACCGACCCAAAGGGGTTGGACGTGGATGAGGGGGACAGAGTGCAGGGTGCGGACAAAGTAATACGCTAAAGGTGAATACAGCCCATATAATTGGGTAGCCATCATCATCAATGGCAGCAATGGAAGAAAATACAGCTTCTGGGACCTTGACAGCAGAATAATAGTAATTCTTTCTCAATTTGTTGAACATGTGCAAACCGGGTACTAGTGAGAAGATGAATGGTAAGGATAATATGAATTGGATTATTGATTCCGGTGCTTCACAACATATGACAGGTACTTTAGAATGTTTAACAAATTTGAAAGAAATTGTGGCATGTTCAATTGGATTACCTAATGGAGAGCAGGTGATGGCATTGAAGGAAGGATAAGTTGCTTGGGAAAACATATCAAACTAGACAATGTTCTCTATGTTCCAAATTTGAATTGTAATTTGATATTTGTATTGTAATTTGATATTTGTGTCGCAATTGCTTGATGGCTCTAATTGTAATGTTCAATTTACTGATAAAATTTGTGTTATACAGGACCGCACCTCGAAGATGGTGATTGGAGCGGGTGAACAGTGCAAGGGACTTTATTATTTGAAGTCAACAGTATCAGTGCAAGCATGCAAGACAAGTTATGTAGATTCTTTTGAATTATGGCATAGGAGGATGGGGCATCCGTCTGCAAAAATTATGGAATCTCTTCCTTAAGTTGAATTTAGTAATAGTTCAATAAAGAATAAACCATGTGACTTTGTTTGAGAGCTAAAAAAACAAGAGAAGTTTTTGTTTCTAGTGATACTAAAGCAAATGAAATTTTTGAATTAATTCATTGTGATTTGTGGGGGACCTTATCGTGTTAATGCTTCTTGTGGGGCCTCGTATTTCTTTACCATTGTTGATGATTTTTCTAGGGGTGTATGGATATATTTGTTAACTGAAAAAACAGAAGTGTAACTTGTCATGCGTAATTTCTTTGCCATGACTAAAAGACAATTTCAAAAAGATGTGAAGATAGTTAGAAGGGATAATGGGACTGAATTTGCTTGCTTACATAACTATCTTTCTAAAAATGGAATTTTACATCAAACCTCATGTGTAGGAACACCTCAACAGAATGGACGTGTTGAGAAGAAACATCGTCATATTTTAAATGTGGTTAGAGCTTGAAGATTTCAGGCCAATCTTCCCATCAAATTTTGGGGAAAATGTGTTCTAACGGCTGTATATTTGATTAATTGGACTCCTTCTAAGTTATTAGGAGGAAAGACTCCTTATAAGATATTGTTTGGTAAACTTTCTAGTTATAATCACATTCGAACTTTTGGGTGCTTGCGTTATGCTCGGAACTTAAATAGGGAAAAAGACAAGTTTGTTAGCAGGAGTTAACATTGTTTATTTGTAGGATATTCTTTTGGAAAAAAAGGGTGGAAAGTTTATGATCTTGATACAAGAAAATATTTTGTATCCAGAGATGTTGTGTTCTTTGAATCTGAATTTCCATATGTTGATAAGGAAGGTGTGCAACCAGATCTTGTATAAGGTGCTTCTTTCGATATCACCAATCATTTTAATGGTAAATTGAATGAGGAAGACGAAAGTGAGGTACCTGAGAATTCAACTGTGACTTAAAGTGATAATAACGACAAGGGGGGTGTCATTGAAATCTTGGGTGAATCTGTTCTAAAACAACTTGGACGGGGTCATAGAACAAAAGAAGCTTTTATTTGGTTGCGAGATTTTGTGACATATACTGCACAATAAATAAGTCCCTTTGCATGTTCCTCCAATCTAATTTCATCCACAAGTACCTCCTATCCTATAGCACATTATGTAAATTATGATAAATTATGATAAATTTTCTCCACAACATCGTTCTTTCTTAGCAGCTATGACAGCCGAAAAGGAGCCTGTTTCTTATATTCAGGCCATCAAAGACATTCGATGGAAAGAAGCCATGATGCAAGAAATTGAGGCACTTGAGGCTAATGGGACATGGACTGTGGAAGATTTGCCACAAGGAAAGCAAGCTATAGGTAGTAAATGGGTTTACAAGATCAAATATAACTCAGATGGTTCGGTTAAACGTTATAAAGCTCGATTGGTGATTCTTGGCAATAATCAGATTGAAGGAATTAACTACAATGAGACCTTCGCTTCTGTTGCAAAAATGGTTACTGTACGTACTTTTCTTTCGGTGGCAGCAACAAAGGGATGGGAACTCCATCAAATGGATGTTCATAATGCATTCTTACATGAAGATTTAGAAGAAGAGGTGTACATGAAGATGCTACTTAGGTTCTCTACTCAATAGCCTGGCAAAGTTTGTCGATTACGTAAATCACTTTATGGGTTACGATAGGCCCCCCGATGTTGGTTTTCCAAATTGATAACTGCATTAAAGCGGTATGGATTTCTTCAATCTCAATTTGATTATTCATTGCTTATTTTAAATTGAGACAAGATACATTTGAGTATACTGGTGTATGTCGATGACCTTGTTATTGCGGGGAATAATGGAGTTACCATTCAGAAGTTTAAAGATTATTTATGCCACTGCTTCTACACGAAATATTTAGGAACATTGAAGTATTTTTTAGGCGTAGAGGTGGTTCGGAATCAAGAAGGAATTTTTCTTTGCCAACGCAAATATGCTTTGGATATTATCAGTGAAGCTGGATTATTGGGTGCTAAACCATTTGGTTTTCCCATTGAACAAAATCATCATTTAGCCTTTGCAGAAAATGCATTGTTGGTAGATTCAAAGAAGTATCGGAGATTGGTAGGAAGACTGATTTATTTGACTCTTACTCGACCTGAGTTGTCCTACAGTGTTCATATTTTGGCACAATTTATGCATCAAGTAAGGGAAGCTCATTGGGAAGCAGCTTTCCGTGTGGTTCGTTATTTAAAGGGCAGTCTTAGACAAGGAATACTTTTACGAGCTGATAGTGATCTTCGGTTATATGCTTATTGTGATTCTGATTGGGAGAGTTGTCCTTTAACTCGACGATCTCTTACTGGATATTTTGTTATGTTAGGGACTTCTCCCATTTCTTGGAAGACTAAAAAACAACATACAGTGTTGAGATCTTTTGCTAAAGCAGAATATCGTTCCATGGCTACTACTGTGTGTGAACTGAAATGGTTAAAGGGTCTTTTGCTGTCTCTCGGTGTTGTACACTCTCATCCTATGCTGTTGTATTGTGATAGTCAAGCAGCTTTACACATTAGTGCAAATTTCGTGTTTCATGAGCGAACAAAGTACATTGAAATTGATTGTCATTTTATTCGTGATGAGATTCAATATGGACATGTTCAGACTATTTATGTACATAGCTCTGAGCAACTCGCTGATATTTTTACTAAGGCATTGGGGACACAGCAGTTTGGGTATCTTTTATGCAAGTTGGGGGTTTGCAATCTTCACGCACCAACTTGAGGGGGGGGGGGTATTAAAATATTTTAGAATTTGTAAATATCTGTCAATTATGTAAAGAGTATATTTAGGATATTTGTTTTCTATGTTTAGAAGGTATTATAATATTTTAAGATCTGTAAATATCTGTCAATTGTGTAAAGAGTATATTTATGATATTTGTTTTCTATGTTTAGAAGCTTGGTTAGTGTGTCTATGTTGTATATATATTGGCCCTCTTTGGCCTATGATATGAACAAATATCACACAGAATTTTCTTCTCAAAATTTATAAGTTACAACATGGGAAGAAAGCTTTGATATATATAAAAATGAAATAACTATTTGAAAATTCCCCTCTTCATAACTTTAAAATGCTAAAACAAATTTTAGTTTTAGAATTTGCTATTATTGCTTTCCTTTTATGTTTGATGGGTAATTATATCTCCATTTCCATAGTATGAGGAAAATATTTTTATTTTTGGTACATTATGAATGATATAATATTGATAAGATGAATGAATTAAATACTTGTACAATAGTTAAGCATGGGAAATAATTTTCTATTGTAAGTTTAATGACTCTATATACCTTGTACGCCGCTTCCAAATATAAATTCGTTTATCTTATTTTATTTATTAAAAAATACGATTGACATGCTAAAAGGTAAGGGTGGGTTAAAAATAAAATTAAACTTCCTATTTTGGAGAGTTTAAGCTTTATTGAAATTCAAAATTTGAAGGTTTTGAAGCTTTATTTATGGTAAACTGTTTTTCAGTTAAGTCATGGAACTTATTGAAATAAAATTGAAAGATATTTTTAAGTATGTTTTGGATTTTTTAAAAATTAATAACAATTTTTATGTTGTTCTTCCCTTTTTTGATTATCATATAAACATATAATCAAATCATGTAAATGTTTAAATATTTTAATTTAAATTGTGCCAAAATTTATTTATCTTACAAATGCATTTACCAATACAAAGACTGCCTACATTTCTACCTTTGTAAGTTACATATATTATTTTTGTTATACTATTCGTCATGTATATACTTTGATTCGGTAATTTTATTATGTTTTATATTTCTATCACATCGCTACCTTTTATTTTTCCACACATATAGCGAATGCGTGTCAACTAGTAGTGATGAAGTTCAAAGATTGTTATATTAGGTGAGGCGAAGACTTTTTCCTTTTCGAGTTAAATAGCATTTAATTCAAATCATATCTATGATAGTTGATATTTGAATTATAGCCACATAAAATATGGTCATGCAGTACTAAGTATAAAGAAGAACCCCGAATTAAACATAAGCTATAAATGATAGTTAATATTTTGAAATACAGCCACATAAAAATAGAGGCACAGTACAAGTATAAAGAAGACCCTTGATTATGATAGTAATTTAAGGCATGAATAGTGGTTTTTAATCAACATCGATGGGACTTGATTTTTCCTCCTCAAAGTTAGTAATACGATAGTAGTTAGCTGTTTTTAAGGAAAGGAAAAAAAAAAAAACCTTGGATACTTATTTTAAAAAACATGGTCAAATTATTAGTCCTTTAAAGCATAGGATCTAAAAACCTTGGTCCTTTGTTAATTTCCTTAATGGGGTAATTAGCTATGCGTTAGATTGTGGTATTGGCACGATGATGGAAGTACTGCAATTTCAATTTTCTAAAAACTCAAGCCCTTAAATACATGGTCAAAAGTGTAGGTCTTAATGGGCATATATTTTATAGATCTAGATCCCCGTTTATGCATTTTTCCCTAATAAAAAAAATAAATTAACTAAATAATTTTTCAATCTAATATTTTGCATCGTTTCACTTTTTACACTAGCAAGTTTAAAATGAAACAGTTAATGGATAGTTTAAGGAGACTTTCTTAACAAACCAAAAAAATTTTATTTCCATACATTTGTTTATATATATATATATACTAATAAATAATGTATTTGCGTTGTATGTATATAAAATGAATAAAATTATATAATATAATTAAATATATTATAATATTGATAAAAAATAATAATAGACGAGAAAGAGAGAGATAGAAGTCTTGAGAAGAGGAAGAGATTGACGTTAAGTAAAAGTAAGAATATTAGAAGAGAGAGAGGGGGGGGGAGAGGTGGAGGGGAAGGATGGGAACATTGAAGGAGAGAGAGAAAAATAAGAAGAATGGTTATATTTTTTTAAAATATTTAAATATTTTTATATCTATAATCAAATTTATTAAAGAGAATTATTTATCAATAATAAAAATTTTATTTAAAAGATTAAATAAATAAAAACAATCAAAATATACTCCAAATGCTTTAATAATATAGATATATATATATTTATTTTATAAAGCTTATAATCAAACTTTAATATTAGTATGGTGTGCAAGTCGCATGAGTTCTAGTTCTAGCACTTATGGCGAATGGCAGATGCATTGCAGCACGACAACAGGACATTGGTCAAGATTGCCGGTAAAAAATCTACTGCAAGTCTCAACTTCATCTGCCAACTTGTAATAATTGGTTTGAGGATGATAAAGAAAGACGTTGACTCCAAAGGATGTCCGCAATTACGCGCAAAACTAGCAGTATTCAACAATGGAAGATTCATCTACATCAGGTCCACAAGTTCACATTGAGGGACAACGCACAATTTGATAGAAGATTGGGGAAAAGAAAATACCCTCCGGACTCTGGGTGATGCCAGGATAATTAGAGATGGACAAGAAAAAATTAGGGCTTGACCGTCGTAATTGGTGTAATAGGGAAAGTCTATATATATATATATATATATATTTGTCAATGTTTGAAAAATCCCATATGTTAAATTATTATGGGCTCATAAATCCTAACTTTCATTTGTATCGTATGCCACTCATTAGGAAGCTTTTTTATTTTTCTGCTGAGTATTAATCCCTTCTTGTTGAGGTAAATATATTACAAAGAACTACAGAACTCTTTCATTCCAAAAGAAAATCTTAATATGAATGTTATTAAGTAATTTACGAAAGAAATGCAAATGTAAGATCGAAAATAGTGACAAACATTTTGCATCGGAATATAAAAAGGTTTCATGTTTTAAGATCACAGTCATAAATTATCAATGAACTAATTATTTAGGAGGATATAATTTGGTACGTAATATCACTACACATTTTCTCGAAGACAACTAGATAAGTGTATCAGGTTCATGTACTGCTCCCGTGAGTGTTGATGGAGGTGGGCGTCTCACATCACCTTTAGTTAACACTCTTCTTCTTCTTATTTTCTTCTTCTCTTTTTATTTCCCAAGAAGCAAACAATTTATTGAATAGAAAGAGGGCAAAACATCCGGTTCAAGTACAATTTACTAAACAATCTGAGCTGATACATGCAGGGATGAGGTTAGACAGAGAGAGATAGGAAAAGAAATAGGTAATTTGTTGAGTTGTTCTTTGCCAGAGCAATGATTGACCTCCCAGCACAACGATTTGACAGCAAAATACTGTTTGTCCCTAGTCTCAAAGATCTCTAACGCGTATCCAGTGAGGAGAATGACTGCTTATTTATAGATTTCAACTATAGGCACAATCCATCAAATCGTATTGGTGGCCAACGGCCGAGTTGCTTCCTCCTTCGGCTACTTTGGAGTAGAAGACCATATAGAGTTGTTTCGATGTTTCATTTATTTGAAGGGAATTAATATTTTATTTTCTCTTTATTAGTTATTATATTATTTATTTAGATTTTTATTTTTGAATTATAATTCTGTAAAAATCCTTATTACTTGATTTCAAGTAATAAAAATTCCTTAGCTTAATCAAAAAATCATAATTTTTTTAAAATTAATCTTATATTAATTTAATGATTACCACTACCACTACCACTATTGCGATCACCACTCCCAACCGCCGCTACTCTACCACGATCAATCGTTGTCACTGTTACTATTACTATCACTGTTGTTACTATTGCAACTACTGTAAACAACCGACCACTGCTATCGTCACCACTACCATTACTCACTATCGCCGTTGCCACCACCACCGCTACTGTTGCCATCACCAATCACTACTATCATCGCCATCAACATTATTACCATCACCGTCGTTGCTACAACTGTCGTTACCTCCATCACTTTTGACCACCGCTATCATAACCACTATTGCCATCGTCGCTACCATAACTACCACCATACCCACCCACCTAAACTACTACTGCTACTACCATTACCTTCCAACCGCTATCGACCATTACCACAACCTCCACCCCTATAACTGACTACTACCATCACTACCTATTACTTTAGAATTTCTTAGAAAGGAAAATTGATTAAGGTTAATTTAGTCATTAAAGTTCTATTGAGTGTCTATTCTTAAATTGTTTATTAATCCGACAAAATAAAGCAATAGATGTTACACTCTTATTATATTCCTTAGGAATTTTAATTCGATTCCTCTCTCATTCCATTTAATGAAATGAATGGGTTGTAAGTATCTAAGCTTGCTTATAAAAGCTTGACAGCAAAGAGGTTGGTCTAAATACCTTGTCAAGTCTCCATATGTCGTCCTAAGTTATAGATTCGACTCTATGAGATGTATTATTCAACCTTTAAGCCTGATTTGTTGTTGTTCTTAACTTTGAAATGTCAATTTTCCATTTTAACCCACTAAAAGGACCATTGCTATAAATCATTTGTGGGCTAATTAATTAAAAAGATATTACTTAATATGTGATATCACAAACAATTCACTCCAAGACAAGGGCATTAGAGTACATATAAGGGGAATATGTTAAAAAAAAAAAGCACTTGTTATAAAAGAAGTAAGCATTAAATGATGGCATATCCTTAATTCTAACTAATAAACATCTTGTCCCTTTTGCCTTAAACTACTTTTCTAATGTCTTCAATTGAAGGACAAAGCCTATGGGGCAAACTAATAGCTATATGTGTAAGTAAGTTAAATGGGCTAACCTACTGCAACTTGTTTATTCATTAAACAAGCTAAAATTTGTTAGCTTAGCTTGTAGGGCTAATAAGGTAAATTAGCCAGTACATTTGTACTGTAAACCCATATAACCCTTTAAACTCATTTATACATTTTAGTGAGTTAAGAGGTTAATATAATGATATTGCATGCCTACTCTAGCTATTGATACTTTAGGGTCAAAGTTTAAGTTAAGTTATCTAAGAAGCAACCAAAATAAGGAAAAGTTACTGCCATTTCATGGAGTAAGAATATGTGTTCATAGAATCCTATAAGATGCATATGGAAACCTTAAGAATGCATTCACATCATTTCTAAATCTTCACATTTTGTTGTGGCTAGTGAAGGAAACAAAATCTATCATTTTTTTTTTTTTACTACAAAACTAAATTTTGCTTCTTTACATGTTTAAAAGACAAAATCAGCCACATTTAACTTTAATTTTTAACTTTGAGCATTTCAAGGTTTTTTCCCTTCTCTTCCAAGTTAAACAAGCTAACTTGACTCGTGGGGTATTAGCTTAACTTTACTTGTGTGTTAAATGGCTCACGTTTAGAATATTTGCTTTTTGAAGGGGTTAAATTTTGTAGCCTTAACTTACATTTTTGGTGGCTTAAATTGGCTGACTCGTTAGCCTTGACCCATTTGCACAGTTTTAGATATACTACACTTTCAAGTATATAAGAATTCATTTCTAAATATACTTGTAATGATTTTGATTAGGTAATACCTTACAACATAAGTTACTCAAGCCAACAAAGCCCTTCAGTAAACTTTTATTCTTTTTTGGTCTAATTACTTAATCTCCAATTATTTTGATATTTCAAGGAACTCTCAAGAGATGAGTCTCATTTGTTCATTTATTATATATCACATACTTTAAAGATATATGAGGGATGAGTATACATTAAAGTAAAGTTAAAGCTTAAAAACATAGATAACTAACCCATGATCAATTGATATTCTCCCTAAGCTTACGTCTTAGCCTGAGCTTGATTAAAAGAGAACTAAACCTTGCATAGATTCCAATGCTCAACTTGAGCAAATTATTATAAGGTCATAACAGCTAAGCAAAAATACATGTAAAAATTGAAAAAAGTTGATCCAAAATGTTGCTTTAGTAGAATGCAAACCTATCTATATATACAATAACATGGTTAATTCAATTCTATGAAAGCACAAAATACCAGTTGTAGAGTAAATTACTCATTAAAGCTCTTAATGCTCTTGTAGCCTACTTAGTATCAGAAATATAAATTAGTATTAATCTTTATTTCATCCCCCATTCTTAACTTGTATATTATCTTCAGTGTAAAAATAACACAAATCAAGGCACAAAAGGAAAAAGGAAACCAATACTTCTTGATTTAGCACACTTAATATCGAATCCTTGCCACTACAAAGTTCCACATATTTTGGCTTCATCAAAATGCCTTTCCAAAAAAAAAAAAAAAAAATTAGGGTTTAATCGGCTCATGTATGTAAATATCTCAACTTGTATTCTATTATTTTATTTCTAGGGAAGAGTAATGGTTGGTTAGAGAGTGCATGCGAAATAATCATTTTGAATTAGATAAATGTTGTAAATAACATTATTATAATAATCAAACTAAGAAGCAATGGATTATAGAACATAGAGGGTAAAATCAAAATGCTTATTTGATCCTTTGAGGTATGAGCCTAGGATTGATTTTATGGTTGCAATATCATAAAGCTTGGTATAATAGTTTGGATATCAAAGCTGTTCCTTTTTCTTAAATTCATTGTTAATATAGGAATCTTAATCATTTTTTGTTTATAGAGAATTTATTATTATTAAAGTGTTTTGATTGATTGGATACTATAATTATATTAAAGCATTGTTTATAACTTGAAAATGCTTAATTCATGTAGAAAATATTGCCATATTATATGATGAAAATGAACTAAATTATTTTACTTGTACACATGGTTTATGTTGTTTTCATCTATTAATCCAGGGAAATGAAGTTATTAATTGTAGAAACTCCTTATTTTTTCATCTATGTCCCTAAGATTATGTCCTAGTCTATCCTTAATATGCAATTTATTACTTCAATAACCTCTTCATGTTTAATTTCAGTGCATAATCCTATTGGTAAGAAGACTAATCTTATTGAGTCTATGTAGTTATGTATTCATAACTTAATACTTCAAAAGTAGAACTATCTTTCTAATTATATTACCTCTTAAGTTAATTTCTTGTATTTTACCTTTTTGTTGGAACATAAAAATTCTTAGATATTTGATAATCATTATTTTTTTTTTTGCTTTATTATTTTGTTAAGAAAGCTTTGATCTTTCTATTTGAATTTTCAATTCTTACTATTGGAAAAATTTATAATATAATCACCATGATTTGTGCAAAGATGAAATGATAAGAATTAACCCCCTAAACTGATTACGTGTAACAAAACTAGAGGACTCCAAGGACTTACTTAGAGGATATTAGCTCTAGGCTATGGCTGGTATGGGGATTCCTATCCTGAGCGTTGGGGATTCCTATCCTGAGATGGTCTCTTACTAACCTAACTATTAGATCTTTACTTGTGTTAGATTTGCTCTTATTCAGCGGCGATGCTTTATTCCAAAAGATGGCCCAATAATATCTAAGGCCAGCACTTGATCTGACTACAAGCATTCAACCTCAAATCAAGCTAATTTCTCTTCAAAAGAATTAATTGGTCCTCGACCTAGTCCAAATCAGGCTGGCTCTTGATTGCCAACACTTTTTGTTTTGTTTACTTTGTACCATAGTCCTAACTCCCATCCATCACATGACATGTGTCTTCTGGCACGATCTTTCCAGAAGGATTCTTCACTTTTCGTACCGAATATTCTTTGTCTCTTTTCCTCATTTTAGTAAGTTTCATGTAACCTAATTGTAGAATACCTTTTTTTTTTTTTGATCTTTTTATATATGTAAAGTAACCCTAGTGGATGGGTATATAAACTCCCATTTTCTTGTAAGTATAGAATCAACTAATGAATACAAAATTATTCACTTGAGCAACCTCAATGTTCTTGTTATCATTTAATTCTTATTTATTCCCTTTAATTAGGAGTAGTAGCAAGTGGCCCTTCAGTTCGGACCGGTGTGTCATATCCGGTAGATTATAGGGCGAGTAGGATTGAGTAGTGTGCTATATCCTTTAGTAGTTGTCAGGATTTTGCTAACTTTTTCCCTATTTGTTTTTAATTTGCTTTGTTGTAGTGCCACTCCATGTGTTCAACCCTAGAAACGCATTAGCTTTGCCGGTATCAGAGCACGGTTCTTTAAGGGAGTATGTGAAGTTGTAGTAAAGTTTTAGTTTGCTTTGTTGTTAGTGGCTATTGTGTTCCTTTTGTGGCTATTGCAGTATGTTTGAGTGTAAGTAAGTGTAGTTTCATTATTACTCTGCTTTTACTCTATTTTTCATTATGAAAACAGAGCAAGCTTGTTTCTGTTCTATTCAAGTGATTATTGGGTATTAAAGTTATTAGCGAGTTGTTAATCCGCTTGAGAAATACTGTACTATGTCAGATTCTAGTGTTCAAGGAGTTATTGGTGAGCAGAGTAGTAGTGCTCAACCTGGTTGTGGTCATAATGGTAGTAATACCTTAGGGTCGGTTAATGACAAACTTGATAAACTGACTAGCCTTGTTGAGAGCTTAGTTACAGCAATGCAAGTTAACATACAACAATCCCACAGTGTACAACACCATAACCTACAAGAAAATACCCTTGAGAGATACCATTGTCAAAGCAATTGAACCAATCGCCTAGTTCAACTGCAGCAAGCTGGAGGAGTAGCAGACTAAGCTGCTAGATGAAGACTAGAGTTAGAGGAGATTGAGGAAGATGATGAGGAGCTGGATGTTGAAGAATTTGGAGACGAAGAAGAGGAAGTTGATTATTATCCAATGCAGGGGTGAGGACGTTGAGTCCCCTAAGGGTTGGACAGTGTCAAGGTTCAAATCTCGCCCTATAGTGGAAGTAGAGATGCAAATGAATACTTAGAGTAGGAAAATAAGTTTGAGAAAGTGTTTGAATGTTATGGATATACAAATTTTGTCAAAATTTGACTTGCTGTGTTAGAGTTTATTAAGTATGCCATCATGTGGTGGAAGAATCTAAATTCAGTTAGAGCACGGGATGGAAGACGAGGTATTAGAACCTGGGGTGAGATGAAAAGGTTGTTGAGAGATAGATTTATACCTGAGACCTACCTATAAGATACATTTGCAAAGTTGCAAGAGGTTTACTAAGGAAGCCAATCTATTAATGACTATGTCAAAGAGTTATAGATGTTAATGATCTGAGTCGATGTAGAAGAACTTGAGGTTCGTACAATATCGAGGTTTATTTTTGGGCTAAAGTACGAGATTCGCAACATTGTGGAACTATAGAGATTTTATACCTTGGAAGAGGTGATAAAGATAACGTAAAGGGTTGAAAAACAAAGGAGAAGTGCTCTGAGCCAACCTAGGCTAACATTCTCCTAACCCTTAGCTCTGTACTGACTTGTTCAAGCCGAGTTGAAGAGGCCATACAGGGCCGAGGATAGGAACGACCAATCTAATGATAGCCGAGCGAGCTAGCAAAGCCAAGCTAGTTAGCTTGGTTGACTAAAGGTTAGGCCGACCCCGAGGATCTACGAGACAGGGTAGACTTCTAGACAGAAGACTGGTGAAGTGAAATGCTTGAAATGCTTGGGCTTTGAACATATGATTGCTGAGTGTTCGAATCGACGTGTCATGGCGCTTTGAGGAGATATAGTAAACAACATTGATGAGAGCAAGCCTAAGAAAGAAGAGGATGTAAGAAAGCCCGAAGTCAAAGAGGAAGAGGAGACCTATATTTATGCCGACTAGGGAGAAGTGATGACCCTAGTTCTGAGATGAGCACTGAGTTCCTTGCTAAACTCCAAGAAGGGTTAGAGGGAGAATCTATTCCATACCAAGTGTACCATCAAAGGCTAATTGTACATGATCATTATAGATGGGGGAAGTTGCCACGACCTGAGGGGGCTAGTCATAGCAGTCATTGTATATCGTACGAAGGATTGCAGATTGAATTCCTTATAATCGACGACCTTTTTATACGATACACAAAACTACAGCTACTACTAACTACCAAGATTGCGTAAGCTTAAGCAATATCATTTCATGATAAATAATAATATTATGAAAACATAACATATAGTCTATTTGTATAAAAGTTTATGGATACAGAGTCTGAATCGTGTCTGAAGTTAGACTAATAAAAATTACATATTCAAATCTATAATAATTCAAAAGTACTCTCCTTCCTCATCCAGTTCCCATACTGACCCCGTATAGAAAACTAATCTCGGGCATGCGACGGCTCGACTCCACAAAAAGGTCGGCCTACAAAAGAAGACTACAAGGGTATAAGCTAATTAGCTTAGTGAGATAATTTTCCCTCAACCATACAGCAAACAAGTCATACAATAGTTAGGTTTAACCAAATGAATGCATGACAAACAATATGCCAACCAAATACATGCAGGTGACTAGGTATTGCATGTAACTCAGATTTAGCGCCCTTTAAAGTCAGGGTTGGAGATTCATCGATACAGTCAGATCCGAGTATCATATTAGAACTTATTTTATAACGAAACTCCGCGTTTTGTATTCAAAATGTAATGGTACATCCATTACCTGCTTTATCAAAATGAGTTCTACATATGATTGTGAGTAGGTTTACGCAGTCTTCACTTAGCCCTAAACGAAAGCCTCTAGACTCGACCTTTAGCCAGGCGGTTAGTGCCTCCAACGCCTAGTCCTGCGGGCCAAGGTAAGGTCATATCGCACGTATGTACTGTACGAAATCTATCACAATCAATAATCAATCCTTATATGGCCTCTTACTACCTCCATGTAATGTGACTGCTAGAATTAGTTATGCAGTGCATGATTTATGCATGATCCAAGTTAACTTTTTCTAATAAAATAAAGTTAAGTCTTATTTATTTAGTGATCATTCCAAGTCACAAACAATCAATTCTAGTGAATCCACTATGCAACAATCATTACATTATTAAAGTTTAAAGTAAATTCAACATCAATAACAATTATCATGCACAAGCATAACCTAACCCCATATACATTCATTTATAAATCATAATTTAGATTCACTAACTATAAGCACAAACAAGTATGAAATCATAAGGAAAAACTCACTCAGCTATGGCTAGCTCAAGGGTCGTAGTAGTTTGGAAACAGCTTAGGGTCGATATCAAAGTTACCTGAGAATAATAAAAATTTTGTAAGTTTGGGAATTTAAAGCTAATTAGTATTACAATTTGTAAGGTCTATTTCACCTAATTACGTGAAATTATTGATTCGAGCTTTTTATCGAATCGTGTGTAATTTTTTCGTTTTAGCTTGGATCGTTATAAACTTATAGTCCATTTTGATTGTTTTCAAGCGTATTTTCTCGTAACGAAATCCATTTTGGATATTATGACTCGTAGTTTAAATTGTGATATAAAAGTATCATAAAAATTATTATTTAAGTTTAAAAATTATAAAATATTTATTTTTTGCTTTTTCTTAACATATTTATGATTTAATAATTATTTAAACCATATATTTGATATTTTTATTATTTTGAGTATATTTTCTTATTTTTGAGATTTTTAGCTTTATTATAATAATTATTATTATTATGAAATTTATTATTTTATTATTTTTCATTTTTTTAGTATTTATGTACTTCACGATTATACATACATATATATATCTATATGTATTTTCGGTATACTATATATATATATAATATGTTATATGCTATATATATGTATATACTTATTATATGAAAATAAACCTACTCTTATGTACATATATATATTCATGTATTTGTATTTATACATAATAATATACTTATATAATTTCCAAATACTTAGATATCTATATAAATAATCTTCAAATACATATTCCTATATTATATATTTGGTATATATATTTATATAGTATTTGTTATATAGTATGTATACTATATATTATACATATATTATGCCGTATACTATAAAGCATATACTTTATATTATATGTCTTATATACATATATTATTACTTATGGAAATATATTACTATATATATATACTATACAAGTACATATATACATACACGAAAATAATTATATATGGGTACATATATATATATATATATATATATATATAAAGTTCATGGTACACATACACATACACACACATATACTATAGTTATTAAATGAAATTACTTAATACTAATTATAGGTATTCTTAAAAAAAAATACATAATACATACTCTTTCATATACCTATGTATATACATGTATACATATCTAGCCTTATACATATATAAAATTAAATCTAAATATTTATGCACATAGACATGTATTAGTAATGTTATATGTAGAAAAATAAATACTATATTTATACATATATATACTACATATTATACATCTATAATACTAAAATAATTATTTACCTATTTATTTAATTTCTCTTCTTCTTTTCTTCTTCCTTTCTTTCTTCTTTTCCTTCTTTCTTTTTCTTTCTCTCCCTTACGGTTTGCTTCCCGGATTTTTGTGTTGTGCAGAATTTTTTTTTCTTTTTTCCATATTTATATTTTCTCCCCTTGCTTATGTGATTGGTAGCTTAAAATTTAAGCTAAGTTACTTTCTAATCTTTTGCATTAATGTAGATAAAACAAAAATAATCATTTGTAATCTTTTCTTTTTATTTAAGCTCAACACATGGCAATTTGTTTTTCTTATGTGGGTTGTTGGTTTAGATTTTTATTTTCCAAATTCTAAACGTGACAATTGAAGAAAGAAAAGAAAGAGAGAAAAGAGATAAATTGAAAAAGAATGAGAAGGAAAATAAAAATCAATGATAAATATATATAATTTTTCAAATCATATAAATTATAACAATTTTCATCATAAATTATTTTTAAAATTTTTGTGAAATTTTATTAATTTAATTGGTACCCATTACAATTATAATTTTTACAAATTATTGTAGCGATTTTGTTAAAATTTCATTCGAATAAGCGTTTTAGTCGAAAATTGAAATCGACTATAATTTTATCACTACTGAGTAATATTTAACTATTTTATAAGTTTATGTTTATAATTTTAGGATTTCGAACAAATTTGGGGTCAATTTTGATTAATAGTGTGTAAGTCAATTTTAGGGTTTTAGTATGCAATTTAGGGTTTCGATCAATTCCTGGAGTTTTGTTATCAGTGTTATATTTGATTTCTTAAACTTAGTAATCTTTTATTGTTACTAGCCTTATCGACTTATTGTACAGTTTAGGGCACTCAAACTTGAGTTAGGGTTCAACTACTGTTTTCTTAGGGTTTACAGAAGTTATATTAACGTTGTTGCACAGTCCTTTGTGTAGAGGTTGGGTATGTCGACCTCTAAGCATCCTTGACCATATAAGTTGCTTTAGCTTCATGATAAGGGTGCTTTGTATGTAATCATACAAGTAACTGTATCGATCAACATTGGGAATGTGTACAGGGATGAAACAGTTTACGATGTCGTTCTCATAGGAGCTTCACATCGATGAACTTGGTTGTTTGATCGACGTGTTATATACAATAGATATAAGAACACCTATGCATTTATCAAGGATGGAAGGAAGATTGTGTTGTAACCTATAAACTCATCCCAAGTAAACGAAACCCATACTAATTCACCTAAACCAATAAGAAGAAAGCCTTAGTGATGAGCCAAAGAGAGCTTTAAGTTACTAAAAGGGCTGAAGAACCCATGTTCCTATTGGTTAGGAGACTATCAAAGATGAGGGAATTAGAAGATGTTCTAAAAGAGATCTAAAGCTTACTAAATGAGTTTTCTAACCTGTTTCTAAAAGAATTGCCTAGAGGATTGCCTCCAGTTTAAGGAATAAAGCACTGTATTAATTTGTAGCTAAGCGTCCCCTTGTTGAACTGACCTGCATATAAGATGAATCTTGAGTAGGCTACCAAGTTGAAGAAATAAGTAGAAGAGCTTATAGATCGTAGATATGTGAGGGAAAGCATGAGCCCTTCCGCAGTATCAGCTTTGCTCGTTTCGAAGAAAGATGGCTTATGGCGTATGTGTATTGATAGTTGAGCAATCAATTGAATTACTATCAAATACAAATATCTAATATCGACAAAGTTGTCAAAATCACGACTTTACCCATGCAATTCTACGAGTTTATGATTTTAGGTGGCTGTTTCAAGTTGACTCGAGTGTAGAATCTTTTTTTGTATAGAAATTTATGTTCTTAACCGAGTTTATATATAAACTAGGTAGAAACTTACGTTTTTTATTGATTTTATCAATTTTATATATCTAAGTTGAATGAACTAAAAAATTAAAGGAAAAAAAAAAAATACCATTAGCCTTTTACAAACCATTAACTGTTAAGGCATTATAACGTCTATCCTATCATATTCTAATTTTTTACCTCTTTCTTTTTCTCCCAATCTCTTATTTTATGTTCATAGTTTTTATCTAAGTTTTAGCTCCAATAACAAAGTTTATAAAGAAAACTATATACTTTATTTTAGGTTGTCAATAACTTAAAATGAGTTGAAATATTTGGTTCTTTTTAATTTATAACTTTTTTTTTGAAAAAGGGCAAAAGTTTAGTTTTAACTCTATTTGTCTTTCTTTTGTGCATGTTAGATTATATCTTAAGAATTTTTATGGGAAAAAAAAAATTAATTTCTTCATTTTTTTTCTTTCTATCATGTATTTCAAGTTGTGAATAATTATCATAAGTATATCAGTAATTTTTTTAAGCTATTTTACATAAGTTGTAGAAACTTATATTTCTACGTTTCAATTTTACATTCTATTTTCATAGACTCTCTAATGATTCTAGGTAAAATCACAAGTTTGACAACCATGAATACCGAGGCTCGATGAGATATTAGACGAACTTCATGGTGAGAAGATATTTTCCAAAGATTGATCTATAAAGTGACTACAACCAGATTTGTATGAGACTAAGAGATGAATGGAAGACTACCTTCAAGACTAGGTACAGACTCTATGAATGGCTGGTTATGCCGTTCAGACTTACTAATGCGTTGAACACATTCATGAAGTTAATGAACCATACGATGCATCCTCGTATCAGAAGGTGTGTGATTGTATATTTTTATGACATACTAGTATATAGTGCTAACCTGAGCAGCAATGTTCAACATCTCCATAAAGTATTTAACATTTTGTGAACTGAGAAGTTCTATGTGAATGTGAAGAAGTATACATTTTGCTAGAATAAGGTGGTTTTCCTAGGGTTTATAGTGTTAGGGGAAGGGATTCAAGCAGATGAGGAAAAGATTTAAGCTATTTTGGAATGGCCAACATCGAAGAATGCTACTAAGGTCCAAAGTTTTTATGGCCTAGCTCCTTTTTATAGGCGATTTATTGAGGACTTCAATATAATAGCCACCTCATTGATTGAGTTAACAAAGAAAAGTGAAGGATTTAAGTGGAACGATCAAGCTAAATAGAACTTTAGAGAGATTAAGGAAAAACTTACCTCAGCACCTATTCTGTCACTACCAAATTTTGAGAAGCCCTTTGAATTAGAATATGATGCATCGAGAGTTAGAATTGGTACTATCCTGATATAGGAACAACAACCCATCGCCTACTACAGTAAGAAACTTAATGGTTCTGCCCTGAACTATTTTGTGTATGAGGAGTTGTACTCCCTTTTCCGAGCTTTCATTGTTTGGTAACACTATCTGCTTCCACAAGAGTTTGTTATTTACACTAACTATGAATCATTAAAGCATTTTAGGAGTTAGAACAAACTCTTAAAGAGACAAGCCAAGTGGTTAAAATTTATGGAAGGGTTCTTGTACATCAATCGGCATAAAAAGGGAAGGGTAAATGTGGCCGTCGATTCTCTATCACGGTTGCAAACTTTGCTGACCACTTTGCTAACAAAACTATTGGGATTCTTATTCATCACTAAGCAATATGCTACTGACCCTTGCTTTGGTCCTGTTGTTGAATAGTGTCGAGAAAGGGTAGTTATTGGAGGATATTATCTTAAGGACGGCTATTTGTTCAAGGATCGCAAGCTATGTATTCCAAACTACTCTACGCGTGAGCTATTGATTAGGAAAGCTCATAGTGGAGGATTATCTAGTCATTTCGGGGAAACCAAGATAACCAATTTGTTTAGGGAAAACTTTTATTGGTCAAGTTTGGCCAATGATGTTCATAAGATAGTTAGTAGTTATAAAGCGTATTAGTGAGCTAAGGGGAAGAGAGAACCATATGGAGAATACATACCACTGCCAACACCACCCTTACCTTAGGCCAACCTTAATATAGATTTTGTCTTAGGGTTGCTCTAGACATTCAGGGGTAAAGATTCTATCTTTGTTGTAGTGGACCGCTTCAGCAAGATGGTACACTTCATATGGTACCATTGAACTAATGATGTTTTATATATTATTGATTTGTTTTTGCAAGAGGTTGTGTGACTATATGGGGTACCGAAGACTATTATCTCAGATTGGGACACAAAATTTTTAAGCTATTTTTGGAAGACTCTTTGGAGAAGACTTGGAACTAAACTTGTATTAAGCTCTAATAGCCACTCTTAGACTGATGGCCAGACTGAAGTAGTAAATAGGACATTAGGTAATTTGCTCAAAGCTATCATGAGAAAGAATATGAGGGATAGGGATCTATGCTTACTAGTTGTGGAGTTCATATACAACCGAATTGTTTATAACACTACTGGGAATGCCCCATTCGAGGTCGTCTATAGACTTAACCTTACTATTCCCCTATATATGATCGGCGCTCTAGCAGCTACTGAAGAGAGTTAATCCAGAGTTAACCAAACCTAAGAATTGTATGAATTACACCAATCTGTAACTAAGAAGATTGCCAAATTCAATCAAAGATAGTATCAAATTAGTAGCCAAAGCTGTTGAATTGTTTCCTTCCACCCTAGAGACTTAATATCAATTTAACTCAGTTGAGATCGCTTCCCACACTTGAGATAGAGCAAACCATTACATTGAGTTAATGGCCCATTCAAGGTCCTGAAGAAGATCAACCGTAATGCCTACTAGATCAAGTTGCCTGATGACTATGGTGTTTCCTCTACCTTCAACGTATCTAATCTAATTCCTCACCAACTAACAGAAGAAGACCCTACAAGTGACCTAGAAGAAAGAGTAAAGACCGCTCTAGATTTGAGGACAAATCTTTTTGACCCCTAAGCAAATGATAGGAATCAACCTCCTAGATCAATTACGTATAACCAAGCTAGAGGACTCTAAGGACTTGCTCAGACTTGGTCAAAGGATATTAGCTTTAGGCTATGGCCAAGATAGGGATTCCTATCTCGAGTTAGTCTCTTGCTGACTTGACTATTAGATCCTTACTTGTGTCAGATTCACCCTTATTTAGCAGCAATGCTTTATTCCAAAAGACAACCTAAGAATAGCCAAGGCGAGCTCTCAATCTGACCATAGGCATCTAACCCCGAATCAAGATGACTTCTCTTTAGAAGAACTAATTGGTCTCTGGCCTGGTCCAAACCAAGTTAGCTCCTAACTACCAGTACTTTCTATTTCGTCTACTTTGTACCATAGTCCTAACTCCCATCTACCACATGACATGTTTCTTCTAGCACGATCTTTCCAGAAGGATTCTTCACTTTTTGCACCGAATATTCTTTGTCTTTTTTTCCCCATTTTAGTAAGTTTCATGTGACCTAATTGTAAAATATCCTTTTTTGTCTTTTTATACATATAAAGTAACCCTAGTGAATGGGTACATAACCCCCCACTTTCTTGTACGTAGAGAATCAACTTATGGATACAAAATTATTCACTTGAGCAATCTTAGTATTCTTGTTGTCATTTAACTCTTATCTATTCCCTTTAGTAAGGAGTAGTGGCAAGTAATCCTTTAGTTTAGATCGGTGTGTCATATTCGACAGATTGTAAGTCGAGTAGGATTGAATGGTGTGTCATATCCATTTAGTGGCTGCCCGGGCTTTGCTAACTTTTTCCTTGTTTGTTTTTTATTCACTTTTTTGTGGTGCTACTTTGTGTGTTTGACCTCAAAGACGCACCATGAAATATGTTGTAATGAGAAATGTAATACAACATTTACGATTTGCTACTAAGAATATTCACTTTTTCAACTTTAAGATCAATGAAAGATTTTATTTATTTGCTTGGATTATATACTTTAGCTTTAAGTATATGCCTAAATCTAGCTTTGTACTTATGATCACCATTATTTCATCTGAGTTAATTTAGTAAAAGACAAGTATGTCTCTTTTAATCTATTTGATATATTTTTAGCTTAAATTCATTTTAGAAGAACTTGTATCATTTTAAAGGGTCATACCATAACCATGGTCCTTACTTATTTTAGGGGAAATTAGGAAATTTATAAAGAAGTGTCACATAATAATCCATATTATATTACAACATTTTCAGTTAATCAAAGCATATCTTACCTAGAGTATCATGAATTATCTGTCTCTTTTGGTATGAGGTTAATGTTTTGCTCCATTACTATAATTTTTTGTTCTATCTTCTTCTTTTTTCCTCTTTAACTATATTTCTATCCTTATATTTCAAAAGCTTTTTAATGACATTCTTTGCCTTTTTAAAGGATCATAATTGCTACAACACATTACTTTGTTAAAAGTTATTGCTTATATAATCATACACAAAATGAGACTCTCTCACATTTTCTTCTTGTATTTGTTTATAAGTAGACTTTAACTTAATTTCTTTTATTTTCATGTTCAACACTATCATGTTCATTATGTGGATATTTAATTCCCTTCTACATTTTATGTTACAAGACATATAATAAACAGGGAGTTTATTCCTTCTTCACCTCCACTTGGTCGGGATAATGATCATGAAAGTAGAGATTAGAATAGGCCATAATAGCTAGGTTACATTTTGATCGTAATTATGGTATGGTTTGGATAAATTGATAAGTTTAAAAAATATGTATTATGATGTTTTGTATTACTTAAAAAATTGTTCATTTAAAATGATCTATATATGTTCATTTTTTTTATTAGAACTATATATATATTGAAGATTAGTAAATTTTAATATTATTACAATTCAATTAGTTCTTACAAAATTGTCTAATAATTATTTTATTAGAAAAATTCAAATCTTCATGGATTATATTATTTTTTAACATAATACATTATATCATAATTTTGCAACATTACTTGAAGGGTTTTCAAAATGTTTAGTGTAATAAAAGATTTTTTTCCTTTTCTATGGCATATAAATGTCACAATTTTAAAACTAATAGTTACACATAAATTATTATTACATTTTAGTGACGTTTAAACGCTGCAGATAACAACTTATAAATGACATTTAAACGTCGCTATATACAATCTTGTTGTAATGTTTTATTCCTTTTTGTGGTTATATGGTTATAGTTTGGTAGCTTTTAAACATTATGTAACACCTCGCTTTCCAGGTGTTTGTTTAAAATTTTTTCTCAAACTCTTGATACCTAAAGACAATTTGTTATGGCCATCCTTAAGTTAAGGCTAAGGTAGTATCTGTATTCAACCTACTCTCTTGTTCCAAACACAACCATTACCAAATACTTTCTCATTCATTATGACCAACAACAACAAAAACTTCTACATTAGTAAGCTGTACACAGAGTAGCACAGTTACATACACTTCTTATATAATATAGAATCTCTGTTATAAATACATGTTTCTAATCTTCCACTACTGTACTAAATCTCTAACTAGATAACACCTCCAGCTTTCCTGAACAGATCTCTTTATATACTCTAGCTAAATCGTGTAATCAACAAGTTCTCTCCAGAGCCCATCTTTAGCAAGAGTTTTTAGAGTCTCCTTACCACTCCAATTCTTCTATCTATTCATTTGTAACTTGAGGATAAGCGAAACTTATCCCCTCAGCTACTGCAAGTTGAGTGAGAAGAGATAAACACATAACAATAAGTATAACAACAGGCACATCATTCAAGTAGTTAGTTTAAGTACGTTATCTTATAGTTTCCTAGCCAAACAATGCAAATACAATAAGGATATGCTATGCTCATGCACATGACATGCATCGGTACTGATATCCTAGGCTAACTTAGCAACCTATCTAGCTTGGTTGAGTCAAATCGAGCATCTAGATAATATATTTAGGAACTTAGCAAACATTTTAGCTTAGCAATAACCACATAAAGTGGTTAGAAAATCCAACATATAACTACCCTAGTAGATACAATGCAATCTCTATATGATCAAAAACCTAACTTTTACAAATCAAGTAGTTCACTTGACCTATAGGTCTTTTTTTGTGCATTGCTATGCCATGAATGTGTTAGATTACGCACCAAGCAAAACCAAGCAAATCCAATTAGACTTATTTATCACTTATTACCTAACCTTTACTTTGTAGTTTTGTCACTTCTAAGATCTTGGTGTCGAGTTCATTGAAGTGAACACCTTAGGAGGTAGAGTTCATTGAAGTGAACACCTTAGGAGGTAGAGTTAGTCTCTAGATTTTTTTCCAAGATAACACAACTCCTAGCAAATGCCATATATGCATCCATCAGCATCAACATGCAACCAAGTTTCATGTCATGCCATTATTCAATTAGCAACAAATATAACAGGTAACATAAGTGATTTTTATAAGTTATCAAAAATTGCCAAATCCTCTTAATTAAGTTTTGAGAGATTCTATAGAAATTTTCTCTAGTTGAAAATCCTTTGAGTTATCATATGAGCTACATTGGGGTCATTCATAATATCAGTTTTATCCTTTGACATAGCTTTTAAGTTTCTCCAGTTTAAGGCCCTTACCAAAATTATCCTCTAAGCTATCATTTGACTATGTTATCTCTAGGGTTTTTAATAAAAACAACCTTTGACTCAGCTTCTGAGTCCCCTATTTTGCATTTTACTCATCATTTTTGCTTCTAACATATCCTTTTAGTATCAATCTAGTGGAAATTTCATGACTAGAATCCTTTAAATCATCCTCTACCTTTATTTAATTTCCTATAAATAGCTAATTTACCAACTTCTTTCCAAGTTACAATTGTGGGATCAAATTTAAACATCAATGAACACTCCAAACTAACCTTTCTCAATTTCATTACTTCTTAACTCTTCATTCATTACATCCCAATCCATCAATTGATTCAAGTTCACTAAGTTATTCAAATACTAACTTCCTTAATTAAGGCCAATTCACCATTTTCCATAACTTCTCACTTAATCAATCAATCTAACCATTCTAGAACTGTACAAACACTTCATTAACTAATCCAACTTAGAATTTAAGTGATATTATTAAGAATATAGATTATTTGTCATTAAAATCACCATTTAATACCAAATTCAAGGCTCAAAAATCACATAAAAATTTAGAAAATAGTTTAATGAGAAATCTCTTCATAGTAATTCAATATTAATATAGGGTAGTTTACATAAAAATTTCAAAGGAGAAACTACGTCGATAGCCTCATTTATTTTAGTATTGAAAATTGTTTGATTTTTTCGATTTTTTAAGGATGTACATTATAATTATTAAATTTATATAAAATATAATTTCTCGTAGATTCTATACATAAAAATATATAGGAATAAATTTTTCCATAATTTTCTAAACAATTTTTATATTTTTACAAATTTAATGAAATTCGGCTTAAAATTGAACCTCACCAGAATTGGAAGCTTTAGCCACTAATGGTGGCTACCACCTTATTGGCATAACTGGGCATAGGCCACTCCTTGTGGTGGTGGAGTCAGTTCATGCCTAACAATTCCCTACTCTAATGAGTCATTTAACTCCCTAAATCGCATATCAATTATCATATTTTTACTAATTTTAGCCCTTTGATCTTCAATCCTTTGTTTAATTTTTCTTAAAACCTTCTATAAATATAGGGGTTTGATTGGAGTGGTCAAGTGCGTGCTGCGTGAGTAGTGCGCTGTACATAACTTCAAAGAAATGAAGCGAAACTATCACCTAAAGGGATGATTGGGTGAGAATAAAGTAGGGTGGAGGAACAGGCAATCTCAGTGTATCAAATGTACAACTGATAAACAAGTTAGCCTTAGGGGACTTAAGGTGTTCACCTTCTAGCTTGAGCGAATGAGATAAATTCTTTGCTTGAATTACTTATTTGATCTTAAAGAGCAAAGTTTTTATAGTAGAACACTGTTTCTCCGATCTCTCTAAGTGTTTTAAATAAGGAGGAAATGTTAGGTATTTATAGGCTCTTAGGCAAGATTGTATTTGTTAGATCATCTCCATGATCAACGGATGAGATGGCGCTTACTTAATTCATGGTTATCTAAAGTGAGTTAGCTAATGGGCTCAAGGCTAGTAACCTTCCTTATAAGTGCATGAGCGTGCCTAAAAAAGGTTGGAGGCGAATGGACTAATTCAATAATCTATGTTCTAAGCTCACCAAGTTAGATCTCCCTAAATCATCCTAAATATGGATCGGACTCCTTAAGCCCTGTTACCTAGCCCAAGGAGTCAAGCCTAAATAAATAAAGAGCTTATCCTAATAATTTTTGGTCATCTACATTTTGCCCCTTGATTAAAAATCCCTTAAATACATTCAAGAGGGTTTTGGGCATTTCTAGAAATTGTTTCTTTAACTAATATGTAGACACACTAAATGTTGACTTTGCTTGCTTGATTACTTCTAATATCTATGAAATTGATGCTTCTCTTGGATCACCGGCAAGTTGAGCACGATATGCTTGTATTCATTTTGCTACCATAGAGCATCCGGCCATGTTATATGCATATATATATATATATATATATATGTGAGTGTGTGTGTGTGTGTATGTGCGTCTCATTCATACTAGTAAATGGGGCATTGTTGTCATAAAATAGAGTGGAGGTTTAGAACATTGCGAAACAAAATGACAGCATTTGCCCTCTTGCAAAGATTGCAAGAGTTATGTTGGGCTTCGTAGAGATAATGTGGGGGTATAAGGGCAATGCCCCCGCGATGTAGTACGGTATTTTTTTTATAACTTTTCTCATATTCTTTCATCACCATTTATATATTTTTTCAAAATCAAACTTAATCTAATAAACACCATTTAGTTCAATCTTTTTCCTGAATCTTCTTCGTATCAATTCAAATATTCTTTTCTTCAAAATTATCCGAAACCTTATCTCATCATGTTGTCACTTCATGACATTACCAATATCTTTTCCTCAACCCATATCTAATTTAAATCCATCAAAATCTTGACTCGAATTTTTTTTTTTTCAAAACTATCCCTTCTTATCAAATCTTGGATTTGAATTATTTGCCTCCATATAAACTCCATCATATCGACTATAAATATTCATATATGTTGTCAATTTCCCCTCGCTTCTGACAATAATAATGAGCTTCATTAGTAAACCTTCTCTTCATATATTTTTATGAACTTTTTTTCCTTTTTTTTTCGGTATTTAACTTGCAACTGTAGTGACCCTAAGAGGGGCCTAGTAGTATTTCCTAAAATTTCCATATTGCCTAAAATTTCCATATCACGTGTGCACCCATGATATGAAAATCGCCTTGCAAGTCAGAGATTGCAAGACTCTAAATAGTTGTTTGCTAGAGTCTTCAATTTTAATTTATTGACTCATTATATAATATATATAATTATGGATATCCAATTTTTCCACAATTCCTCAGAACCGTAGAGAATCGGTATCCCCTACCAAAATAATGAAATAGGATAGACAATTTTCGAAGATTCTAAACTTACTAAAGATAGTAAACTTAAATGAGACAATAGTCATTTTTCGGAGCATTCCGAATTAACTACACAAGCTTTTCATCATACTGATTTAATGGTAGCACTCTGCACTCAATTCCTATCCCCTTTCCCAACTATCGATCAACCTGCAAGGAAAAGAACTGTTGGGGTGTAAGCTTACGCTTAGTGAGATAATTACCTTCGTCAATACCACATAGCAGAAATTTATTATATGCACAATCATATGAATGCATGAACAATCAGTATGCCAAAAACGCATGCAGTGACCTAGGAACTGCATACGACTCAGAATTACGCCCCCTGAAGTCGGGGTTTGGAGATAATTAACCGACCCAAACCAAAATCCGGGTTCTAGACCTTGGGTTTTAATTCATTAGCACTACTGTGCTTAAGTCAAAACAAAACTATGTATATATATACATATATATATATATACTTTCATTACCGAATAATAAATCATATTTCCAAAATCCCAAGTCTAGCGGTGTGGTGGCCTTCGCAATCCACAATCACACGCCCTAAGCAGAAGTCACAAGACTCGGCCCCTCGCCGACGGTTGGCGTCTCCCGGCGCCTAGTAAGCCCATCAGCTTAGGTTAGAGACTCAATATATATATGATGGCATAGCTAGTGCCCAATCCTGCAGGAAACTCGTATTCCTGTGAGTCCCCTCTCATCTTCTGCGTGAAGCGGCAGTTGGTGTTATCCGTATGCAATATGGGGAATGCATGATTCATTTTGAGTTCTTAATCGTACAAGTGATTAACTTGATTTTTAGAGTGACCAAACAATTTCATTCCATACAATTCACATATATATATATGCATTACAAGCAATTCCCATTATTATATATAATAAAAAAAAAATCATCACATTCATCCATAAATTCAAACACATGCATCTCCCATATCCCACAAGCATCCAAATTTATATATATAGTTTAGGTGCATCTATTCTACAAGCACAATCAAGTAAAGAGTCATTGGGAATTTACTCACTCAGCCATGTGGGTCAGTCACAATAATTCGGAGGCAAGTCCTCTCCTTAAACAGTGTCCCCTGGTCATTGAAATAATTTTTATAAGGAATTGAAACAAACTTAAGAAACTATGTAAGTTTTCCTTAAGTTATACTCTTGACTAGTTTTTGAAATTTTTCCCGGTTTTTACCTAAAGTTCAATCGCGTATAACTTTTTCGTTTTAAATCCGATTTTTATGATCTTATAGTCAATCTTCATCGTTTTCGAGTGTACTTTAATGTGGTAAGGTTATATTTTCGAAATGAGGTATACAATTCTGTCCATGGGTCAGAACAGTAGCGTTCCTCATGTGTTGGAATGTTTTGGGCCTTGTTTGGTAATTAGGCTTTTTAATAACTTAAGAAATTCTTTGGGCTTGGTCTTTAGATTTTATCCTAAGCTTAAAATACTCCTTGAGATCAGATTTACAACTTTGATTTATATTCTTAAGGCTAACAACCACTTCTTGGGCCTTTTAGTGGGCTTAAGTTATCAAATGGGCTTGTTTTTGGTTCAAACTAAAGTTAATGACTTTGGTGGGCTTATGGGGCCTTAGGTGGATTTCTTATAGGCTTCAAAACAACTTCTCTTGGTACTTTAAGTTGCTGGTCAGATTTTTGTTGAAGGCCCATCTTAGAGTTCTAAGTTTGTTTTGAGAGTTTTAGGCCCGGTTTTGAGTTTTAGGCTTTGTATGCTTATCATACTTGCTTTGGTTAATCTTTTCACTTTGTTCTTTCACTTTTATCATATTTTTTAGGCCTCATTTACCCACGTTCCAGATCTGTTCATGTTGGTCCTAAGGGGTCCTTACTTGGTTCTTCAACTTGTTCCATCATTTCCTTAAGTTTAGGTGATAGATTATGCACTTAACTACTTGTGTATAAATCTTAACTTAAGTTTCTTTCCATCAAATGATCCTTTAACTCATGCTCCACATAAAGAAATAAAAGATCTTATACTTCATAAAACCTCCATATCATAGCTCATGTCATACAAAGTTGATTTCTTCATAAAACTTTATGTGGTGGATTTTTCCTTAACTTAAGTCTAGATTTGAGCATGTTTAACTTAATGGAAACAAAATCAACATTCAAATGATCATGGAACCTTCACGTCCAGCATGCTTACCCTTCATTAAAGTTCTCATTTCAAGATTTCCTTAGCTTAAAATCTTCCATTCAAAGCATTAAACAAATGTCCATACAAAACACCAACTTTACATGCTCATATTTCAACTTCATGTAATGGTTTTAGGGTTTGTTTCTTAAAACGAATTTTTGTGCTATAACAACTCAAACCTTACTCATATCTTCAAGAAATCTAAGTCTTCTAACATAAATATTAATCCACACATCACAAGAATCACTTACTTGTCCTTGACGCAAAGTTTGGTGGTTGTGCACTAAGGTTCCTCTTATGCCTTTAACTTTGCTTCCTCCTTTTTGCTTACCCTTTTGAAACCCGAATCCTTTGGTCTTTTGGAAAGGAGTTTATGGAAGATTCTAATGGTCTTAGATGATCTTAAATGATGAAAGAAAATGGCACATGAACAAAGAAAAAAAAAATGCCGTGAGTTGAAGCTTCAAAATGGAAGAAAATGGATTTTGTGGGGTAAAGTTGTTTCCCCTTTTTATGTTTGTTTCTAAAGAGAGAAAGATGAAGTGAAAGTGAAATTGAAAGTGAGAGAAATGGGGAAGAGTGTGGCCGGTTGGAATGGTGAGAGAAGGAGTGTTTAAATGTCTTGAAAGTATTGTCTTAAAGCTTACAAAAAGTCAACAATTGCAACTCTTGATGATGTAAGCATTAAGAGGTGAATAGTGATGTGTAAGAGAAAGTGATTGATGGGTGAATGACAAGTGCATGGCCCCCTCTTCTCCCCTTTTTAGATCTGCCATGGGAAGTCTTTTTATGTCATGGAGTGGTCTTGTCACCTTTATTAAAGTTAAGCTCATGATTTCTTGTGAAAATTTGTCCATATGTAGTATAAGTGAAGAGGTGATAAGGAAATTGTCTTATCACTAGATTTTGATAAGTTATCAATTGATAAATGATTCCAACTCTCAATTGATAAGTTATCTAAGGTGATTGGTTGGTCTACTTATTTATATGTAAGGCTTATGCATGAAGATAAGGGCATAGCCTTATAGAAAATTGTTTTAGGATTTTTATCTTACATTGTTTTGTGGTTTATGATTTGATTTTTGTAGAATTGTGAAATTTTCTAAAGTTGAATGGAATTATTCAAATTAAATTATCGATTAATTATTTAGGGTTAAAATTCCTTAATGGTTTTAAGGTTTAGGGTTTTAAGTAGCTTTAGAGCTCGCAGTTCTTCAAGCTCGGGTTTTATCGATAATTGGCTTTTGAATTGTAAAAATTTAATTCGTTTCTAGATATAAACTTAAGTTTTTGGTTTAGTTGATCTTTAGGAGCATTCGGAAGGTACTCTAAATCAAATCTTAGGCCCAATAAAGTAGGGTTTACAGCAACTCCTTTATAGTTCCTGTCAAAGACATAAGTTGGTTAACGGCATTTGCCTAACTCTACACCCTTCTCTTTGCACGTGGAGTAGCGACCTTCTTTTATTTCCAAGCCTTCGAGACACATATGACATTATAGGGTAGGTTGCCTTTGACCATAGCCACTTAATATCTTGACAATATTTCATTCAGATTTTATTATTTTGTTTTGTAAAACCTTCCCTATCGTAAGTTCCATTGCTGGCTTACTTTTTCACTTATATCAGCAATCTATCAAAAAATCTTTTTTTTTTTCATATGGGTATTCCTCAACTTCTTATTTTTAGATACGTATGCATGTGTATATATATGTCTAAGTACTCTTTGTATCTAAGTCTAGTTCTTTTAGAATTTGTAAATTTGGTCCCCATGCATTTACTCGTTTATTCACATATTTACACATAGGATTGGTTGATACTTCTCTGATAAGCTTTTGCTCTTGGCATAACACCAAGGTGATATTTTCCAATATCAAACTATTGTCTACTTGCTTTTTTTTTTTTTATATTTTCTATAAGCTCCATTCTTTAGGAAATCAGAGCAAAGGGAAAAAACACAACCAAACTTCCTTGTAGCATGAGTGATGGTCATGATAAGGTTCTTAAATCTTATTTCCTTTCCTTTTTGTCTCGTTTTTTTTTTCTTTTAATTTCTTGCTCTCCATACTAATCTTTCTTGTTTCCTAGCTTTGATTACCGATGGATTGCCACAAGAATCTCATGTGATTGAACCTCAATAATAGTATGCATCCTTATCTCATTGTAGAGCACAAATCTGTCTAAGAATAATGAGGACAGTCTCTACTGAGTCATCAAGACTAGTTTCTTTTCTTATATATATATATAATTCTTGCTAGTACTTCTTGTTGTCTACAAATGTGTTTGATAAGTTGAGAAAAGTTTAAAGCTTATCTTTGTTTGGCAACAATTTGCACTTGTAAGTGATTTATCTCTTTGGCTTTGATAGTTGCGACATCCGGTCAAAGTCTAAATTGCTTTGCTCTAGGACGTCTTCAATTTCTCGAATCACGTAGGCTTCATATTCGACTTTACATGGGTTGCTACACTTTTATTATTATTTTTTTCAACGACAAGTGGCTGAAAATTGAAATTTCCATTAGACTATGACATGGATTGATACATGATCCGATCTTAATTACCTTCCATCGAATAAATTCATTAAATATTGACTATTCTTCCTTTGATTTTTTTTCCTTTTATTTAGGGAATATATTGATTTTTACATTCTAGCAAGAAAAGAGATGAAAACCAATCCAAGTCAAAGTATGGAGGTAGTAAAGAAGAAGAACTTATTGGTGCATCAAGATAATGTCTACCACTAGTCTCGTATCCTCAGGACAAGTGGCTAGATGAGACTATTTTTCAAGATATGTTCTAAGACAAAGCTAAGTGTTGAGAAGCCCATGCAATACCTCGCACTGATGGTGGTCTCTAGTTTATTGAGTGCGAGCTTTGTATTGATTCTAGAGAAACTATCATGGGAAATTCAGTGTTGTGCTTTAAAAACAAGAGGAGAGAGCTACCTCTCTCTAGTACCTAATTTACATTCTTGAAGGAGCTACCCTTTGGTGAGATGATTGGGTAGCATATATTGCAGAGAAGCTAAAATACATGACTTCATTGAAAAAGCTAAAGTCCTCCATGCTATTACCACTTTTACTTAGCTGCGGTTCCTGCAAATGTATGGAATGGAAGTATGGTGAATGATCATCTTGCGTTGGAGTATTTAGACCCACATGTTTATCACTTCATGGGGAAAGATAACTCTAACATTAGAAGACGTAATTGTACTATTGAATCTATACAACTTTGGATGAGCTGACCTTGCTACCACAACAACCTCATAAAGAGTATAGTTTTTCAAGCATCCTTAATGGGTGCTTCAAAAGCTACTCGTATACTTCTTCAAGGAGCAAAGGAAAGACAAGCTTCAAGTTCTAAGCCTAAGTTGTGGGAAAGAGTAAGTACCTTCATATGCTCTTTTTTTTTTTATTCAAGTGTCGTTGTTGTGTGTTTCGTTCATACATTCTCTTTCCATCTTTGCAGGTATGAATATTATCATAATTAATTGTTCCTAATTAACCTTAAAAATCTAGTTCAGGAATTAGCATAGGTTAGCTGGTTCCTCTTGTAAGAAGCTACCTTCTATGAGCAACTTTTAACCGTAGTAAGCCCCAGCAGGCTTCAAGTACAGCAGGCCATGAGTAAGTATACCTTAAGAACATTAGCCTTTACATAGAGGAGCCTTAAGCAAGAAAGCCTCAAACATAATAGGCCCTAGTAAGCTTCAAGTGTAGTGAGCATCTTGCTCAATAGGCCTCAAATGAAGTAGGTCCTAGTAGGACTCAAGTACAATAAGACTTACACTCGGCGAGTCTTAATAGGCTTTACGTATAACAAGCTTGTTCTGCAGTAAGTCTTGGTAAGACTGTATGATCAACATCATTATGTCAATGTTCTAGTTCAAAAATTAAGAGAAGAGATAGTTACCTTTCCCTCATCTCCAGTTTTCCTTTGTTAAGAAGGTACAACTTGGATAGGTGGGCAAGTGGATTGTATCACCATAATGGTATAGCATATGTTTCACTTAAGGAAGACTAAGATCCTTACTAACATTGCTACTTTCACTCAACCGTGGTTCTTACGTGAGTGAGATGGAAGCATGGTAAGATAGGATATATCATTGGATCACTTCTTCAATTAAACAGCAGCTCTTGCACAAATGCTAGATGCCAACGCATTTCCTAAACTTAAGGCGTAGAGTCCAAGATGTTAGGGCATTACTTAGACGTAAGGCACAGAGCCAAGATGATAGGCATTGCTTGGGCTTTAGTCATGAGAGTTGAGATGCTTAGGTGTCACTTGGGTTTGAAGCATGCAATTGAGATGCTAAGGCATCTCTTAGGCTTGAAGCGTGACAGCCAAGATGCTAAAGTGTCGCTTTGGCTTAAGGCGTGGAAGTTAAGACACTAGGGCGATACTTAGGCTTGAGGCATGGGAGATGAGATGCTACGACATTGCCTATACTTAAGGCATAGGAACCGAGATGCTAGGGCATCGCCTTGGCTTTAAGCGTGAGAGCCGAGATGTTAGGCCACTACCTAGGCTTAAGGTGAGGAAGTTAAGATGCCAGGGTACTGCCTAGGCTTGAGGCGTGGGAGCCGCAATGCCAAGGCATCACTTGGGCTTGAGGCGTAGGAGTTGAGATGCTAAGGCATTGCCTTAGCTTTAGGTGTAAGAGCTAGGGCATCGCCTTGGCTTTAGGCGTGAGAGCCGAGATATTAGGCCACTACTTAGGCTTAAGGTGTGGAAGTTAAGATGCTAGGGTACTGCCTAGGCTTGAGGTGTAGGAGCCGAGATGCCAAGGCATCGCTTGGGCTTGAGGTGTAGGAGTTGAGATGCTAAGGCATTGCCTGGGCTTTAAGTGTGGAAGCTGATATGCTAAGGTGTTGCCTGGGCTTTAAGCATGGAAGCCGAGATGTTAAGGTGTTGCTTGAGCTTTATGCGTAAGAGCTAAGATGCTAGGGCACTACCTAGGCTTGAGGCATGGGAGCTGAGATGCCAGGGTATTGCTTAGGCTTTAGGCATAAGATATAATACATAGAGATGAGTAAGATAATAAAAGTTTTATTATTGAGTAGTGAAATTTGTTCTATATTTACAAAAGCAATGCCATAGCTTGAACCCAATTTTCTTTTTTTCATACCTAACGAATCACTAATCACTTTTAAAGCACTCATGTACTATCACATGGGTATCATAGCTTGGAAGCGGGTTGTTGCGAATATCGTTATCTTCGATGATGTTGTTGGTCTCGTATAAGATATCAAGAGGGGGGGTGGTGAATTGATATCTTTCAACTTTCGAAAACTTTTTGATATAGGAAAAATAAAATTACCCCTCTTAATAACTTCTAATGGTGAACAGTGATATTTAACAATTCAACACATAATAATTAATAAAGTAAATTAAAAGAGTAAGGAAGGAGAATATTAAGCAGAAATTTTATAGAGCTTCGGCCTTCTGCCTACTGCTCTCTTCCAGCTCCGCTGTTAAGGACCTAGTTTACTTCACCAATGCTGTTCCACTTGATCTACTATAACAAATCACAAACAGATTACAAGCATTTATCACGATGACTTTACAATACTTTGCTCTGCTTATCTAGCCTCTTTACAATCTAAGCTAATATAGATCTATAGAGTATAAACTATCTTCTTTCTACAATAAAGTATAGAGATTACAAGTGAGAACAAAAATCCAAGTCTTAAATATTTTTGCACTTAAAAGAAATAACACTTGTTATAGAACTTTGATTTGGTGAAGCTCTCTGAAGAAGTATCTGAAGAACTCTCTGAAGCTTTTCACAAGATAAAAACTTATCAATAATTTTTGTGCAATGAAGATTTTTCTCTACAGTTGTGTCTGATGTTTTGAATCCTTTCTCTTTTATATTGAAATCTTCTAATGGCTAAAAATAAAAAAATTATCTTTTATCCAACCGTTAGTTAATTAAGATAACTCCTTAGATATTTTAAAAGAGAATCTCAGTTATTTGAATTTCAAAAACAACTCTCCTTATCTTACTTCAATCGGATAACCTTCAATTAGTAACCATTGGATTTACTTCTAATTTGAAATTAAAAAGATTTGCTTTTGTTAGCAACATCCGAATAAGTCTCATGTTAAAAAATTTGAAACTCCACAAAATCTAAACCAACCTTATCCTTATCTATTCTTGTGCATATCTTAATTTATCCAAATATATTTTCACTTAAAATAAATCCTCATGAATCTTAATTCCATCTTAAGTGAAACGGTATTAAGTGTATTTTTCTAATACACTCAATCTAGTGGAGCTAAGTCTTGATTAATTAGAATCTGATTTAAAACTATTTTCAATGTCTTACTTCTATACTTACCTTTTGAACAGCCTTCAAAAGAATATCAGCCTTTTATTTCTGAATAACTTTCTAAAGTACTATACCAATTCTTTTTATAAAAGTTTCTGAAATACTTTCTAAAAGAATTTTAGGATATTCCCTTTTTCAGCCAAGTTAGACCTTCTAAATAGGTTTCTGAATACAACTTAGTTCTGCGAAATTAAACTTTCTAAGAATCCTTTTGAATGCATGCACACTTGTTAATTCATTAGTGTTCTTCTCTTTTGTTATCATCAATATTCATGAGAGACATTTAGCAGATGATAAGCTCCTCATTTTGAATTCTTTCATGAAATATCTTTCTTAAGTTTTAGCAATCCTTAGTGAGATTATTTACCATTCTATGAAAATGACAATATTTGGGATTTCTTCTTTCATTCTCTATAGGTTGGCGCTAAACTCTTAGCAACTTGATAGCTTCATCCTGTAGCCAATGGTTAAGGATTGCATGTACCTTGCTCATTGGGCATGGAAATGGAAGAATTTTTGTATCTTTCTTATGTCTCTTACTAGCATTAAAGTCTTCATTCTCAGTCGAGGACACAAATGCTATTCATTTGTTAAGCTTGCTAAAGTCTTTCCTTCCATTGCCTCATAACAGAGTTGTTTGTCCTTCATGCATTCTTAACGAGTGTAACAAAAGAACACAAGGAAAGGTTCTCCAGGTGCACAGCATATTCAGAGAACATCCCTTAGATATAGATCTTTACTAGTTCTCTTTCATCACAAATATCTTGAATGTCTAGAGTGTGTTCTCTAAAGCACTTTATATAATCCATCATATCTTCCTCTTGGTTTTGTCGTATTCTTCCGATATCTGTAATCATAACTCACTCCTAAGTGGAGAAAAATTTCTCTAAGAAGAGTTTGCACATAATCCCCTATGAATCAATTGATCTCAAGGGGAGGTTGACATACCAGGTGTATGCCTTCTTTATCAATGATTTGGAGAATTCTTTATGTTTCAGGTCATCATTAAGCCTATAAGGCTCTAGGGTTTTGATAAATTTTAGTTGGTATTCTTTTGCACTTCCCTTTTTGCCATTTAACAGCATGAAATTAGGACTTACATAGTCTTTAGGATATGGCTTTGTTGTGATGCATTTATGATATGAGAGTTTCAACTTTGATACTCTCATAGATAACCTAGCTTGTATTTCTCTCATATAAATGTCTAAGTCTTCCTTTGCTATAAAAGAAGTCTTTAGAACAAAAGCTGTGGATGCAAGTAGCGGAGCAAAGGCAAGATTGAGATGAGAAGTAAAACCTCCCAAGATTGGGATAGTAGGATTGGACAAACGAGTAGGCACCTATGAAGATGAAGAGCTGCCTAAATAGACTCTTACATTCTTCGGTACAGGAGTTGGTTGTCGTGTAGGTTCTAGTGAGAGGGTTTCATCGCCTCCTCCTTGATGGAGATCCTCCTCAGTGGTTGGAGGATTAATTGGTTGGGCTGAGGTAGTAATGGCTGGCCGTGTAATAACTATAAGATTTGGCAAAGTTATAACTTATTGCACAGTAGTAGTAGCAACTATCTCGGTAAGGATGGGTTAGAACATAACCATGAACTAATTTAAAGCCTTAGTAGCTTCCTGCATTGCCTACATTGTCTCAATGGAAATAGAGGATCCTTAGGCATAGAATGGTCTTAGCTAGTATTCTCAAGCGGTAGGAGTGGATTCTATTCAATAAGCTCAACATTAGTGTTGAGCTCTTGGGAGGTAATATAAGAAATACCAGTTATTCTCTTCTTAAGAGGAAGTCATGTCTTTACAATCACTCCTCCCTAGTGGAGTTGCCAAAATGTAGATGTAGGGGTTCAATTGGAGTGGTCATGTACGTACTGCGTGAGTTGTGTGCTGTGTGGGTAGCATGCTATGCATGGCTTCAAAGAAATGAAGCAAGACTATCACTTGAAGGGATGATTGGGTGAAAATAAGGCAGGGAGGAGGAATAAGTAATCTTAGTGTCTTAAATACACAAGTGACAGATAAGGCAACCTTAGGAGACCTCAAGTATTTACCTTGTAACTTAAGCGAATGAGATCAATTCTTTGCCTGAATTGCTTGTTTAATCTTAGAGAGTAGAGTTTTTACAATGGAACACCGTTTCTCTAATCTCTCTAAGAGTTCTAAATGAGGAGGAAATGCTAGGTATTTATATGCTCTTGAGCAAGATTGCATCCGTCAGATCATCTCGATGATTAATAGATAAGGTGGAGCCTACTTAATTCATGCTTATCTAGAAAGAGCTAGCTAATGGGCCCAAGTCCAATAGCCTTCCTTATAAGTCCATAAACTTACCTGAGAAAGGTTGGGGGTGAATGGATTAATTCAACAATTTATTTCAAGCCCATCAAGTCAAATTTCCCTAAATCATTCCAAATATGGATTGGACTCCTTAGGCCTTGTCTCCTAGCTTAAGAAGTCAAGCCTAAATAAATAGTGAGTTTATCTCAACAATTTTTAGCTTTCTATACCCTCTTTGCATGTATGATGATTGTAGAGCACTTTAGGAATTTTAGAATACTTTGAAGACTTCAAATGACCAAGTTTTCTCTCTCTTCAAAGAGTTTGACATTTTATATTGCATGTTTTGCTTCACTAAGTTGCCACACCTATTCTAGTTGTTGCTACATGCCTCTTAAGATGATTCCCAACTACCTTTTGTATCCTTTGTAATTTTTATTAAATTTTTTATAATTTCCTAAGCCTATTTTGGCTTAAAATGTAATTTATCAGTATTTTAATAAATTATTGATACATATATACGCATAATAATTACACATGGGGTATTTACATATATTATATATGTTATTTTATGTCATGTAATATTTTTATTATATATATAATTTATCTCTAAGGTTTCATAATCAATTGGAATTCTAATTTTGAGTTTTCGATAATTATTAATCGTACCCAACAAAAATACATTTTATTGAGATTAAGTACTATAATTACTTTGTTTTTTGAGAAATTAATATTAATAAGGCTATTTGTCTAACTTTTATGATCTTATTTTAAAATTTGGCTTAATTCGGATAAAATTGTCCAAAGACCCTAAATCACTCTAAATGCCCTAATTTGCATCGACACCAAATGGTTCTGGTATAATCATTTAACTTAACTTATTTCATAAACTTCTCTTAATAATTTTTCTTTGTTACTTACCTTTGCTATACTTCATACTTCAAATGGTTCATTGTTCTAAGTCTCGAGTAGTAAGTCGAAGACCAGGTCTTAAACATTACCAATAGTTATATATTAGTAACACTTAAATGTTACTAAATGTTAAGTATTGGTAATGTTTAATAAACGTTACAAAAATACTTTGGTGATGTTTGTTTTGTTTTTAGTTATGTTCATTGAATATTATTAAACATCAAATTTCTTGTAGTGGCAAGAAAAGTCAAGCTAATGATGTTATACAAAAGCACTTCTTGAGAGGCAATTTAAGTCTTTAGTATTTATGTATCTTTTATTTAATTAATTTTTTTAAAAAAGAAAATTACTTTGCTTACATTATTTTCTAATTTCATAGCCTGAATTAAATTCTCCTATGTATTATTTAATAGTTTTAAAAGTTTTTACAAGACATAAGAGAGATTTTGTAAGGAGCTTTGTGTAAACGAGAATCATGTTCGTGATCTGGGGTGTAACCTTTATTAAATATCAAGTAATGAACAACAAAAAGGTTAAGAGAATCACGGGTAAGGATTACACCCGTGATCTTAAACCGTGATCATTCCTTAAATGAATAAGATTTTTGGCTTTTAATTGTGTTATTTTTCATCTATCTAAACATCATGAATCAAGTGTGATTTCTCACTTTTCCTCTCTTATCTTTCTCTTTATTGTATATATTCTTTCATGCATTTTTGTTTCATCTTCTTTTCACTCATACTTAGGGGTTGCAAATGAGAAGATAAATTTCATGTTGCCATTTCACAGATGCGTGATTTTTATTTTGAATTGTTATTTCATCTATAGACACAAGTAGCTAGTTATTTTGTTAGGCATGGTAAACTAGTGCGTGAAACTTGGCACATTATATTTATATGTGTTTTCATAATGTTAGAATTTTTATGAATTTTTTGCACTCTTATAGTGTTATTTGATGTCTTTTTGCAATATGAAGCATGTTTAGTCAAAATTTATTTGGAATCCTTGACTCAACTTAATTTATATTGTTTTGATACTCTAAGATTGTGAAATTAGAAGTTAATTGATTATATTCTAATTTCGTACTTGATTGAAATTGACTAGCTTCTAATTGGACTTTGTTTGATACTATATTTTAAGTCTTAGTTGACTCTTCACATTTACAATTACTTATCCGTTGTTATAAGCTAAGTATGGGAGAGATGTACTTGAGATATGAATTTGCATCTTTCCTGTTTTTCATGAACATACTGAAAGACCTAGAGATAGAGAGAGATGCATAGGATGTGCTCTCACGTTTGACTTATTAACTTGGTATTTAATATTGATATATTTTATGGTTAGCAAAGTATTATTCATGTTAGTTTTATATTGCTTTTTTTATTGACTTTTCTTGTATGTAGGTGGAATAATTTAGGAATGGTTTAGAAGTTATTTAGGAATAGTTTTAGATTTTAGTTTTCTTTGATAAATTTTAATTTTTTTTTTGTTTGTTTTCCAAGGCTTTAGGAATTCAATAGTGTGTATGGAATTTGGTGGCTTCAATAGTGATTTCATAATTCAATGTCAAAGCTTAAATTGTGGAAGTTTAAGTTTCTTTTATCTTTATCTTATTTTCCGCTATTAATCTTTGTTCTTTTATTAATTATCTATACATTGAGAATAGTGTACAAGATAAATGTAGGGGATGATTAAACTGATATGACACTAAATGAAAATTAATAAAAACCTTGGATTTGAGCTAAATTGGTTATATTCCTTGCACTTGAGATTTTTATAAAATTTTTGAATATTTTAAGAGATAATGAATCAATGTATTTGATATTGTGCATCTATTCATCATTAATTTTTCAATAAAAGAAGAAACAACTTTTTTGGATAATTTTTTCAATTTTTGAATTTGCATAATCATTATAGCCTTTTTACATAATGCTATAATTGAATAATCAAATCTATGTAAAGTGTAGAGTTTCTTATTATTTAAGCTTAAATTTAAACTTAGAATTGAGGTAGACATTGCTGATTATGAATTAGTTGTCTATGTTGTGCTTTAGTGTATATTCATTGCTTATAAACCTTAAGTGCCCTCTAATTTATAATAAATGAACAAATAATGCCTATCTCTTGAGAGGTTATTGAAAAATAAAGAATAATTGGAGGAAAATAAATAAAGTAAATGAACAAAGGGTTCAAACTTGAACCTAAAAGTGAAAAAGTAAATGGAAATATTAAAGAGTCTAGCTATGGACTTGGTTGACTTGAGCACTTAAGCATGTAGATACCTCCTTCATGTGAAATAACGTCTATCAACTTAGATGATGAGCTTGGGATTGTTGGCTGAAAGCTCACTACAAAGGTTAAGAGAAAAATTTATGTGAAGGCTATAACTCACATAAAAGTAGAAAAGTCATCTAGCCTAGAATTTACTAATCAAGTGAAATTGCTTCATTTCAATTGAAAAATAATGAAAAGAAAAAAATCTTATAGCAAAACAAAAAAAGAAAGAAAGAAAGAAGTAAGTAGACAATTAGGAGACTGATTGATGTAACGTGCATTTGATTTTAATTATTATGCTAAGAGGTGAAAAATGGGAGTTTATACCCTTTAGTTTATAAAAAACTTTTTCTTGATTATGTTTATACTTATTCTAATTTTTAGTTTAATCTTTATTTAAATGATATGATTTAACTCCAATTTACATAAATTAATTTGTAGATTCTAGCATGACTTTTAGTAGTTAGTAGATGTATTTTGTAGTTATGTTTTAAGAGCATGTGAATATGATAAGTGTAATTATATAAAATGTAAGTTGTTAGAGTTCGAAACTGATATTTATAAAGATAAATTTCGATGGAAGAATATGTGCTCTTATTTCTGAATAAACTGAATGTATTATTGATATGATTCTATAATGTAAAGCGTTTATGGATAGTTTTGTCCTTAAGAGTTTTAATAGGAATTGATTTATGTTGCTTGAGCATAAGTAAAGACTTAAGTATGGAGGAATTTGATAAGTTTATAGATATGCTCATTTTATAGTTGATTTTATAAGATTTTTCAGGTATTTATATTGAAGTTGATACTTAATTTGTTTATATTTTGATTTTAGGCTTCTTTTGAAGAGTTTGATGATTTTTGTCAAAGTTTTGAATAGTTTGAAGAAGATTTAGATAAGTTTTGAAGCTTAAAAAAAGATATGACCCATCAATAGGGACCATGAATTCAAATCGCAAGTAAAATAGTAAGGAATTAAGAATGAATTTAACTACCAAGAAGATTACAGTCAAGATCACTTATGTGATCTTTAGGCATGATTCTCCTATTTAACTTATTCATGATTTTTTAGTAGAGATAGATCATAAGTAGGAATCACAACCGTGATCTTAAGGCATGAACACACTATTCCTTGTGAATCTTCTTATTTTTGGAAAGATTTGAAACCTAGAAGTTGCCCTAAATATGTACTTAAATAAAAGGCCTTGTAAACACATTTAGAGATCATCAAGAAAGACTATTATTCTTCTTCATTCAATTAGATTATATTTAGAGAAGAACGATATTTATAGTGGTTTCACTTTCTTTTCAGAATTTAACAATAAAAGTAATAAGAAGCAATGTTTGATCATGAATTAGAGATTAAAACTCCTTCACAGGTTGTTTTCACTCTTTTTCATATATTTTTTTTTATTTAGATATTATATACCCAGTTATTTCTCTTGTATGCTTAATTGATATTGTCATTTGGATATATGGAATATTAATTAATGGTTCTTATTTGATAACTTGGAGTTTTGTTTAAAGTCATTAATTCCATAATCATTAAAACATATATTTTGATTCCATTGGAATATATATTGATTATGATTAAGTGTGTAACAACCTTTTCTAATTGATTACTGTGAACTAAAAAATTTGCATTAAAGAAAGATATGGCGATATGCTCTTTAATTCAATTAAGGTTTAGAACTTAATTTAATTTATTAGTTGTCTAATGATAAAAAGGATAAACTAGTTAATCTTAGGTAATTATTCACTTTGCGATAAGGAATTTTACTTAAAGCTTAATTGTTCAAAAATAAACCTATTAAAGACTCACTATTAGCATCAAATAATTGCCTGTCTATTTGGTTTAGATTGAATTATATCAAAGATGTTGAATATTTCAATCAATTTATTAGAGTAGATTAGTTATATTATTAGTTTTCACAATTGAAATTCACATCTTTTATTTGCTTAGTTTAGATAGGACTAATACTAATAAAAGTTAGTAAGCATTCCCTATGTGCTCAACCTAGTTCTCATCATTTTATTACTGTATAGCCAACCTAGTACACTTGTTAGTAAAAGTATGATTTCATTATAAAAGTAGAGTTAGGTTTCCGGTATCAATACTAGAAGAACTACTTCCTACTCCTACACATCAACCAATTGACTTAACCTTGAGCCATGCATTATTGAGCTTCATGGATGTCTTTTTAAACTACAATCTAATACACATTCATGCACCTAACTAAGTATACATACTCTTCATCACTAATTGTTACAACATGATACCATGATACCATTCCACCTCATAAATTCTAAGGCAACTTATCAAAGATTGGTGACAAAGATGTTTAAATCCCAGATAGGTCGAAATGTGGAGTATATGTGGACAACAACATTGTTGTCAAGAGTATTGAGCTCGAAAACCATCTCAAGGACTTGTAAGAAACTTTTACACGTTATAGTAATACAATATGAAGCTTCATCTAGAGAAGTATGTTTTTAAAGCCTCTTTTGAGCATGTTCTTAAGCTATATGGTCATTAGGCAAGGTATTGAGATAACTTGGAAAAAGGTCTTAGCCATTCCTAACATGCAAGCTCGTAAGCCTATCAAGGAAGTCTAGAGGCTCCTAGGGAGAGTTATTGCACTTAACAGGTTTGTATCTAGGTTTACCAATAAATACTAAGAGCTCTTTAAGATACTAAAGACCCACTCGGATTTCTAGTTGACTAAACAGTGCCAAGAAGTCTTCTACAAGCTTAAGTTATTCATAACCTCCGCACATGTCCTATCGAAACCCATACAATGTGAAGAGTTATACTTATATCTCTCAGTCAGTAACTGAGCCCTATCCTTGGTACTCATCCAAGTAGAAGGTAAGGAGCATTGCTTATATATTATGTTAGTGATGTTTTACAAGGACCAAAAGTGAGATACTCTATGGTCAAGAAGTTTAAACTAGTTATAGAGATTTCTTTTTTAAGGCTCTGATCCTATTTTGAAGTGTACCAAGTAGTCATTGATAATGACTAGCTACTATGCCAACTACTTTGTAGGATAGATGCTTTGGGTTAGATGATAAGTATGCCATCGATATTATTACTTATGGTGTACAATTCTAACCCTACAAGGTCATCAAAGCCTAGGTTCTTGCAAACTTCATTGTTGAATGCCCTACTCCATATGGAGACCAAAATAAACTGAAACCATAGTAGTCTCTATATGTTAATGACTTATCCACTTAATGAGGGAGTAAAGCCGAGCTCGTCCTTAAAGGCCCAAAAGAGGTAACCATCAACTATATATTGAAGTTTAGATTCCCAACCAACAACAATAAAGTTGAATATGAAGAACTCATTACGGGGATGAAGTTGGCAAAAAAGTTCAAAGTTGAGGATCTCTAAATTTTATTAGACTCTCAAGTTTTTGTCCAATAAGTTAAAGGGGAATATGCAATGAAGGACAAGGCAATGGCTAAGTACATAGAGACTATGAAAACACTTAGGGCAGACTTTTCTCGTAAGACCCAATAAATTAGTGATTAGATTTTAGCATTTAAATTTAAGGCATTCCCAATTTCCTCAATTGAGCTTGGAATTTTTATATGACCATAAAAAAAAAAAAAAACCATTTGAAGTGACCCCATAAACTTAGATTATAGAAAATGGAATAATAAAATAATATTATATCTAAAAGGTTAGATATAACTATAACATTCATTATTTATAAGATATGTGTAATTGAGTTCCGACAACTAAAGAATTTTTAGAGATAAATTATTTAGATAATATAATTAACAAAATAGCGTGAAATAATTATAGACATCTAATTTTTGCTCTTCTCATAGTTTAAATTTTTGTTTTTTTAAAAGGGTCCTAATTTAAAAATAAATAAATAAAATAAAAATAAATAAATGAATTGAAAAATGATAAAAATACAAAAAAAAATAAAAATTATGAAGAATTTTTAGGAAACTAGATTTTTAGAAAAAAAAGACAGTTTAGGATCAATGGATTTAGTTTTAGCTCAATTCAAATAATTTTATTTTAGAGAGTTACGTAGTTTAAGTACAATTTAATTGTATTTAATACTAATACACAGGCTAATAACCTAACAAATAAACATTTGAATATTGGCATTTAGTTAATTTGAAGTCATAGGTTCGAATCTCATTAGGCACATATATACTTTTTATTTTTCTTTTTTTCATTTTATAAAAATCAGTTGAGCATACATGATTTAATGAATCTAATGTGATAAAGATTTAAGATATTTAAATATTATTTGATTTTTATCAAATAGAATTTAAATCAATATAAAAGATTTAAATTTAATTTGACTTTTATTAAATCGAATTTGAATCGATATAAAATATTTAAATTTAATTTGATTTTTATCAAATCGAATTTAAATTAATATAAAATATTCAAATCTATTTTAAGATTTCACACAACATAGAGAAAAAAAAAAAAAAAAAAAAAACAATCACAGACTCGTATAAAGGCAACCGAGGTCCTATTTCCCCAACACTCCAACCCCATAAGCCCTACGTCACTGCTCGAACTCAACCACACGCTTGACACACCGAAGAACACACAATGTCCGCAGTCATTAGCCCATACTCTAAGCCACATCCACAACTACATCACCATCTTCATACAATCCAAACTTATAGACAACAACACCCAGAAGATAGCAGTAGGACTACGATTACAGCAGCCTCCATCGACCACGCATCCTGACCACCATCGTACCAAGATCCGTTCACTCTCTCTTGCATGAACCCCTGATCCTTCTCCTATTCTCTTGAGTACCTGACCATCGTAATAGCAATAGCTATTGCAGATCACAAACATTAGTCCGAATGATTTAGTTGCGATCCCATTGACCAAATAAGACACGTGCAGTAGTCCCCAACACACGAACGGCCATCCTCCGCACATAGTTCAAGCTCACACGCCTTTCTGCACGTCCTGTCTTCAATTGCAGAACGATAGCACACTAAGCCCAATGAAATCACAGCACTCTCCTTCACAACATAAAGCAACAGGCCAGCAACCAGGCACATGCTCACTGCTGATTGCCACTGTCCACCGATTACCCATTCACTGACCAGGCGCTACACTCCAACTTGCCAACTTTAGCCGCACGACAACAGTCAGTGCCCCACACTCAATGATCATGCGCGGTAACACACGTCGATCACCGCATGCCACAACTTTCACAAATTCACTTCCATGATTGAGCAGACACCATCTGCAACACATCCTCACGTGTATGGCAGCAACTTCAGCCACCTGTGTCCTCTTTCGCACGACTACGAACTTGCGCACGAGCATGTCACTACACTGTCCACAACCAATCGTATGATCACACGTAGGCCCACGGGCACTGCAGTTTGCGTTTACTGATGAGTCTGATGAGCAGCACTTCACCGCACAACATCAATTCAGGTTCGGTATTAGAAATTTTTTAATTATTCTTTTATTTTATTTATTATGAATGATTTGTTTAGTGGTTATTTTTTAAATATAAAATATATATTATATTAATTTAGGACATTTATTTTTAGCATTGGTTTTTCAGAATTTTTCTCATTTAGGAATATTATATTTTTTAGAAATAAAAACTAATAAAAAATTTGGGATGTTTTAGAGATTTTTTTTAGACACTCAAGAATTAGGACACTTTAGAATTTTATTTGAGTAAATTAAATTGATAAATACTTAAACTCAATTGATTTTTTAAAATTAAAACAAACCAATACGCTAAAGTTTTCGAAAAGAATTATAATCCTCTGTTCTCAACTAGCAAGTATGCAGGTACTTTTAGGGTGACGTTAAAATTTGTAAAAACTTAGATTTTTTTTTATTTTCTTAAAATATATATATATATATATATATACAAGATAATTGTGAAAAATAAACCTAATTTCGAAAAATAAATATTGGTACCCGTTAGGATTTAATAGATTAGCCTCCAAATTTGAAATCTTCTAAGTTTTATCAAATTAAAATTAAAGTTTGATAGCCATATCGTAGTTAATTCATCCAATTGATTACGATTTTTATTTTTTTCCGACTTTAATTGGGTGGTGACTCTAAAAGTTTTTTAAAAGAACTAAAATTTTCCAATTTCTCTAGTTGATGCAGGATTAATTGAAAAATGAGAAATAAAATGAAATAATAGAAAACCGAAAAATTCATACGTGGACAATAATATTTAGGAAGTACATACAAACACTAACTATACCTAATACGTAGGAATATATACCCATATCAGTTAAAAGCCCCAAGAGAAATATACTTAAATAATGAAATGAACTCAAAAGTAATGAAAATAAAGAAGAGAATGGCATGTCCAATTATTGTAGATCAATTGGAATGATGATCTAAGAGAGTGACACATAATATTTTAAGCAAATATAATTTGCAGATGAACACTTTGAATCTTGCCGAACATTTATCATCAATGGGCTCCATTTCTTTAAAAAGCATCCTCAAATTTCTTTCATCCTTTTAAACAATTTGGAACATAGGAAAAATTAGAGAGTGTCTAAAATGGTTGTAGAGAATTTGGGGAAAATTTAAAAAAAAAAAAAAGTAGTTAAGGCTAAAAGACTAATCATGTGGATCCGTATGTCAAAAGGAGACATGACACCTAATCCCATCGTGTACAAGTGATGCCCCAATTATGGAGGACTTCCGTCAACCCAATAATACTGGAAGGTGGTGGACTTAGCAGCGCCAGTGAGTACCTATTTTCATTCAATTTTTTAAAATAAATTTCTAAAAATATTAGATTACACAAGAACAGTTCTACAAAAATATATTCCTAGGTTAATTTGTACGTAGATTCATATGAAAATATTGTTATTCTTAAGAAATAACTCTAACGAATGAATTTTTCCATTCATTTTTAAAAGCTCAAATGATGTTATATTAACCTCAAATTTTTTCTAAGCTCGTCATAATGTCTAGTTTAATGAAATGTAAAAGGTTTTTCAATTAAAATTAGTTAGATTTTTATTAATTTTCAAATCTTAGAAAACTACTATATTAAAGCTTTAGAATTATATTGATATTTCTAAAAAAATTGATAGGGTTTATGATAGTAGTACAATTATGGTGTATTTTGATGATGTACGGTGGAGTTAGCCAATTAGTAGGGTTTATGATAATAGTATAATTACTAATGTTATTGAGTAAAGTTAATTCCTAGGAAATAATAAATAATCAAAGCTTAAGAAGTGTGTTTTGTTCCCAATCATGATTAAAAATTGACACTAAGTTATGAAAAAAAATTAGTTAAAATGGTTTTGATGAGATCATTCTATAGTAAAAGACCAACGCCGTAGCTTAATCTTATCAAATTGTGTTGGGAATGGTATTAATTATTATGTATTATTCTAATTTGGTGAAGAAACGATGGTGTATTGACTAAAATGTGGAGGTTGATCAGAGTTATGAGGTATGCAGTAGAGTAAGAAGATAAGTTAAAGGGTTTCCTTGATAAAGGACTCTAATTTTGAGACAATTTAAAGACTAAGTTAGCGGATTTCCTTTATTAGAAACCTTCATCTAAACTAATTTAGATAATAAGTTAGAGGTTTCTTAGAAAAAGGACCCTAAGATTGAAGTGACTCAAAGAGTAAGTCAGAGGGTTCTTAGCTATCAAATATAGTACAAACCAATTCAAAGGGCAACTCAAAAGGTATTCTATTAATTAAATAACCCTAATTCTTAATCATTAAATATACATATTCTTGAGTTTAGAAGTAATAACTTTAATTTAGAGTATGATAAATAAATTACTATTAATTTAACCACTAATTATAATATGGGAAATCCAACGACGGAAGGTTTAAGTCTACAACTAGGATGAGCAACATGTGGCTTCAAGTAAGTGGGATCAATGCTTTACAACATTTTAATGTACTAATTTATAATATTTGAAAACTTTAGTATGTCTTTACTTGTAGTCGTAAGTAGTTGTTTGTATACATGTTGTCCATGTGCTTAAATACTATTTTGTTGTTTGGGAGCTAAGCTCCATGTGGTGTTAATTTAGTGCATTAGTGCTTTGTCTAAATTATTTGGAATTGGTTGATCACCCCAAAACACTAACCTAAACTCAATATGAAAATTAACTTGACATGCATTATAGCTTACTTGAAAATGACTAGGATTACAAGCCAAATGTCAATCCACTCGAAAAGGATAACTAAAATATTCATTCTTTACCCTTAGTCAAACTAAGTAACAAAAGAAGAGATTGCAGTAAGATTAAGGTCTTTAGTTTGAAGGTAGTTATGAGAGGTGTAAGGTCCTTATTGCATAAGCTTGGTGTTTGGCCTTAATTCATGGCATTACGCCAAAGTAAGTAAACTCTTCAAGTCAGATTAGAGCAGGCGCAATTTCACTAATATCACAATAGATAAGACAATATTGTATAATAGTATTTGCTTGATCATGCATTATATCTAACTAAATTGATTGATAACCTTGCTTATTTGTAGTGTACACATGCTTTTATATTTGTCCCATTTACTGAGTAGTGGTTTCTTAAATCCCAATAGATTTCTCTTGCAAGTGCTTGTAGATGTATTACAATCAAACTACCACCAAGCTTAAAGAAGATGGGCATGGGGTTTTGAGTAAGGACAAATGAAGATAACTCGACTTTGTATTTATTTTGGAATTCTTAGGTCTTTTAGGAAACTACTTAGGTCATCTTGGATGGCTTAGTAGTTTCAGTTGATTATCTGTTATGTAAGATGAATAGCAAAAACCATAGGACTTGTAAAATTTTCTCATAACTATAAGCTATACATATATATATGTAAATATGTTGGAGAACTATTATACTAGTCTTATATGAAGACAATTGCACCACTATACCATAAGTTTCATATCAAAGCAAGCTTCAGAGTGATTTAGTTAAGTACGCTTAGTTTAGACTAGTCCATGATAGTAGTTGTGAGGTTAGATTTTATCTTAAGATGGTTTATACGGTGGAACAATTTTGATTTCACATGCTTGGGCCATGACATTCCCTTATGGGTAGTTCATAAGATCCTGTGAAGTAGATCACAGAGGCAAACAGCCTTTTAAAGTTGGCCTCAACATGTCTACGCAACTTGGACAATGTAGTATTTATATCATTTTTATCAAACAAGACTATCAACAAGTCTGGTCAATAAGGGATGGAGATCTAACCCCCACTAGTCGAGCCTTATTGGATGGACCCCATCTTTTCATACATTCAAGAGGGAACCATATCAAAAGACAAGAAGGAAGGAAGTAGAGTCATGTATAAGTGGGTTCGATACATGCTCATTGACAATTAACTATATCATTGCTCTTTCTGCCTTTTTAACTTAAAGTGCCTTAAATTAGCTGAAGTTAAGTAGGTCCTTGAATAGTTGCATGCAAGTGCAACAACCACATTTGGATCCAAGTGCTTGTAGTTTATTTGAAGGAGGATGCTAAGGCAACGATCTAGTGGTGCCCTTAACACTAAAAACATGTACCAATTAACCATTTACCATGTACCATCCTTGATAAGAATCGGCCTACAACAATCTGCAGGTCAAAGTCTATTTGTTCTAAGTCAAGGTCGACCTCCCTAAAACCTTTGCAGATCTATTCTTAGCCAAGGCCAACCTTCTCCACTTGAGGTTGAGCTTATACTAAATGGACAAGAAAGGACAAAAAAAAAAAAAAAAAATAGCTCAGCAACATCTCTACTAACCTAATAAAAGCCATAAGACCAAATAGCTAAGATCCTAAGTTCAAAGATCAACGTGGTATGGCATTAGGGATCCAATCTGACTAACCTATGAGTTCAGCAATTGTACTTTGACCTCACAGGCAGCTCGCCAAACACTATAGGACTTTGACCACTCCGATCTGAACTAAGACATCTAATTGCTAATCTCAACCAGTTCAGATCCTACTCATTCCAAGATAGCTCGGATGACCCACATGCTAACCTCCTTGTTAAGTGTACAATTTTGTATACTTGTAAATATTTTCTTTATTTTAATTGTAGGCCTAGTCTTTAGGGTTTAAGGCCTTGTACACTATTTACCTTTTTGCTACTAGTATTTTAGGATGTACTATGAATAATAACTTTTGTACGTAGCAGTCAACTTTTAACATCAATTAAGTGAATATTCTCAAGAACATTGTATCCCTTATAAGATTCTTAAGCTGTGTTTGATTATTGAGTGTTATGTGCTCTTTAATCCTTAATGCATTTTTATCAATCCTTATCGTGAGATTGTGGGAACCCTTTCATTTGAGTGAGTTAGTAAGTCGCATGTAGCCTTCGTTTGAAAACCCGAACATTGGTTTGGTTTTCATGATTCTTATTGAAACTATTTCAAGCTCAACCCCCAATTATGTTTGTGCCTTGGTGCGTGATATCCATCCACATTCACATTCAAATCCTCTATCTACTTGCTACTTCCTCATTTTCATTTAAACTTCGAATACCCATTTGGGTTTTGATCGAGCTGCTTATAGTACTCCAGTCGACCTTCGGACCTTGAGGTATATCATCTTGGTATCAAAACTTTGAGGAGATACGTATCATAGTATTCTTCTAAGTTGATTCATGGTTTGAATATTTCTGTTAATTATCATTCTGTAATGTAGTGTATTGCTCATGTTCATACTGGTTATGATATCGTGTTGATTGTACTGGGTTATTGAGTCATATAACAGTGATTTTAATAGTTGTTTCTAGTTGTAATCTATTTTAATGGTGCTATAATACTTGTAGTAGTGTTTGTCAGTAATGGATAATTGTAGAAATCGCATAGTAGTAGTTTCTAGATTGTTGTTAGTTGTATTTTGTTAGCAATAATGTTTTGGGAATTGTTTTAGTGGTGGTTCTAAGTTGAGTCAAGTCGAGTATATCACATGTTAGTTGAAACCACTTAGTAAGGTTGTTGTACAAATTAACAATGTCGGAAGATAGTGTGAATATTAGTGGTGATAATCCCTATGGTAGCTTGAGGAGATATGTTGATTACTTAGAGTATCAGATTCAAAATCTCACTGAGTTGATTCAAGAGCCTACTAGATTAGTGCTAGTAGATGTACACTCGCATTAAATGTGTGAAAATTAAATATAGCAATATGATCAAATTTAAAATATAAAATAATAATTAAAAGAAATTACATCCAAAATTAATGAATGGTAGTAAATATGTATTAAAATTGCAATTGTAAGTAAACTCTATCAAGTACTAAATTTTGGAGCAATTCTACATAATGGTTATGGAGTGAAAACTGCCTAAGGAGAGGAATATAAAAACAAATAACTCACAACTCAAGTAGAGTAAAAACTATTCTAGAGATAATGGTTGGATTTGATAACAATTAGTACATAAAAATGCAATAGGAGAGAAAAAATGGCATTAAAGGGAGAGAGAGAAATAAAAGTAAATGGAAATATTTAGTCATGTTATAATGTATTTATAATTTTCAAAGGTTAATTTAGCATTATTTTTTTGTGATATATATTAAATTATAGGTTTAGATGGTAATTTCATCATAGGTGGTTACTTAAGCCCTAAAAGGCCACCGAAGAAAGTAGAGAAGGAGAGAGTGCATGGTGCCAAGGCTTGAGAAGTTAAGTACTTCAAGTGCTTGGGGTATGGATATAATGCCTTCCAATATCCAAACAAGAAGGTCATGATTTTGAAAGGTGAATGACCGAATGCTCAAGTAAAGAGTCAGAGTGACAAGAGCTTAGGAAGTGAGGTGGAAGATGATAGGAGTTAGACTACTGGACCCTTGACCCAACCCTGAGCCCAAGGCTAAGAAAGCATGGCAAGAGGAGTTCTAACTTCATGCACCACCAATGAGGACTTTGAGCTGTTGTAGTGTACTAACTTGATGCCCTGGTTAAGCCAAACCCTGTTGTATTCATTGATTGTCTTCTACTGCTAACTCGAGCTACACTTGGGTAATAGCTCGACCTTTCCATCTACCCTTCCAATTGACCTAAATCTAAGTTATACTGTATACAATCGAGCTGAATTCAGCTTAAAAGAATTATCTACTCTATTTGGTACCTCGACTCAATAGTTACCAACATCAATGTATAGCTTGTCTTTTTCTACCAAAAAGTTGCCCATCCATAGGGTGCTACGTGTCTGAGCAAACACTTGATAGAGTCCTTCGTACAAGATATCCATTTTTGTTGTATTTTCAATTATACCCTTTATTATTCCTTGTACATTACTTCTTTTAGATATTACCCTTTTTCTCTTTTCCATTTTAGGTAGGATGCCCTAGGATTTCTAGTATAAATACCCATTATAAAGATAACCGCATCAACTTACACCCGATATAGAATATACTCTTCTACTTTTTGTGAACATCTCTTTATTAGCTTGTTTACTTCACTCTTGCTACGAATCGCCGTGGATGAACACATGGGACCCCAATATCACGCATAACCAATGAGTAGGTCCGAGCCGCAATGGCCCAAAAGGTAAATGGAAGTCGAAGGTTTAGCAATCTTACGCACTAACTCTATAGATATGATGTATCGTAGAATCACACGCGGACCTAAGATTTGTAGGATGTGATGCACTTATTCAAGTGATAGGATTGCTTACCACATTCCTTGCTAAAGGGGTTGATAAGAGCTGGTAAAGTGGGAGAGAGCTTTCTACAAGAAAAGACTCAAAAGAGGTTTTTTATTAATGTTATAAAATCTACTTAAAACCCTATACAACTGTTGTATTTATACAAAAGGGGTAAAGTTGTAAATAAATGAATAAAAGGATGCCTTAGTGGCATTCCAATAATTAAAAATGAAACAAGAACAACAACTAAGGAAGATACAAGAAAAAGGAAATCCAAATAACATAAGTAAAATAGGTAGCTGCATAAGATTTTTGGGTAAGGGGCTGATGTTGGATTTCGAGGAGCTATTAGAGGCCTTAGAGCTTTGATCTAGGTAGACTTGAGATTTTGGATGGTCTGTCTTATCCAGGGTTGATTTGATATGTCCATGGCCAACCTGATGTTGCCGAGGTCGACCCTAGATGGCCAAACTAACCCAGTATGGCGGTGATTGCCCCAAGGCTGACTTAATATGATAGTAGCCGACTTTGCATGACTGGGCCGATCTGACATGGACATGCCTGACCTATTTGGAGCTGACCAATTGAATTGAATAGAACTGGCTGAGCTAAGCTAGAAGGGCAGGACAAACCTGGTATAGCAAGGAAAACTTGATGGAATAGAGCACTAGTCAGCCATGATAAAACTTTCTAAGCAGGGCAGGTCTTCTTGTATGGATGAAGCTCATAGACAGATCTCTTTGGGGGCTTGGTTAGGGTAAAGCAAGTTATATTTAACGTTATAGGGCAGACCCAATAGAGTAAAGCAGCTCATTCAGTACTGATGGAGCTTATAAATAAGTTAACCATTCGAGAGGAGCTCGTGAATAAGCTTCCTATGTAGTTTGAAATAGGGCATGCCATTGGATCGATACCTGGAATTCTATCAACTCTTATCTTAACCTTCAAGCAAGGCTAGGTGATGAGTGATCTCATTGGATCATCTCATGCATCATATCGAATTGTCTTGTGATCTTTAGTAGTTCCATTAGCGCATCATATCCTTTAAAGCTGATCATGAGTTTTGCTTATTTTACCTTCTTTGTTGTTCATGTGCATTTCCATGCATCTTTTTGAGCTTTCCATGAACTTAAACCCATCTATGCGATCGACCTTATCAGTTCTTGGACCGGTTCGTATTATCTTGATTTTAGAGCAGAAGTTTCATTTAGGTATGTTATGTTTGAACTTTCTTAAGTAGCAGTGTGTTATAGTGATTTTAGCTATGAGTGTTGAGCAACTAGAAGGAGTAGTAGTTTGTTGTGGTTATATGCTTTGTTTTTCCTTGTTTCGAGCATATGAAAACAAAGCAAGTTGTCATTTGGGTTTATTATTCTTTTGAGTGATTGTGTGTGAAATAATTCAGTTTGAAGGAGCCATGTCTGTTGTTTCTTAGGTTTTGAGTTTAGTTACTAAGTTTTATTGAAGAAAATGATAGATTCCAATGTCAATACTAGTATTGGAGATGACAATAGTGGTGTTGTCCACCATGGACGATAACTTCAAAACACCTACGGAAGTACAAATGAACGAATTGATGAGGTAGCTAACCTCATAGCCGATTTAACTAGAGTTGTTTATATGTTGGCTTATTAAACTATTGAGGGCATGTAGAACACTCTATAAGCTGCCTGACTTATGAGAGAACTGAACTTAGCTTGATAAGCTCGAGGTGAAGGAGTAAGAGGACGAGTATAAAGGAGGATTTACTCAAGTGATATGGATGAAGAAGAAGAAGAAGAAGAAGAAGAAGAAGAGTACAATGACGAAGAAGGGCATGCTACAGCACCCTGAGTTGCCGACCATGTGTAGCTTTAGATTCCAAGTTTTAATGGTTCTAGGGGTGTAGTCAACTATTTGGATTAGGAGGAAAAGGTTGAATGTGTCTCTAACTATTATCAATTTGAGGACCGTAAAAAGGTAAAGATCGCTACTATAGAATTCTTTAGGTATGCTGCATTATGGTGGAAGAACTTCCAGATGATGAGGTGTGAAGGATACATAGTGGTCAGTATTTGGCTATAAATGAAAAGAATTTTTAGGAATATGTTTGTACCAAATACCTACCTAAAGGATACTTTTGTTAGACTTCAGGAGCTATGACAAGGAAGTCGAATTGTTGAAGAATACGTTCGAGATTTCTAAATTCTTAAGATCCGATGTAAGGTAAATGAACCATCAATGCGAACGATATATAGGTCTCTTAATAGATTAAGAAATGACATTTAAGATATTAAGGAACTTTAGTAGTTCACTACATTGGATGAGGCTACAAGAATGGCCCTGTGAGTAGAGAGGCAAAGGAGGAATAGGCTAAGTTGACCTCCAATGAGCTAACCTGTGTAATCAAGCCGACCTAGTCAAGAAGTTTTTTAGCTCAGCCTAATGCTGAGTTAACCAAAAGGATAGATGTCTAAGCTGAACAAAAGGGTTAGCCAATTGATAGTGATGTACCACCGAGAACTTATGAGAAAGGACAAAGGTTTGGGAGGAAGATGAGCTAAATCAAATGCTTTAAATGTTAAAGGTTTAGGCACTTAGCTACTTAGTGTTTAAACCGAAGAACCATGATTATCAAGGGAGATGTCCCAAAGCTTGAAGTTAATAGTACGGATGAGGAACTTAAGGAGGAGGTTGTTCCCGAAAAGGAAACCACTAAGTAGGATGAACTGGATAAGGAGGATGTTTTTGTTGAGGACTTGGATAAGCTAGCTTTAGTTGTCCGATGTGTGATGAGTATAGAACCATTTGCTTAGGAGGAGTAGAGAGTAAATTTGTTCCATATTACTTGTAAGGCGAGTAAGCAGGTTAGCGCTCATAGTAGATAGTGGGAATTGCACCAACGTGGCATCTGTCAATTTGATTAAGAAACTGTTGCTAACTATCTCACATTCGAAGCCGTACAAGTTACACTAGCTAAATAAGAAGGGAACACTACATGTCACATAACAAGTATTGCTACCGATCTCAATTGGGAATTATTTTGATGAAATTCTTTGTGATGTATTGCCTATGTACGCATCTCTTGTGTTATTAGGTAAACTATGGCCTTTTGATCAAAGGGTTATGCATGATGGATTTAGGAACACTTATGTATTTGAGAAGGATGGTAGGAAAATCACCCTTAACCTCATGACCTTGAGTTGAGTGAGCAAATTACAAGCCAAGTTAGCTCGAGGATCGAAGAAGGCTTTGGTATTGAGTAGAGTCAAGCTCTAAGAAGCTATTAAGGCCAACGTACCAACTTTTTTTGTTGATTAGGCTACTTCTAGAATTAAAAGAGTAAGACAAACTACCCCTACAGGTCCAATAGCTATTAGATGAGTATGCTAACCTATTTTCAGAATAGCTACCTAAGGGATTACCCCCTTTTAAGGGCATTGAGCATTGCATCAACTTGATACCTAATGTTGCCTTATATAACAAGCCAACTTATTAGATGAACCCAAATAGGCTACTGAACTTTAGAGACAAGTCAATGAGCTATTAGCAAAAAGTTATGTAAGGGAGAGCTTTAACCTTTGTGTTGTACCCATGTTACTTATGCCAAAGAAGGATGAAACTTGGCATATATGTATACATAGCAGATCTGTCAACAAGATTATGATCAAGTACCAATACCCCGTCTCGTGACTAAACGATATGTTGGATGAGCTGAGTGGTGCGAAAGTATTCAGTAAGATTGATTTGAAATCTATATACCACTAAATTCGAATGAGATAAGGAGATGAATGGAAAACTGCTTTCAAGACCCGACATAGCCTATATGAGTGGATGTTCATGCCTTTTGGACTATCAAATGCCTTAAGCACCTTTATTGATGTAAGAAGGTCAACCTATCGCTTATCATAGTGAGAAGCTTAGAGGAGTGTAATTAGATTATTTTATGTATGACAAAGGACTCTTGGCATTAATCCGAGCTCTTTACATATGGCAACATTACCTTCTATCAAAAGAATTTGTCATATACATAGATCATGAATCCTTGAGACATCTGCATAGTTAATCAAAACTTTCCAAATGCCAGATTCGATGGATTGAATTTTTGGAGGGGTTTAATTTCGTCATCAAACATAAGCAAGGCGAGAATAATGTAGTTGTTGATGCTCTATTTAGACGGCATATTCTACTTATGGAGTTACAGACTAGATTGTTAGGGTTTATAAGCATTAAAGAACAATATCAAAATGATTCTCTTTTTAACCCCATATACATGCACTGTAGAGAAGGAAGAGCAGTAGATGAGTACCATATGGAGGATGGTTACTTATTTTAAGGTAGCAAATTATATGTGTTAACCTATTCTATCAAGGAGTTGCTAGTGAGAGAAGCCCACAATGGAGGACTCTTTAAGCACTTTGGAGATCACAAAATGTATGAGCTATTAAATGATAGATTCTTTTAACCTATAATGAAGCGTGACATGTATCATGTGATTGAGGGATGTACCATTTGTAAGAAAGCAAAGAGCTAAGTAAAATAAGGGAAGGCAATGCCTTTGCCTCTTTCGACCAATCTATAGGTTGACCTAAGTATGGATTTTGTACTTAGATTACCTCGAACTACCGAAGGCAAAGATTCTATAATAGTTATTGTAGATAGGTTCAGTAAGATGGCACATTTCTACCCTGCATCAAAACTAACTATACTTCGGCTATTGCTTTCTTATTTTTGTAGGAGATAGTTAGCTTATACAAAGTACCGAAGGATATGGTGGCAAATAGGGACCTAAAATTTCTAAGCCATTTTTTGAGAATCTTCTAGCTTCAGATAGGAACCAAACTATTGTTTAGCACCTCTTACCACCCCTAAATTGATAGCCAAACAGAGATGGTTAATCGTACCTTAGTACCATAGCTCCAAGTTACAATGGGGAAAAACTTGATCGATTAGGACATTTGCTTGCCTGTAGTCAAATTTTCCTAATACAAGACAATATATGCCACAATTGGGCATGCCTCATTTGAGGTCAATTATGGTTTTAACTCCAATCAACCCCTCGATCATACACCGTTGTCATCTACTGACTAATAAGATCTATAAGCAAGGTATAAAGCTCAGTCCATCTCGTAAATCTACCAGCGAGTTACCCAGTAGATTGATCGAGCCGCCAAAAAACTTAAGGAGAAAAGCAAAGGAAGGAAGACTAAGCAATTTCAACCTAGTGATCAAGTGTGGCTACATTTAAGTAAGGAAAGATTTTTAAGCAAGAGGAAGAACAAACTATTTGCTAAAGCTGATGGAACCTTTAAGATCCTTTGGAAGATTAATGACAATGCCTATCAATTAGAGCTGCTAGGGGACTTCAGAATGTTTGATGTGTTTAATGTTTCTTACCTTAGCTCTTACCAACTTAAGGAGAACTTGGACAAGGACCAACTGGATTTGATCCTAAATCCTTATCAACCCAGTAGGGATGATAGGAGTCAAACCATCGAACCCTTGACTCGAGCCCGAGCTTAAAGGCTAGAAAGCATAGTAAGGTGAGTTCTAACTTCACACACCAGTATTGAAGAGTCTGAGCTATTGCAATCTACAAACCTAATACCTTAGTTGAGCCAAAACCTCTTAGAATCATTGATTTTCTCCAGCTGTTGACCTTGAGCTACACTTAAGTAATAGCTCGGCCCATCTGATCACACTCTTAGTCAACTTAAACCTGAGCTATACTGAATACGATTGAGTTTAATTCACCTTAGAAGAATTATCTACTCTATTCGGCATAGTTGATCTATTACCTCTGTTCGACTTAGTAGTCACTAACCTGAACATGCAGCATGTCTTTTTCCACCAAAAAGTAAGGTTGTTAAACTCGCAATTTTACGTAGAATCGCTAAGGAGTTAGTGGAATTAGAATGTAGAAATGAAACAAGAAACGTAAGTTTATACAACATTCACTGGTGTGAACCATGACCAAGAACAAACAAGGTCTGTCACTAGATAAGTCTAATCTTATAGAAAAGCTCAAAAGGAGTAATGAGGAAAATGCGTGAAAGAACATTGACGAATGAAAGCTAAGCAAAACCCACGAACAGCTCCAAAGGATGTGACATACTGATGGAACTTCCGAGGACTCATGGCATAATTCAATATGACGTACGAATTGGTTTGGTGTGGTTACTCACCACTTAACCTTACTTAAGAGAAAGGATAAGAGTGATGCCAAGTGTAAAACAGTAGAGTATTTACACTAGGAAGAAAAAATACTCAAGTGTATCAATGATGATATGTTTGGGGCTTTCAAATACAAAGGATATTTATACCTAAGAATATAGAGCAACTTGCCTAAAAGGGGAAAAGACAAAGTGGGTGTTACCGTAAAGTAGTAACGTACAATAATACAAAAGGATAAAAATAAATATTTACAGAAGCAATAATTAGTGGGGTAGATTTTATATGTTGTCCTATATACATGTGGATGTTGTATTGGTGAGGTCATTAGAAGATGCAGATAAAGCAATATGGCTAGCTGGCTTGTTCGAGCAGGGATGGCTTATGTAGTTCAAGGTCTCCCTCTCTTGACATGGCGGCAAGGGTGACGCTAAGTAAGTAAGTGGTCAGGCATGAGGGAGGACTAGATGTAGTTTCGGCCATCAGTTTCTAGGCATTCTATCTGCGAGAGATTGGCATTCGTTTGGTACGGCTTAAGGAGTGACTCAATAAGGAAGTACTCGGCCTCGGCAAGTGTCAGTTGGAGTAGAAGAATTCATCTCGTCAAGCCTTCCAATCCCTAGGCTTAGTTACAGGTCAAAGGGCTAATAGCTCAATTCCTATCATTCCCTTCAAGTTGATTTGGATTTGGGATCAAATCCGGATAGTCGTCAGTCAGTTCTCCGTCAAGGTGATAGGGACTAAGGTTAGCAATATAAAAGGTGTCAGAAACCCCATAATTCTCTAGTAGCTCCAACTTGTCGGTGTTGTCATTGATCTTCTAAAGGATTTTAAAGGGTCCCTTAGCTCGTGCGGATAACTTATTCTTCCTCTTACCCAGGAACCGTTCTTTACTAACGTATAGCCATATCAAGTCTCTTAGCTGGAATTGCTTAACTGCCTTACCCTTAGTCTTCTCTCACATTCTTCTAGTAGCTTAGTTGATGTGCCGAGTGACCTTGTTATATATGTGCTGAAGGGATTATGCTTTGGCTGAGGCGTCAGGGTCCTCTTGCGCAGGTACTAGTACAGGGGTATGGTCGAGAGGAAACTTGAGATTAGATCCATATACTACCTTAGAGGGAGTCTGCATAGTAGTGTCATGTACTATTCGGTTGTAGGCAAACTCGACCACTGGCAAGTAGACGTCCTAATCAGCCAAGTTCTTACCTATTGTAGCTTTGAGTAGTGATCCTAAAGTATGATTAACCACCTCTGTTTGGCCTTCAGTTTAGGGGTAACATGAGGTACTAAAGAGTAATTTGGTCCCTAACCAACCCTATAAGGTTCTCCAGAAATGGCTCAAGAACTTTGACTTTTTATCGAAGACTACACTTCTCGATACGCCGTGTATCTGCACAATCTCCTGCAAGAAAAGAGAAACAATAACCGAAGTGTCGTTAGTCTTAGTATAGAGCACAAAGTGTGCCATCTTACTAAACCTATCCATAATGACCATTATAGAATCTTTGCCTCAAGCAATTCGTAGTAGTCTAAGAACAAAATCCATGCTCAATTCAATCTATAGCCTCATTAGAATAGGTAAGGGCATTACTCTCCCTTGTTTGGCTCCATACTTGGCCTTCTTACACACGGCACAACATTCGACAACTTGATGCATATCTCTCCTCATTCTCAGCCAAAAGAATCGGCCATTCAATAGTTCATAGGTCTTCCATTCTCCAAAATGTTTAGAGAGTCTTCTATTGTAAGCTTCCCTGATTAATAACTCCTTTAAAGAACTAGTTGGTATGTATAGTTTCATACTTTAAAACAAGTAACTATTCTCTATATGGTACTCGTCCACTGTTCTTCCATCAATACATCATACAAGTATAGTTCCAAAGGATGGATCCTTAAAGTATTGCTCTTTGATACTTGCGAACCTAAATAGTCGAGTTTATAGTTCAAATAAAAGCACATGCCTTCTCGAAAGAGCATCTACAACTACGTTGCTCTTTCCTTACTTGTATTTTAATACAAAATTGAATCCTTTAAGGAATTCAACCCATCTCGCAAGGTACCTCAGTGATTCATGGTTAGTATATATGACATATTCTCTTGGTAGTAAATAGTGCTGCCATACTTACATTGTCCGAATTAGTGCTAAAAGTTCTTTGTCATACATAGAGTAATTCAAAACACTTGTGTTTTTATCCGGTTAATTCAAAGCTTCTCACTATAGAAGGTAATTGGTTAGCTTTCTTGCATTATGACAGCAACTATTCTAATGCCTGATGCGTTGCATTCTAGCTCAAAAAATTTGTTGAAGTCAGGTAGCACTAACATCGAAGCAGAGGTCAATCTTTCTTTTATCTCAGCAAAACTCCTCTCCCCCCTTTCACTCCATTGGAAGTCGATGTTTTTCTTTGTTAACTCGTTAAGTGGTGCGGCGAAGGTGCTGAAATTCTTAATGAACTGCCTATGGAATGAAGCTAGTTTGTAGAAACTTCTCACATCTACACAAGTAGTAAGAGTTGGTCACTTAACAACTGCTCGAATCTTCTCATCATCCACTCGCAAGCTTCCTCCACCGATTATATAGCCCAAGAATACCACTTCTTCTTGTCAAAAGCAACATGTCTTTAGATTGTCGAATAATCTCTTGATACAGAGGATATCTAAGACTGCTCTGAGATGTTCACAATGGCTCGGCATGTCAGTAATGTAGACTAAGATATCGTCAAAGTACATCACAACACACTTCCTTATGAGATGTCTTAACATATGGTTCATTAGTCTCATAAAAGTGCTTGGGGTATTCGATAAGCCGAAGGGCATGACCATCCTTTCATAAAGTCTATGTCGAGTCTTGAATGCAGTCTTCTACTCATCTCCTAACCTCATGCGGATTTGGTGGTAACCAGATTTAAGGTCAACCTTGTAGAAAATCTTGGCTCCGCTCAATTCATCTAACATATCTTCGAGCCTTAAGATTGGATACTTATATCTGATCATGATCTTGTTCATAGCTTAGTTGTCTACATACACCCACTAGGTTCCATCCTTCTTCAGCACCAGAAGCACTGGTACAACGCAGAGGCTAAAACTTTCCTTTATATATCCTTTCTCAAGCAACTCATTGACTTAGCATTGAAGCTCAACAGCCTGCTTGGGATTCATTTAATAGACTAGCTTATTCGGCAATACGGCGTTAAGTACTAAGTCAATGCAATGCTCTATGCCTCGAGTTGGGGGTAACCCTTCAGGTAACTGTTCCGGGAATAGGTTGGCATACACGTCTAGTAACTCTTTGATTTCCTAGGATAGTTCACCTCGCTCCTTCATTTCTAAAAGACACTTGGCTAAAATAAGGGTTGACTCATCTGTTTTGATGAACTTTAGAGCTCAGCTTTACTCATCACTAGATCCTTCTTTGATCGGTGAGCAAGTTTCATCTATAACTTATGAACTTCTCTCAATGGCATCGAGTTTGATGTGATCTTCTAGTCATCCTTTTCGAACATGTATGTGTTCCTAGAGCCGTCATGGATGACTCTCTTATCAAACAACTACGGTTTACCTAGCAATACGTGAAAAGCACACATAGGTAATATGTTACAGAGAATTTGGTCAGAGTAGTTCCCAATAGTGATCAGTAGTAGTATTTGCCGAGTGACATGTAATGCTCCTTTCTCACTCAACTAGTGCAACTTGTATGGCTTTAGATGTACAACAGTCAGCAATTTTAGTTTTGAAATAAGATTGGCTAATGCTACATTGGTATAGCTTCTACTATCTATGATGAGAGTACACACTTGTTCATTTACCTTACAGGTGGTATGAAACAAATTCTCTTTCTACTCCTCTCGTGAGGGTTCCACGTTCATAGTGCGTCAAACAACTATGAGTAATTGATCTAAGTCCTCGGCAAACACGTCCTTCTCAATAAGTTCTTTCTTAGCAGGTACCTCCTCCTCCTTGGGTTCCTCATTTGTACTTTTTACTTCTAGCTTTGGGACGTCTCCTTTGATGACCATCGTTCTTCAGTTCAAGCACTAAGCAACCATATGTCCGAACCCTTGGCACTTAAAGCACTTGATTTGGCTTATCTTCCTACTAAACCCTCGTCCCTTCTCATAAGTTTAGGTCGGCACTTCAACATTAGGTCAGCCTTTCTACTCGGTTTAGGTATCAATCTTTCTGCTCGGCTCAATACTCAACTGTACTCAGTGACTTGCCTATCCTAGTCGACTAGTCGGCATCCTCATTAGTACTCGGCTTTTTCTTTGCCTCTCTACTCGTTGGGTGATCCTAACAGCTTCATCCATTATGGTGAATCGTTGAAGCTCCATAATATCCCAAATATTACTTCTTAGTCTAGTAATAAATCTTGACACAATTTGAGCCATGGTTCCTTCATCTCACAACGGATCATATGCATTTAAAACTCTTGAACATACTCATCATTAGTTCGACCTCCTTGTCTCAACTCCTGTAGCCAAGTAAAGGTATCTTGGAGATAAGTTGCCAGCACAAACCTGTTTCTAAGCACTCTCTTCATCTCAGGCTAACTGATAATCTCTTAATAGCCCTCTCATCTTCTCATTTCTTAGAAGTTCTTCTATCACATGGCGGCATATCTGGAGAACTCAATAGCAGTAGTCCTCACTTTCTCGTAATCTTCGTACTGATAGAAAACAAACATATGCTCCACCTTCTCTTCTCACTCTAAATATTCATCAACATTCTTAGATCTATTGAAACTTAGAATCTGAAGCTTCATATGTTTAGATGCTCTGGGGATTTGGATACACTCTTCTTCAAAATATTCCTCTTCTTCCACGTCTCCCACATTGACCAAATCAATCCTTCTCCTCACTCGTTTGCCTACTCTTTCACCTTGAATGAGTCGAGCTAGGTTTTGACCTTTAATAGGTTAAGCAACTTATGAGGTGTTTTACGCAGCCTCAGTAAGTTGGCAAGACAGCACATAAATAGCTCGAGTCAGACCCATCAAGAGGTTAGCTACCTCATCAATTCTTTTGAAAGTTTTTTAAGACTGTCGTCCATGGTAGATAACTCCACTATCATCATCAATACTAACATTCATACTCAAGTCATTCATTTTTCCTCACAGAATCAAAACTCAACAAACACTTCAGGAAATTAATAATTAACAACACAGCACTTAAATGAATATAGTAACTTGCTCTATTTCACAAACGTAAAACAAAGTATAACAAAACTTTGAAAACATAATTTAACTCGAACAAAACCTCCACTCTGATACCAAGATGGTATGAACTGTGACTAGAAACAGATAAGGCCGGTTACTGGATGGGTCAAAGCTTACAGAAAAGCTAGAAAGGAGTAATGAGGAAAATACGTGATAGAGTAGTAACGAATGAAAGCTAAGCAAAACCTACAAATAGCTCCATAGGATGTGATGCACCAATGGAACTTTCGAGGACTCACAGCATAATTCAATATGACACATGAATTGGTCCAGTGAGGTTACACACTACCTAACCTTGCTTAAGGGAAAGGATAAGAGTGATGTCAAGCATAAAACAGTAGAGTATTTACACTAGGAAGGAAAAATACTCAAATGTATCAATGATGATCAATCTACGGCTCACAAATATAAAAGATATTTATATCTAAGAATTTAGGACAACTTGCCTAAAAGGAGAAAAGACAAAATGGGTGTTACTCTAAAATAGTAATGTACAACAATAAAAAAGGGTAAAAATGATTATTCACAAAAGTAATAATTAGTGGAGCGGATTCTATACGTTGTCTTGTATACATAGAGATGCTATATTAGTGAGGTTGTTAGAAGATACGGATAAAGTAGTATGGCTAATTGGCTTATTTGAGTAAGGATGGCTTATGTAGTTCGGGGTCTCCTTCTCTCAGCTTGGTGATAAGGGTAACGCCGAATAAGTAAGTGGTCAAGCATGAGGGAGGACTAGATATAGTCTCGACCATTGGTTTCTCGACATTCTATCTGCAAGAGATTGGCATTCATTCAACATGGCTTAAGGAGTGACTTGGTAAGGAAGTACTCGACCTCGATAGGAGTTGGTTGGAGTAAAAGAAATCATCTCATCAAGCCTTCAAATCCTCAAGCTTGGTTATGAGTCAAAAGGCCAGTAACTTGATTCCCATCATTTATAAAAGAGCTTTCAAATACTAGAAATTTGCTTATGATAATTATAAAAAAAAAAAAACCTAAAATTGATAATAAAATTAAAAAATCAATTTATATTTTAGCCATAAATAAGTGTCAAAATGTAATTCCATCTTTTGCTCAAATGATCAAATATAGCCTATAATATTACAATATTAATATCATATGAAGTAAACAAATTTTACAAGATATTCATAGGATATCTTAAAATATCCGTACACTTTGGTCATGAACAATCATGTACTCATAATGTGCTAACCAAGCAACTACAACAACTCCTATTCAAGAGGAAATAAGTCAACCATAAGTTAAGCATAGTATCGATCATCAACCACATAAGTCAAAATAAGTCAATTAGGTGCATTTCTTTTTTTCTTTTTCTTTTTTTTTTTTTTTTTTGAGCTCTCTTAGATAATTTATAAGATTACATATTGGTATGAACAACTCAACCACTACTCTATTTCTAGTAGAAGATATAAAATAAAGTCAAAACTAGGATTTAGATATAAAAAAATAGAACCTTTTAACTTCAAATAGAAAATGTAGAAGTTATCGAAATTTTTGTTTTTAATTATTATATATATGTAGAGCTATAGGTCTGGTAGCATTTTATTAAATATAGCATAAAAAAATAAGTGACATATAATAAAAGAAAAGAGGCCATAAAAACTCAATAGTATTGAATTTTGTCTAACCATAAATTGGTTACATGGCATAATGACATTCAATAGTGTTGAAATTTGTTGCATTGAATCATAGATATACATTAAGTACCTCAAGTTGCAAACAAAACAATGCCAATTTCATCATATTTGTTGGAATACAAAGATGTAGGAAATCAATCTTTTTCTATATCCATAGCTACATATTATTAATATTAAGATGCTATGATGGGAACTTTTGGAGAAAATAGATGGCACTCATTTGTATCTAATAGCTACCTAGTCATATAAACATACAGAGCCAATATTGTGTGTACATCATCAAAAGGTGATTAAAAAAACAAAATTAACTAGATACAATTTGAAATAGACTTAAGAGATTATGCACTTCCACTACAAGAGAATAATATAAGTAACCCATAAAAGCAGTACATTATGTAAATGTCCTATTTTAAACTATATGTAAATGACTGCTTCGAAGTTCATATGAATAAATTATAACTTCAATGCCCTGAGTTGAATTAAAATCAAAACTAAAATTCAAACAAATCTAATCGGACCTAATTGTAACCGGACTTATAAGGCTTCAATAAGTAATGACCAAACTTAAGCTTTATTCTAACTAGGTGGGATCATCTATCAACAAGTAGTTAAACATTACATAATTATTGCTTTTTTCTAGTTTTCATTAGTTAACTGATCCTCAACAAGATTCCCAACCAAGATTTTTTCATCTAATGTAAACAAACCACAGAATTATCTATATTTATGACTCATTTTGAATTTGATGAGGATAAGACAAACTATCTAGTTAGGGATATGGACCATATGGTTCTTTGTCTAGTTTGCTTATAAAAAAATGCCATGGAACCAAATTGATGATTTTGGAAATTTTCATAAGCATAACTTAGTTCACTATTTTTCCTACACTTATCTTAGTAACAAAGAAACTATTTATCTTTCTTACACAGTGGCGGATGAGCTACCCTTCCAAATAATCCTTTTTTTAAAAAACAAAACTTGATTAGAGATAGCAACAAAACAACTCTAAAAATAAAAAAAATAATAAAATAAAATAAAAAAAGGAAAGAAAGGGAATAACCTATAAAGCTTAAACAAGTTGTGAATTTGTGATGAAGTAACTTAAGAAGCAAGTAATCCCTTGACTTATATTAGGAAAAACAACTCATAAAAAATCATAGTAGCAAGCATACAGTTTTGACTTATGAATATAGAAAAGAAAAGAAAGAGAAACCTTAATGCTTGATATTCTGACATATGAGTGTAACAAAGATAAAGTATAGATGGAGTAGATGAGAGAAATGAAAAAACTTGTATATGGGATGGGCCAACTTAATACTAGACACTAGATAAGTGTTAAATTAGCTTATAAAATAAGGGAGTACATGAAATCAATTGAAACGCATCTAAACTCGTGATTTCAGCGAGTTTATTGAGTTATCTCACGAATTTACCTTGATTTTGAGCCTAAACGACTTTATAAGTGAGTTGACTAGGGGAAGGCAAGTAGAAACGTAAACTTGTGCGTTTCTGCATTCTAACTCGTGATTTTGACAACACTACTAGAAAGTTACCCATCCATAGAGAGCTACATGTCCAAGCAAATATACGACAGAATTCTGTATACAAGATACCCATTTTTGTTGTATTTTCAATTATATCCTTTATCAGTCTATATACATTACTTCTTTTAGATATTATCCTTTTTGTTTTTTTCCATTTTAGGTAGGATGCCCTAGTATTTTGGGTATAAATACCCATTGTAAAGATAGCCGCATCAACTTACACTTGATATTAAATATACTCTTCTCCTTTTTGTGAACATTGCTCCTTGTTAGCTTGTTTACTTCACACTTATCATAACCCTTAAGCAAGGCTAGGTGATGAGTAACCTCATCAAACCATCTCATGCATCATATTCAGTTATGCCGTGAGTCTTCGGTAGTTCTACTGGTGCATCATATCTTTTGGAGCCAATTGTAGGTTTTGCTTATTTTACCTTCTTTGTTGTTTGCATGCATTTCCACCCATCTTTTTTAGCTTTCCACAAGCTCGAACCCACTTGTACAACTAGCCTTAGCAATTCTTAGATTGGTTTGTATTAGAAGAGGTAAATATCTATCCGGATATGGACAGGCTCTTAGCCATAGTGAGCCGACCTAAAAGAAGACCTAGTTCTTAGTGAATAAGAAGACCTATTCCTTGGTTGTTGATGGAGGTAGTTGCACCAGCATCATTTCTATCAAGCCGATTATAAGGATGAAATTGCTTACCTACCTACATCTTTAACCTTATAGGTTGAAGTGGTTTAATGACAAGGGCATGGTCCTTATGCATAAAAGAGTTTGAATAATAATCAAGTTAGGACAGTATGAAGATAAGATTGACTTTGATGTGGTGCCTATGAATGCAATAAATTTAATTCTCGGTCGACCTTAAGAGTATGAACAAAGAGGAATCCATGATTACTTTTTCAACACTTACATATTTCGGAAGGATGAGAATAGCTACTGCTTAACCCCTATGGTGAAAAGAAAAGGGAAGAGGAGCTTATTCAACACCTAAGCCTATGCTCATTGACTAAAGTTGAGGATGACTTCTTTTTAGCCCTGTGGTGATGATAGGAATCAATTTACGACAATCTTTAGGCTGAAGTCAACCTGGTCTAAGCCAAGCCCGACCTCCCTAAAACCCTCATAGATCTATTCTTGGTCAAGGCCGACGGATGTTAAGCAAATGTACCTATTAATTAATAATATAACGGATATGAGTCCAAATGTCAATCCCTCAAGAACTTTGACTACTAATACTTAATAGATCTTTATTATCTAGCCGGCAAATTCTTGTTTAAGAAACTTAAAGAATTTAATTTAAATTGTAGCAACTGCTAAATTAACAACTAATCAAGAATTATTCAAGAACTTAGCAAAAAAACAATAAAAGTTTGAACTATTTCTAAATTCAAATAGCTGTATCTAGATCATTGCTTCCCTTAGACCTAAAATGTAAATTCCATTAAAGATAATTTACTTCTTAATTTTTCTTAATTAGGAGAATTCTCTACTAAAGTTAATCACTTTCTCAAGCCAATTAACCCTAACTCCAAAATCACCTATTAGAATCTCTTTTCAATAGTATGACCTAACATTACATCATTGAACAAGGAATTCTCTATGTTTCAATTTAAAATTCCAGAAGGATTTTGCAAATTATCTCTAATCTTACAATAACCCTCATCAATTATATTTAGATCTAATCTTATAAGAAATCTCTTGATTCTCTTATAAGATATTAAACTCTAAATTACTACCTATGGAAATAATAACCTAAATCATGAAATATACATAGTTAAACCAAGAAAGGACTAAAAAATTAAATTTATCAAATAATAATCATGTCACATAAGTAGACATAGGTTCCATAGGATCTAGATACTAAAGATTTATTCTCTATACATTACAAAATAAGAGTTTAAAATCAAATTATACAAAGAATTAGAAGTAAGATTCATGAAATCCATAAAAAGGTTAAATCTTGAAGTCTTCTCTTCTCCTTACTCTCTTGAATATTCTTGACTTGAAAAACTCTTAAAAAGTCAGCCAGAAGTTTACTCTTCAAACAAACCCTAACAAGGCATTATATAGGAAGTGATAAAAAAAAAAAAAAAGGTCAGTTGGAAAAGACACTACTGTATCCCCCAATTGTGTACTTAACTGTAATGCGTGTTTTGTTCCTTCTTTTTTCTAAATTAGGAATGACATGACCGAGGACATGGTTATGTCATTTGGTCATATACTGGACTATGATACATGAAAATGAGTTCCAAATTTTCCTGGAAATGATACAGTCATATTATTTGGTTGTGTTGATTTTCAAACCTCTGTAACTTGCTCATTTTTGCTCAAAATTGAGTAAAACTTGTTTCTATCTTCTTGTTTTCTCACATAAATCTTTTCAAAAACTAAAAAACAAAATTTTTCTTAATTAAGTATCATTATCTAAAAATAAACTCAAATTTTAAGAGAAAATCATCGAAAATCATCAAAAATCACTATATAAAGTATATCTAATTTAGAGCTTATCACCAACCTGCCTCATCCAAGGCTAAGCTTATACTAGAAGGCCAAGAAAGGAGAGAAACACAGCTCAACAACATCTCTATCAACTTGACAAAAGCCATGGGACTAAACAATTGAGGTCCTAAGTTCAAAGATCAGCTCGGTACGGTACTAGGATCCAGTGCTGACCAACTCACGAACTTAGCAACTATAAGTCGACCTCATAGGCAACTTGGTCAAACACTGTAGGGCTTCGGTGACTCCGATTAGAACCTAGACATCTAACTACTGACCTGAACTAGTTTGGATCCTACACATTCTAGGATAGGTCAAATGACTTATATGCTAACCTCCTTGTTAAATGCACAGCCTTGTACACTTGTAAATATTTTTTTTTATTTTTATTATGGACCTAGTCTTTAAGGTTTAAGGCCTTGTATACTATTTTCCTTTTTACCTCTAGGGTTTTAGGATGTATTATAGATAGTAACTTTTGTACGTAGCAATAAGCTTTTATCATTAATTAAGTGAATATTCTCAAGAGCATTGTCTTCCCTGTAAGCTTACCGGTTGTGTTTGATTATTGAGTGTTATGTGCTCTTTAATCATTAATTTGTTCTTAAGTGAGTAAGTGAGTCACACCTAACCCCTATTTGAAACCCCAAGCATTGGTTTGGTTTTCGCAAGTTGTATTGAAACCCATTTTGAGCTCAACCCTTGATTATGTTAATGTCTTGGTGCATAATATCCATCCACATTCACATTCAAACCTTCAGTCCACTTGCTACTTCCTCTTTTCCATTTGAACTTCAAAAACCCATTTGGGTTTTAATCAAGCTGCACATAATGCTCCAACCAACCTTCGAACCTTGGGGCATATCAATCCTCCTACTTATACAAGCGTGTAGCCCTTTAAACCGAAAAGGGGGGTGGGGAATAACTATATTGGGCCCTTCCTTATAGCATTAAGACAATGTATAATCATAACCTTAGACTACTTTACCAAGTGGATAAAGGAAAAAGCTATAGCAAAGATCACAAAAAAGATTACAAAGAGTTTTGTGTAGAGGTCTATCATGTGCTAATTCGGGGTCCCTATGCTCTCATAGCTGACAATGCGACCTAGTTTGATAACGATAAATTCTAAGATTTCTACGAGAATCGAAGCCTAAGAATCCACTGCACCCTGACCGTACAACCTTAATCCAACGTTTAAACTGAGGCCATGAATAAGGTAATTCTAAACAGTTTGAGATAGATAGCCGCCAATTCCAAAGGTAAGTGGGTAACCAATTAAAGAAACATCAAAGTTATAAAATTTAATAGATGTGATAACAAGTTCAAGCATATAAAGTATAAAACAAAGCTAACAAAATTCGCCAAGACATTCATAAAAGAGGATGTACTATTTGTTATCATCAATAGAAATATGTGGGAAAGGACCCTAAAGATCATTGCAAATCAACTTAAGTGGAGCACTAACTTCATGACTAGATAAAGGAAATTTTGATCCATATATTTTGCTAACATTATGACCATGACAAATGGAAGTATTAGACTTGGTGAAAGCTAAACTACTATTAAACAAAGATTTGGAACTGTTTTATTGTTGGTATGACCGAGATATTGGTGCTATGTAGAAAATGTAATAAGAACTTAAATTGATCTTAACTTTAGAGAAAGAGACATATATAAAGTGTAGACACCATTATTATTCTCCCCTCAACAATTGGATACTCGATTGTCAGATCATTAATAAGAAACAATTAGTAGAGTGTTTAACAAAGATAAGATTATGTTTTGTTAAAGCATGAATAGTGAGCAAATTTTGGTGCATACTAAGAACATGCAAAATATTAGATATAAAGAGATAAAAATCATTGAGATAAGTAGTACAGTGGCCAACATGAGAAATAGGGAGGGCATTACCATCCCCATTGTTGACTTCATTAGGACAATCATATATAGAATGAATTGCCAAATTATTTAATTCTAAAGATAGGTGATGAGTTACTTTTGAGTCAAATACACAATTGTTGTTTGAATGCTGACAAGAGGTAGTAGCAACATGAGACATTGGTTTGGTTGGAATGATAAGAGAAGTGACCAATATCATTATAATTAGGACAAACAACAATTGTCATGTCAAGAGGATTTCCATCTTGTGAGTATAGTTACAAATAAGCCAAGCTACTTGTGAGCTGCTCATCCTCTGCTCATTTTAAGCTTAATTCAGCTCTAGTTTAATTAGAAAACAAGTTGAGCTTGAGCTTAAGATGAAACTCATTTATTAAAATGAGCTTAAGCTCACGAGTTGGCTTGTTTAAGTTTGTGAGTAGGCTTAGAAGTTTTATATATATTATAAATATTATATATCATCAAAATCTAAAGGTTAATATATATAATATGTTATAAAATAATATATAACATATAATCTAATCATTATTTACTATTTGTTAATATATTTATTTACATATTTTATTATTTTATATATTTAAACTCATGAGTAAAATTGAGATTAACTTGCTTTAGGCTTGCTCGATTCAACTCAAGCTTGATTTGTAAACGAGTCAAGTTTGAACTCAAGACAAAACTTGTTTATTTAAACAAACCAAGCTCAAGCATCTATTGTAGGCTTAATAAAAAGCTTGGCTCAAGTTAGAGCTCGATAATTTTTAAACGAGCCAAATCAGAGCCTTGAAAAGCTTAGCTCTTCATTTGTAGCCCTATTCGTGACATATTACAAGTGTATGAGAAGTTTTAGCAAGCAAGACCATTATGAGGACAGTAAGAAAGTAAGTTACCTTGAGAACCACAACCAATGCCGTTTTTACCGTTCTTGCCACGGGATTATCTATCGTGATCTTAAGAATTCTAACATGCTCCAACATTAGCGGATACATTAAGGGAATTAGAAGGACTAGCATCATGTTAGAGCTGTATTTCTTCATTAAGGAGAAGACCATAAATGTTATTAAATGAGATAGCTTCTAAGAAAAGAACAAATGGTCGATATGCTGACCTAAGGTCATCCATGATATGATTCACAAGATTATCATCTACAAGAGGGCTACTAAGTGTAGCTAATTGATTGACCGTGAGTTTAGCCCACTAGACATAGACTTTAATCAAATCTTTTCTACGTTGAAGATTAGCTCACTATTCTTTTAGTTGTTTGACTTGTGTCTTAAAGCCAAAAGCATATGTAGTGGTAAGCTATTGTCGTGCTGCATATGCAGTATCAGCACCAACAATTTGTTGAAGCGAAGGTTCAGAGACTGAGCTAACAAGCCAGAGAAGATACTCTAGATCATGCTCATCTACACTTGGTGATGGAACAGATAAAGAACTATCAATGTGACCCATTGAATTATAAAGTTGCAACAGCAGACTAAGTCAGCATTTTCTACAAAAGATGTTTATAGAATGCAATTTCAATGGTAATTGGTGGAAAACTTGTGAAAGGCTGGAAGGAATAGAGGAGAGAGGTGTAGTTGTGTAGCCGATACAATGGACGAAGTAATGGCGTTTTCTGGGCATGATGAAAGAAAATATGACTTGCATGGATGAAACAATTTTTATTCTGCCTTATTTTCATTGATTATATGTATGAGTATATACAACAATGAAGTACAACAATCAAGGCAGCGGATCAAAGATCTTAACTAAGAAAATTAATATAATTAAATGAGATGATTAAAAGAGAGAAGTCTACGGATATAGTATATCATCAAAATACAATTAAATAAGATATTGTAGAATGATTTTCTACTCCCATGCATTTTTTGAGTGAAAAATTATACAAATTTCATGTCTGGATAAGGATTTCATTTGGTTTCACTCTTTTCCTAAAACCTAAGCAGAGTTCATAATAAAAAATGTTAATATAATGAGAGAACTTTTATAAGTGCTAAAAATTGGGCCTTAATAATACGAAATGTGTAATTTGCATTTATATCACGCTCCACAAGTATGCTAAGTCCCAAAAATAGAATAGTTGATGTGGTTTAGGAGGTAAATTCATTTTTTACGTTGACGTAGGATTACATGGGCTTACCCAAGTGTAGCTAGCACTACTTTTTATTCAGGGAACGTTCTTAATTAATAGTAAGTGTCCATTTTTCTAGAGGAATCGCGCTTGGGGGTTATCAAGGAACCAAAAATTACAAATCACAAATATAATACTTCAAGTTGGAGCTAGTTGACGTCAACAAAAATCGGGGAGAAATTCAATATTCGTATTTGCGCGATTCGCATAATTACAGTCAACAGCAAAGCTCTTCACATCGTGGAAAAGACAACTTTTTAACCCAGTTTTCGTATTTATGCAGTTTATCATTCTAATTAATGGCGGGGGTTCTCGTAGTTTAGAATGTACTATTGCGTTCGTATTTTTGCAAGGAATTAATTCTAGTGGTTCTTCAGGGTCCTTGTTAAGTACTAAATACAAAAAACTTCTATTTTTTTTTCATTTGTTTACTTTTTTCTAAAATGTAAATAGATAATACATTGAAAAGCTTAAAATTTCTTTAGCATCATAATAAATTCCTGAAACAACACCCAATAATGGTTCCATTAAAACAACGATAAATTAGTGGTCAAATATTCTCTTAAAAAGTCAAAGTGGTCATAATAAGCCAGAAAGAATTGACAAAGGGAAGGTTTTATTCAACTAATAAAGCAAAGTACACATATACAGGAACAACAGAGCGTAACCAAACAACATAGGCAACAACTATCCCAAGTCATGCCCGAACCAGTTGCCTAATAGACGAGTTTTTTTTATTAACACTGGGACTCTATTTTGCCGTAACATCACATTACTCCTACTATTACTATCCAACAAAAGCTGATATTTACATTACTCAGGAGGAACAGAAAACACCATCTCTTTCATCATTCTCTCCAGTCTGACTCTGGCAGCCAACCAACCAATCTGTTAGTGCATTCCCTTCTCTTAGCACAAAAGTGATTTGGAACTCTTCAAGCAAGAACAGCTTTGCCCAGCACATAGTAACAACATGAGAAATTTTATTTTCCATACAAGGAAACTTCACTTAATATATGAAGCGTAAATCTTGTGCCTTGTTTGGTGCTTCTTTTTTAATTTTATATTTTGAGAAAATATATTTTAAAGAGAGAATTATCTTCCAACGGAATAGATTAAATTCGATTCCTTTTTTAACAAAATTATAATATAGTGTAGTTGGCCTAAAAACAAAAAGAAGAAATTTAAAGATATGATAATTTTGGTTACCTTAGGATATCTATTTTGCTCATAGAATCCTATGGCCTTGTCGTGTATAATGACAAGTTTTTTATACAATAAATTTCATTTAGAGTCAACTATTTAAAATAATGTATTACCTCTGTTTTGAAGTATCTTATATTTCTTGCATCTATATTAGATGGTGTATTTGTCTTTCCCATGATGAAGTTCATATTGCAAGATCTCGTTTCCTTATAAATTTGCAAAACTTTAGTGCTTTCGAATATCGTTCAAATATATTATATGCAAATACACTTACATTCGATAAATATTAGGAGGGATATAAATTTAATTAATTTATATATTGTTTAAATTTAGAGATCGCAAGGTAACTCCATTAAGTTTTGTTGACATGGAAATACTATAAAAATATAAAGAGGTAATAACTACTTTTCTTAGTTTTTTGAGCATTTTTTCATTTATATTAATTGTATTTATCTATATGGATTTTTCGGTGCTCACTCTTGAAGAGTCAATAGAGGAAGTACAATATGTGGATACAAAAATGATTAAAGTAACGAAAAGAGTGATGAGAAATTGGAAACCAAATTACTTGTTATCACAGCATTGAGTTATGTGTCTTTAAACTACTTGGTTTATGAAACCCAAGAACAAATTAGTTGCTCCATGTGTAATTCGCAACATAATTCGGTTGAAATAAGCCCATTTATCCATCATAACTCATTTGGATATTGACATGAATCTTAATTAGGTCATGATTCAATTTGTTCCAAGGTGCCAAAAGGATAAGTTATCTTATTACGTTCAATGGTACTTACTTTAGTTATAGCTTTCCTCCAATTGTATTTAAGAGTTTAAGTAATTTGTTTTTGTAAAACTTAATTTTATGAAGATATTTATTCCCTATAATTCTTTTAATAAACATGGTCACTATTGAGATTTATTTTTGATCTTTTCATCCATAATCAGGTCAAACAGGTCTTGCCAGGAATTAAGGATTATGGAACACGACATCTCTGCGCAAATTGCAACCCTTGTTTCTGTAGGATAATGATGCATTCATACGTGATTCCTTGGAAAGCTTGGACCCATTAATTACACAAACTTTTCTGGTTGCAAAAAGACACAGGGTGTTGCTTGGCGTCCTACATTGGGACTTTCCTTAATTATTACAATTACTCAACTGCAGTAAAGCCTTGCCATCGGCCGCGACTCCATGGCATAATATAGCCGTTTATACCTAATTTTAAAAAAGTGAAATAAAATAAAAAGGGTAGTTGGCAGATGGAACTTCCTAAATATCACCAACAACCGAGTTAATATAAGACAATTATAGGTGCAATAACCAAAGACGGATACCTGTGAACCGAAAACACGGAATATATTAAACATCCTTAAATGCTGTGCTTCTCATGGCGAAAGAAAAACAAAAACAACTCAACAATCTCAAGCTTTACACTTATCTCTAATATTAGAAAAGATTCATTAGGTACACATGGGGAGGGGGTGTAATTAATAGTTAAACTCTACATATGGCAATAGTTATCGATAGTTTCAAAAATATATATATTATTATTCACACTATTATATATTTAAATTTTACTAGTATTTATCAATTACTTATACATACGCATGTGATGGTAATATTGATAGAATCTTTTTTCATCTATTCTAGTATATGCCTCGTGCATTCAGAGTATTGTAAAAATAGTAAAATAATTACGTTAAAGAATTATGTAAATATTAAATAATTGTGTAAATACTATGAGAGAGAATAAGAAATTCATTCCTAAATTTTGTTATTTAGATAGATAAAAAAAGGTAGAATTTGATAACGCGTATGAATTTAGAGAGAGAGAGAGAGGAGTAAGAAAGAGTAGAGAATACTATTATTTCATACATTATACATTTTATATAGCACTAATACTATCATTTTCAAAAATATCATTAATCCAATATATATACGATTATCTATATCTATATTATTTAAGAGCAAACAAGAAGTTTTTTTGTGCCTTTTTTTTTTTTTCTCTTACCCAAATCACCTTTTATGATATTAATATTCCATATCATCTATTATTCAAAAATTTATGATAGTGTTATTTTACCATGACTATAAATGCTTATTACCTTAATTAACTTCTACATTTAAAATGGTAATTACCTACTTTCCATATCTGCTTTTTTCTCTAATCTCCTTAAAATATGCAATATTATTGATTTCAATCATTCCATACTTTCTCTTGATTTTCTTTTTTTTTTTTTTTTTGCCAAACTTTCTCTTTATTTTCTAATTTCCATTTTTCAACCTATTTAATTTCCTTTGCCCCTACTTTTGTCAATAAAATAATAAAATCTTTTTTATTTCTTTCTCACTTCCACCTTACATTACAATTCATCAAAAAAGATTTCTTCATTTTTTTTCCCTTTCCAAACTACAACCTTGTCCCCAATTTCTTTTTCTTTTTTCTTTTATTACTAGCAAAGAAAAATCTATTTTAATAACTTATGTTGGTTGCTTGGATAGATAATCAATAAGTTACTGTTTAATCCTATTGGATGACAATTTTTCATTATCATCATTTGTAGAATCGATATCTTATACACCACTTTCCAATTTATATGAATTATTCTACACATTTTTCACTCTTTATTTGCTTCTTTATCATTTTCACCTATATATGTTTGTCTTCAATCTTTTTTTAATAGATGAAACAAAAATTTTATATTAATTTTTTGTATTTTCTTATAATTGTATTGTACAAAATCACTCAATTTGTACCTTTCTCAATTTCTCATACCCTAGATGTTTTTTAGTTTTTCTCAAAATCTAAACTAGATGGTCTTTTGAATATGTTAGCAACATTATTTAATTTATCTATATTCCTTAATTTCTTTATTTGATGAAAAGTTCCATATTTTATTCATTTAATTATTTTTGGTTAATTAGTAAGCTTATTGAATTTTTATATTTTTTATTTCTATTATCATTAATATGAAGAAAATTGATTTGCAATTAAAAATATGATTAGTTTAAGGTAAGTTAACATATATCTCTTTCCTTCTGCCTCCATTTCCTCTTTAAGAATACCTTACATTATTCACATGTTTTATATAAGTAAACTTATTGATTCTTCATTCTATTTTGATTTGAGATCATGATTATGTTTTCATTGATATTATCTAATCAAATGGGTTATATAAAGAATAAAAAATTAGTATTTAAACTTCTTATCTTAGTTGACACAAAACACAAAGTTAGAAGGATAAGTAATTTCCCTTTTTTCTTTTTCTTTTTTTCTATTTTGGCAATTGTTATTTATGAAATTAAAAGATTCTTGAAAGCTTGAAAATTAAAATTAAATGTAGTGGGGAAGTTGGTCTCCTACAAGGACTTTATGGTTTCAAATACCTTATATCTACCAATCACCATCCCATCCCTTCCCCTATAGACCCACCCCCACATAAACATACCCTACCCTCCCCTTTCGAAAAAAAAAAAAACAAAAACGAAAGCAAATAAAAAATAAAAGGATCTATGTTATGAATGATAGAAAAGGGATGACTGAAAAATACAAATAGAGTTTTAATTGATTATTATTATGATAATTGATAATAATAAGTATTAAGTTAAATGTACTCTTATGAAAGATAGATATACTTGAATTGACATCTAATTACTCATTAAACGAAAATCATTATAGCCTTTGAAGGTAAATATACTTTCTTTTTTTTTTTTTAATGATGGTATGATCGGTGTTTTAGTAATTGAATATAAAATGTCAATAGTTTGGTTATTTTAAATATTCTTAAATTTTGTATCATACAATATTCTTTATCATTTATGGAATTTAGAGATTTTACTTTTTGAGTGACTATTATCAATTTCTTCATTCATAAATTATGTTGCCTTACACATACTTATAGAATCTATTCTAGAAGGGGAATCTTAATAGAAATAAAGATCATCACCATTGTTTGTTATATAAACATTTTCAAGAATAATTATTGAGATCTATATTTATTTTTTATGCCTTTTTAAAATACAAATTTCGATATCTACTCTAAAAGTTATTTATTAATTATTGCATTTGTATTTGTTTCCATAGTTAATGTTTATATATATTTTTTATGTGTATCACATAAGTTTTACGGTGTTTTACTTGTATATGTACGTGAGAAATTTCTCTTTTAATGGTCTATTTTAAGTTTCTTCATATTGTGTGCAATTTGGATTAACAATCGCAAAACTTACTCTTACATGTTGCCTTACATTAATATATATTTACTACTCATTAAAATATATTAATATGTATGTACTATAGTTTAACCAATTGCATTAATGTATATTCATTATAGTTTCACTGTTAAGGATTATCACTATATTATAATCTGTATTACTATTTTTCAACTATATACAAATATAATTATTACTATACATTCATGTGTCCTTACTAGAATTTGATTGTATTTTCTTTAATGTGCATTTATATATGCAACGAGGATGCGTAATTTGCTAATATAAATAAAAGAACAAATAATGTTGAAATATTTAACAAAATTCTAGTAAAGACACATGAATGTATAAAATTATTTATTTATTACCTCCTCTATAAAACCAATTTTTTATTCACAAAAGAGCTTAGAAAATTTTTGCCTAATAAGCTTCAGTGTTGATGAAGGATTCAATACTACCCAATTCCAAAGCTATCATGGATATTAGTATACTTAGGATGTCACACTAGAAGTTGTATAAACATTAAAAGAAAGAAATTGGCGATAAAGTTGAAAGTCACAAACACTATATTAAAGAAACAAATAAAAATAATAAATGCCAAATGTGCAGCAAATAGGTGTACTCTACATGGAGAAAATATAAAAATATTAGTTATTTTCACATTAATCATTTAATGGTTGACCTTATTTAAGATTGATAAATAGGTTTACGAGTAGTTGAACTTGAACTCGGACACAAATTTCATCTTATTTAAATGGGTTTATCCTATTTGTATAACGTGTCAATTTTCTCACTATATAAACCATTTGTAATCATATATTGTCATATTCATATTCATGGACATTTTTAAAATAGCCAATTGTATCTTCCATGTATATAAATAAATGATAAGTAAATACTAAGGGAATTTAAATATATATATAAATATTAACAATAATTTTTTAAAAGGTTTCTAATTACCAGTGCCAATTGTTTGTACCCTACTATATATAGTACCGATTCGTCGTGTATGTGTATACACGTTACCTATTTAGTCAACAAACCTTTTCCGAATAAGAACAAGAACCCTTTAAATATCATCCAGTAGTCAATAATGATACCTTGGCCGAATCCTCAACGCGATGCTGACTAGACGTGGATTTTGTGTATTTGACTCAGATCCCATTACTGGGATATGCCAAACTACTTTGGAACTAAAGTCAGCAGATAAAGTTTTGCTTCAACTAATTTTCATTTTGTGTTTTAGTGGCGTGTAATTAGTAACTATTATTATGGATTCTACGCATTTTTATTTCTCTACAGGACCCTATATAGAAGGTGACGTAAATATATATGTACATATATATATGATAATAACAAAGTTGCAACACACTCTTTGGTGAATTAATATTACTAAATAACCTTTTAAATGAGTACCCATCTCTTTACACTCTTTTTTTTTCCCCTTCCCTTTACAAACTCGTGTCTTGATCTTTTTTTATTTAATATGTTGTTTTCATGTATGATTTTCTTTTTTTTTTTTAAAAAAAAAGGTTTTTAGGCACCTTAATACAATTACGTGTTCAAGTTTTATTTATGGGAAAGTAGGAGTTGTCAAAATAATATATTCCCCTAAAAGCTAAGTATAAAGTTTCTATATATAAATTGTAATTTAAATTTCAAAACCTTTTATGTAATTTCATAAATTTTTGAAGAAACTAGATGCTTTCTTTTCCAAAAAAAAAAAAAGGGAATCTAAATATCTAATACTTTGTCAGATGACTATTTATATAATTTTTATATATCTATATTGAAAGTATTTTACAACATGCTGATAGTGTATCTTTGTAAGGTTGTGGGGAACTTGCAAAATAAGAGAGAGTTAGGTGATGGTGCTATTAGAGTTCGTTCCAATATGACTACTTGGATGCTTAAGTTAATATAGATAGAGAGAGAAAAGAGAATAGAGTGTTTAGTGTAGCAGACTTTTGGATTCGTTATCAGGAGTCTTCACCTTGTATACAAAGGGGGTTAATTATGCTATTTTAGACAACTGATAAATGTCCAAGATCTTCTCTTTGAGTTGAGATTTTATGGAGGGGATCTTGAAGACAAGCTATTAACTTGTTTTATTTGGCTAAATTTTTCTTATCTAATTTTCATTTAAACTTGTAGGCTAGGCTTGATTGAAGCATAGGTTCCGAGGAGCTTGATGGCCCTTGCTCTTACTAGTTGGAGTTGAGTGCTCGGGATAACCTTTGATGAGGTCAACCAAGCTTTGAAAAGCTCGATCTAGGCTTTAGCAAGGTCGATATGGGCTTTAACGACTCAACCTAAGCTATGTAGAGGTTGGCCTAAGCATCTAAGCCTATATCAAAAATAGTCTATTAGCACTTGTCCCCCGCTCTCATTGAAAATAAATTGATAAGGGGAGTAAGATTTTGGCGAGGTTTTTATGTACACATGGTAAGATTTGGATGGATAGTGTCAAATCCTTTCCTTTCCCAATAATCATCTCTTTGGCTTATGTGCACGCCTAAATAATTAAAACCCTAATCATTTTTCACCTTTTGCATTTCAAAAAGCATGAAGCTCTTCTCTTCTACTTCTTCTTCTCCTCAAACTCTTCGTCGAAATTCCTCAAAACTTCAAACTTTCTCTCACATCTTCAATCCTTTTATCCTTTGATAGGTATGGACATCATATCTTTAACTTCTTCTCATATACTCACTAACTAGAGAGTACAACATGCTTCAGGGGTTACACTTTGCCTGCACCCTCAACAATGACAATGATAGGTCCTTCATGGCATACCCCAAGCAAGGTAGCACCAATGAGTGGAGATGTTAGTATGATTTTAGATAGGTTAGTAGAGATTAAAAGGATTCCAAGGAACTTGTACCTAGATGATGGTGAGAACAAGAAGACGATTGTGCACTTGTATACAGAAGCAAGAAGTGATGACCTTTCCAATAATGTGCAATATGATTTGACTAATGGGAAGTTCCAATGTATCTATGTGTATTTCAATAAACTAAACTCCCTAATGACTGTATTGTTGAGTAATCCATAAAGAATGATTGAGTTACATTGGCTAAAGGTAACTATTTCTACTCATATTATAGGCATTTTGAGTTCAGCCATTGAATTCCTTTCTCGGACTTCTAGAAGAGGTTTGTTAACTACCATAGGGTGAATCTACGCTAGCTCAACTTAAATGAATACCTTATATTGGTTGCATCTAAAGCTCTTTATTGGAGTTTTGGGCTAAAGGCGATACTCGAATTGTTTGATAACTTCTATGGGGCAAAACGTAATAACTTGGTTGAAGGATAACATTACTTAACGAGCTAACATCATAGGAAGTTATTAGAAGGGCAAACCTCATCTATCCATGGTTAGAAGGAGAAGTTTGTTGCGCTTAAGTTGAATGTCAACATGGACTTATGGACATATTTGGTTGTATCGTCTAGGATCTTATAGACATCAAACCTTAGATTTCTCTTGCTAATCACAACGGAATCATCATACGGGGTTTGAACTCCCTTTAGGTCTCCATTTAAGAATGAGATTGAACTATTTATTCTCAGTTTCTTTCCATACAGGCTTAAAGCTTACTAGCATTACTAGGCACTAATCAAGCTTTGGTAGCTTGACTGGCCTCCACCTTAGGGCCCCCCCTTAGTTAGTATTAAGATGCAATTGTGAGCTTTAATGTTGTTGTTGTTTTTGTTTTTGTTGCCACCTAAGGTAGTGGTCCAATCTTAGTCTCTAGTCTTCTTTGTTGGGCTACTCAATTCCTTCATCTGAGTTAATAATATACTCCCTAAGATAGCAATGTTGAATAATGTCCTTAAGGGTATACTTCAATTGGACTTATTCGTCATTATTGTATCCTCTATCCCTATGGAAATCATAGTACTTGCTAGAGTTCCTACAAGAAGGCTTGCCCTTTGTCCTTTCGAGCAAACTCAAAATATCCCTTATCTTCGACCTCTATCAACATGGTACTTGTACGTTGGTTCAAGGGCATGTGATTTTTGTAGAAGGGAGTGATGCACTTTATGTCCCTTGCACCACATTTTCCTTAGACAACCCCTTATCAGCTCTAGGGCCAAGCCAGTCTTTCACTAAACCTCAATCCTTATCATGCTTCTTCTCTAACTTCCCATGTTTGGTTTCCCATTTGGCCTTAACATTGTCCTCCATGACAATGAATTTAGAGACTTGTTCATAAAATTCTTTAAAGGCTTATAGCTGGTTAGTCAGAGACTTGAAGAATGGTCAAGAAACTTTCATGCCATAAATGGCGATAGTTAGGCTATAGTCATGTTAACATTAGGAATTTTTATCATAATTGAGTTAAAGTAGGATAAGTACACTTATAGACTCGTCAGGGCATTTCTTTATTAGGTTGAAGTTAGAGGGATCCTTCAATATCATTTTACTCACTAAGAAATGCGAGTGTAACTAATAATAAAGCTCCTATAAGTTAGAGATAACGTTCGACTTCAAGTTGTTAAACCATGTCCAAACTACCATTTTCAAGGACCTAGGAATGACTTATAGGCAATTGCATCACTTCAACCATGCAAATTCATCATAATTTTAAAATATGCGAGGTAGGTAATACGCTATGAAGATTACATAACCTAAAGCTCATAATGCATAGCATGAAGTTTGAATAGTAAAGTGTTTGGATTTGGGGATTTTATGAAGAAAACAATAAAATGAAGGGCTATTGATGAGAATACATTTAGATGTGACTCGCAACGGCAAGCTTAAACTAGGTTTGGATTGAAATGGGGTTTAATATTATGCAAAAGTGGGTTCACATGGGCGAATAGATATCATACACTATTTTCCAAAATGAAGCTCACCATAGTCTAGTTAAATAATGATAAGAGCAAGGATTAAGGTGTAAGAATACTCAATAATAAAATCAAAATGCTTCGGTTTCTCTTTATAAGTTCAATAAGCTTATAAAAGGAATACTTTTCATTTTAATAATGTCTAAAGGTAATTACTAAATTCAAAGATGATGCTATTAATAGTAAACTATAACACTAGTGGTAATAATGTAAATATTTACAAGGCCTTTAACCTTGAAATGAGGCCCGTGAGGATAAAATAGACAACATATAAGCTTTATGATCAAAACTGTATATTCTAAAATGAGGTTGGAGGAGGAAGCTAATTTAAGCTAATTGTAAATAAGTTGAATCCAACCAAAAATAGATCAAAGGTTAGTCAAACTAGATTAGGGTAGATGCTTTGATGTTCCTATGTGCTTAGCTAAGTTATCTAACAAGTTAGCCTCCAGTAATCTAGTTGAGGTGTATGCTAGAATTCATAACCAAGCTGTGTAATGGATGGTGTAATAGGAGTCTGAATTAATTAGATTTCATCCAAGTTGTCCTCTTTTGGTTAATGCTCAATGTGTAAAGTCTTAGAATAAAATCTCCAAGCTGGTCTCCTAGCCTTGGACATCAAATGGATTGAGCTCGAGTTCTTTGCTAGTTGGCAAGACTCATACTTACTTTAACTTTGCAAACTTGGTTTCTTACCTCAACTTGGCCTTCTTTCAGCAAGTTAAGCAGGTGGATAATAGCTTGGATAAGACCCAAAAAGGTTGGATTTTAACTCCTAACATCACCTTAGGTTGAAAAGAAGTCGACCTTGACTTTGGTCCCTATAATCATTCAATGAAAGTACGAGGTAAATAGTAAACTAATCTGTCTTTCCTTTCCTTTTCACTAAGGGAGTTGAGCCATTCTAAATTTCCTTAACACTCATCAAGGTCAACTAAGAGCTCCTTCCCTCTTCCTTAATAGTTTAAGTGTTTTGGAACCCATTATGGCTTACTCACCTATCATAATCCTAAGGTCAACCCAATATGAGGTAAGTTGCATTCATTGGAACAACGTTAAAATCTAGCTCATCCTCAAACTCACCTATACTTAAATGGAATTTGAGCTTACTTATGCATGTATATCTTCCCTTTGTCATTGAACCATTTAAATCTATATGGCTTTAGGTATAGGGAGGTTGGTAACTTCATCTTAGCTACTAGCTTAGCAAAAATTACGTAGGTGCAACTTTCTCCATTGATTACAAGGGAATAGGTCTTCCCATTCACAAAACATTAGATCTATAACAAGTTTTTCTCTTAACTTCTTCCTTATGCTCTATTTGGTTCCAATCAAGGACAAGAACTCTCCTACCTCTGGGTAGACGTCTACCTCCTTAACTTTCTTAGAGTTCTTGCCTTTCAAGCTCTTGTCACTCTTAACTCTCTAAGAAAGCATCAGGCCCTCCTTTCACAACCATATCCCTCATGTTTGTGCATTATGAGGCAATGTGGCCATAACCTAATCACTTGAAGCATTTCACTTCTTAGATCCTTGTTCCAAGAACTCTTTCCTTCTTGACTTTCTTGCTATTAGCATGATTAGGTTAGCTCAACTCACTCTTCTCCATCTTCTTCTTATTCTTTCTCCTTTCTTCATACTTATCAAATTCTAGCCTGGGGCATTGAGGTCAAATAGGAGGCTTCGGATGTCTTCTTCTCTTATGCCTTTCAACATTTATGGCCAAATGAATGGCGTCATCAAAGTTATTGTACAGTTAAAGCACCATCACATCAACTATCTCTTTTTGAAGTCCACTTAAGCATTTGGAAACGAAGGTATCTTACAATGAGTCATGAGGGTCTTAAATTCTTGCAAGTACTTTTTTAATGTGTTTTGACCTTATCTAAGGTGTTAGAATGCATGAAGCATGTCTTGCTTATGGTAGTTTGGAGCAAAGCATTAACTTATTAGCCTTTTCATAAGCCTCTAAGATTGGATTGGCTCTTCTCCTTCAGTAGCACTCTTGACGACTAACTTATCCCACCATGAGCTTGCATATCTACATAAGGCAATGAGGCCAACTTCACCCTTGTATAGCCATCATAGTCATAGCATTGGAAGATCTCCTCAACTTAATGCATCCAATCTAAGTATTCATCGAGTCAGCTATTACTAGTAAAGGTCAACAACTTAAGTTTAATGTTCTCAAGGCCTCGATTAATAGTACGAGGTTCTTCCCTTCTATTCCAAGCTCTCTAAGATGCCTTGGACCCATCGCTTCCATTATAACTAAGCTCATCTCACTCTCTTCATCATTCTTAGCGATTTCTCTTTGGCACCTCTCTTCTACTCCAAGCTCTTTGATTCACCTTGGAATCATCACTACTGTTATAACCGAGTTTAGCATTGTTTCACCTAAGTTTGGGTAGATTTCTTCTAAGCTTATTTCTACTTATCTAAGCTAATTTCTATCATTATTAAGCTCATTGGATCCTCTTTTACTATGTTTAGCTATTCCTCTCCTTTTTTCCTTTTCCAATATGTCTAAGGCTTCAAACTAATCCAGTTAATTATTGAATCAAGTTAGTGAAGTTTTAGATCTAGTATTTCAAGTTATCAACTCTACATCTAAGACTATGATGGGGACTATCTTCACTATCATTCACATTGGTTTCAAATGTTTCTACTCAATAATACCTTTAACTTCTTTAGGGATTTTCTTCGAACACCAAATACATTTAAGCACTATACTAACACAAACCTACTATGACTATGATTCTATAGCTATTGATAGCTAAGTAACACAACCAGCAACTACTAACACTTCATAACAACAATGAAAATAACCAACAATAGCTAAAACAACCCTTAACAACTCAACTACTTAACTAACATTATCAACACTATCATGATGATATCAACGAAAAGACAACACAAACTATAACTCAAAAATAGTAGCGAAACACAAACCCACCTCTAAAACTTCAAAGAATGAAATGGGTATGCCCCAAACTCATGAGTGTTACTTCTAAAGCTTCAATACCAAGATAATACACTATGAGGTCCATACAACCCGATGCTTACAATGCACAGCATGAAGTTTGATTAGTAAAGTATTTGGTTTTCGAGGATTATATGAAGAAAACTATAAAATGAAGGGATATGGATCAGAATGCCATGTATGAACACCAATGGCACACTTAAACTAGGTTAGGCTTATGTTATGTATGAACACCAAATAAATGCCGTATATTCAAAAGAAAAAATAGATATAAGATGTTATTTTCCTAAATGATTCTCGCCACACTCTTGTTAAAGAATGATAAAGGCAATAATTAAATAGCAAGAACACTCAATAATCAAATGATAATGCTTAGGTTTCTCTTTACAAGCTAAACAAGCTTACAAAAGGAATATTCCATATTTTAATAATGTAAATATTTACAAGGCCTTCAACCTTTAAATGAGGCTCGCAAGGACAAAACAGAAAAAATACAAGCTGTATGGTCAAAATTATATATTCTAGAATGAGGTCGGAGTGGGAGCTAATCTGAGCTAATTAGAAATAGGTCAAATCCAATAAAAAACAGTTCGAAGGTAGATCAAAATGGATTAAGATGAATACTTGGAGGTTACTATGTGCTTAGTTGAGCTATCTAGCAGGTCGGCCTTTAGTATTCTAGCTTGAGTGCAAGTTGGAAGTGATAACCAAGTTATAAAGTGGACAATATAGTAAGAGTCCAAGCTTATTGGAGTTCATCTGAGCTATCCTCTTCTGGCTAATGCTAGAGCATGTGGTGTGTAAGAACAAGGGCTCTAAGCTAGTCTCCTAGCCTTAGACCTCGAATGGACTAAGTTTAGGTTCTTCGTAGGTCGGTAGGACTCAAGCTTCCTTTGACTTTGTTGACCTAGTTTCTTCTTTAAACTTAGCCTTCTTTTAATAGGTTAGATAGGTATGGAAAAACTCAGTTAGAACAGAAGAGTTTGGATTTTTATTCATATTAGTAGCCATCTAAATCGATAGTCCCATCATAGAAATCAATGACTCAGATGCAAATGTGAGGGGGTAGCACCTTATCTTAGATCTCTTAAGAGAATGATGATGGATTGAAAACAAATTAGGTCTTAGAATCATTCTTCTTAGACTCCTCAAATTTGGAGCATTTTGATGTACTATTTAAGCTCTCAGGGTCCTTATCAGCTAGGGAATGGTGTGATAGAACATCAAAGGGCTTAGCTTGTTTATTCTTAATGATAACTCAATTGCACAAAGCAATAGGTAATAGTGCAAAAGGACAGAAGGGTTGTTCTTAGTAGCAGGTGGTAGGGGTAGTGGCGAGGAATGGGTGGAGACATGATTATCTTCTAGCGGTGGTGAGACATCTTTCTACTCTAATTCAGTAATATGGGCCTTCAACTGCTAATTCTCTACAATAAAGATATCACAAAGCCTTTCAAGTGTATGATACAATCTTCATAATCTTGCAACCTTAGTAGTTGTAATGGTAGAAGCAAGGAAGCAACAGCATTTCCAGCTTTAGGTTAAGTGGTTGGGCAATGACAATGGGGTTGTCATTGTTGTTAGAGTAAGTATTATGTGATTTCCCTACCCATAGATATGAAATTGTATTTGTTATTAGATGATGCCAAATGTTGATGGTATATCTTTATATGGATGTAAGGAACTTGGAAAATAAGAGGGAGTAAAGCTATAGAGGTATCGAAGTTAGTTTTGCCATTGTCATTTTGATACCTAAATCAGTTTGAATATAGGGTGAATAATTGTATAGAGTGTTTAGTGTAGTAGAGTTTCAAATCCATTACTAGGAAGCTTCATAGAATGCCCAAGCTAAAACCAATGAATAGTCAAGTTAATAAATACTAATAAGCCCATTTCAACTATTCAGCCCAAAAGTTTCAAGTTTGTGCTAATAAAATATTTATAATCATAATCTTATAAACTAGTAACATAACCTTTAATAACTCATGTGTGACACTTAATCATGGGGTCTCATGATCTCCACCTCCTCTAAATACGCGATGCCCTAATTACGAGACCTTACAATTGGATCCAAATCTTCTCCATTTTCGATGTATGTCCCATGATTGTCTTTTTCACTTTGGATTTTTTGAAGTGGATCTCAAAGATGTCGATTTGCCTTAACAAGTCAAATTGTTCTTCCCTAGTTCTCATTCAAACTCGTAGGTTAGGCTTGATCAACTTAGGCTATAAGGCCTAAGTTCCAAGGAGCTTGGTAGCCTTTATTCTAACTAAGTTGGAGTTGGGAGTTTGGTGCAAGCTTTGATCAAGTTTGTTGAGCTTTGTGGATCTCGAACTATGCTATGGCGAGATTAGTATGCACTTTAATTGCTCAATCGAGGGTCTATAGAGGTCGTTTTGATTAAAAGCCCACATCCAAAATATTTTATCAATGCAACCAATATCACACATGTTTTTAAATAAGCACGAGAAGTATAGAAACTAAATGATTCAAATTTCTTGTTATAAAAAGAAGTCGTATCGAGTGAAGAACAAATGAACTGCAACAAGAAAAGTGAGAATAGCGGCACAGAACTAGTATTCTAAAATTCCAAGCAATCAAGAAGGAAATACGTAAGGTTTAGTGTGTAGAATCGATTTAAAGCTGTCTGTATTTTATTGAGAAGATGACGATGCACATGTTGGCTTACATCACAGGCAATGTGAAAGTGGAACTTCTAATTAGATTGTCAGTTACACCAAATTTGAACATATTACTTGCGGTGTATGTAATGTAATGTGACAATGTTTTCATTTATGGATGCATGTATGTGATGTGAGCAAGCAATTTAAGACACTCACATACGATACTCCACAGTATTTAGCTGCAATCTTCTTCTTCTTCTTCCTCTTTTTTCATTTTTATTTTTAAATGAAGTTGTAACGAATATTTTATATATGAATTCTCTATGGACGGTTTTTCTTTATTTCTTAAAAGTTTTTCTATGTTTGATGCAAACCAATTGCACTTATTAATGTGGATTACCACCATCTAGATTTCAAGGTTACAGGATGGTCTTTATTTGCTTCTCTATAGGAGACAAACTCAAAGCTGATGGTTTGTCTAGTACGTGGTCGGAATATTGTGCATGTTCTTGGAAAGTTTTGAACAGGAAAAAAGGCCAATTTTTTATTTTTATATTTCCATTTGAATATTTTTCTCTTTTCCATTTAAATCAAGATCCTATAGAACCAGAGCCTATAATTACCCGCAAGATTCGAGAGAATAAAGACAAACCCCTTCTAATGACAAAAGATGTCTGATATAGACTTATAAAATATTAAGCACAAGAGTGAAAATAACATTATGAAAATATAAATTTCAATAACTATAATTAAAATTATACTTATTATATTTGCACGCAATAAAAAAATTATATGATTTGATTAGATAATGAAATTTATCATTTCTTATTATATTAGGTTCAGTTTTGGATAGTAAATCCAAATTCCACATAATTATATTTTTATGTTCCATGGCACAACTGCAGTCTGAATAAAGCTAAAAGGTGTGAGGGACTTATAATGTATTTTAAAATTTAAAATTTTATTTTTAATCAACTATAAGAGTAAAAGATTCAAATCTTAATCCATTTCAAAATTAAACAAACTTAAGAAAAGCAAAAACAATAACGTCATGGAAGAAAAAGCAAGTAACCGAAGCTCTAAATTTCCAGCATTTCTTTGATTTTCCTTTTTTTTTTTCCCTTTCCATATAAGATTTTGATTTCTCAACGAGTGGATTGCATGGTTTGAAATTCGGTTGGCGTGGCGTGTTTTTGCTCTTGCTTTTTTGGGACACGTTAACTGCGAAAAGGAAGGAAAAAGAGTAGCAATCTTTTCAAGAGAAAAATAAATAAATAAAAAGGAAAAACAACAGCCACATTCAGACTCCAACTCAGCTTTCTACAACTCCTAAATAAAGCACAGTAACAGTGAAAAAGCACAGATCGAAGTGAAATGAATAGGATATCCGTAGAAAAGCTTTCAAAACGTACCATATTTTGAATTGTATCATTCTTCAAATTTATAACCCCAAAAATATTAGATACGAAAAGTATGATTAATACATTACATCGTCTTTGAATCTTATCGGTATTGATTGAAGAAAAATTTAGCTTTATCCATGAGAGAATACTAGTGTATTATTCAATATGACTATTTTGATACTTAAATCAGTTATGTATCTTTAAAGGGTTTGTATACATAAAAGTAATTAATAGGCCTAAGTGTACAAAGTATCTAGTAGATTATAGCTAGACGATAGTCTTATATTTATAAAGAACTGATACTGGTAGTTGAAAAGCAACTAGTGGACTAACTTACTTCCACAAGTATTGGAGAATAAGATCATAGCATTTGACGCCATCTAGATAAGTAAGAAATGGTTGTTAACTTAGTCTTTTAACCTTATCCAAAATCTTTTAGTCGTTAGAAGCCTACCACAGTTGGACAGCCCACATTCTAGGCTAAGGCTAGGGGCTACCTATCTTAAGTAATGAGCTTAAAAAGGATGAGACCAGCTTGAGGAGCTCATGTCTAAAAGGTTTTATCAACACTTGTCCCTCGGCAATCTTGTTGTCGTAGTAAAGGCAAGGAGGGGGGAAAATGGGCTGCTCAAGCTTATGGTCGATATAATCAAGGGAAAGTCCAAGGCGGAGATGTCTGAGTTGATGTAGGGGACAAGGCGAAGAGGTCCCAACTGGCATAAGGCCTAAGGAGACATAAATGAGTCAATGTGAGGCCGAGGTGGAGAGATCCAAGTTGATTAGCATAATGGCTAAGCAATTGTGACATACCTGATTAGGTTACCTTCTAAGTAAAGGTGAGTGTGATAGTTCTAAGGTAAAATATGAAAGGTCTAACCTTTTTTGTTCAAATAGTTGGCCTTCTGTCATATCAAAGTAGGACATATGTCTGCAAGGCTAAAAGGGCAAATTGAGGTGGAGACTTCACGACTCGAGGTAGGTACTCTAAGCAAAGGCGAGAATACAATAAGTTGTATCTCACAAGACTCATAAGCTAGAGGTGCTAGGCAGATAAGATTGAACTGGGCTCAACATTACCCGAGTAAACACAATTTATTCGGTCTAGGGTGTAGTACCATCAAAGTGTTGAGCAAGTTCTCACGTAGAAGTTAGAGGGACTTTGGGGAAACTTCCTAAGGAAGTGACTTTTCAAATTATAACTTTATCGCACCTGTTTTCTATACATTTAATGCGATGTGACAGGTGTCTTGTCACAACAAACTAGTATGCGGTTGCATGTGTTTTGTCTTTTAAATGTGGCAATTTGATCAAAATTGACTCCATGTGTCCACATTGCAAGTTCCTAAGGGATTCATGCTTATATGAATCCCCATAGTTGCTGATACAATTTCTATGACTCTCGATATATAATCTTATTGACTTCAAGACCATAAGGAATGATCCCTCCCTTAGAGGAGAGGACAAAGTTGATGCATCTCTGAGTTTGAATATATAGAGAGATACTACAATGAACAAGAAATGAAAATAAAATAGGGGGGTTTAGCAAATCTGTGAGCTATCTAGTTGGATATGACACATCAACAAGATCGAATAAGGCTTAAGACTCGTCGGATGTGATGTATCGATCCAAGTGGTAGGGTTGCTAGCCAAAATGCTTGCTAAATAGATTGATAAGAGTGAGTAGAGGAGAGTTTTCTAAGAGAAAAATCTTAAGGGTTTTTCATTAAAATGTCAAGTCTATCTAAAACCCCATATAAGTATTCTATTTATACAAAGTGGCAAAGTTGTAAATAAAATGACTAAAAAATGCCCTAGTGGCATTCTAGTAATTACAAATAAAACATGAAGACAACTTAAGGGAAACACAGGAAATAGGAAATAGGAAATCTAAATAACATAAACAAAATCGATAGTCGAATGAGATTTTTGGGGTGAGAGGTTAATGTTTGATTCTGAAGAGCTGTTGGAGACTTAGAACTTTGATCTAGACAAACTTGATTCTAGATAATCTATCTTATCCAAGGCTAATATGATGTGATCGTGGCTGACCTAACATGGCCAAGGTTGACCTCGCATAGCTGGATCGACCTGATGTAGCAGTGGTTGACCTATTTGATCTAACCTGGTACGGCTAAGCTAATATGGAATAACTGGGTAATCTCAACATGATTAAGTAGATCTTAGCCAAACAAACTTAAACGAGCCTATTGATCTCAGCAAAGTAGAGTAGATGGGCAAGGTAGGATAGTCCTGTAGAGCGAAACAGGTTAGTAGCGCAAAGGATGTTAGCAAAGCAAGACAAAACCATTTAGACCAGAGTAGAGTAGACTTAACTGATCAGAGTAGATCCAATAAAGTAGAGTAAAGTTGACTATAGTAGGGTGGAGTGGACTTAGTATAGTAAGGAAGACCTGGCAAAGTAAGGCATAAATAGTAGGCTAACAGAACTTGTAGAGCATGTCGGGTCTTTTGATATTGCTAAAGTTTATAGATAAGTATAGGAGAGCTCAGTCAAGATAGAACAAGGTGTATTCAAGAATTAAGGATAGACCCAATAGAGTAGGGCAAGCCATCCAGCACTAATGGAGCTTATAAATAGGTTATCCATTTGCATGGAGCTCACGAGCAAGCCTCCTACAAGAGTATTGAAAGTTAACATAATATACCCCTAATAGATATATACATCACCTCGGCCTTGATAAACTCCAATCGATAGTCAATAATAACTCACAAGTGCAACACTATAACTACTCATATCAATGCCAAGTAAACCTTTCAGATGACCTAGATATAAGAGTCCAACATGAGGAAGGCAAACGTAGTAATTCCTAGAGCTACCATCTATGCAATTTATAGTAGGTAATGGAACCATTTCAGGAACATAGGGGCTTAATTGCAACTCATCTTGGTCTTTCTCAATTTCACTGCTCGTCTCTTTAACAAACCTTACCTCTCCTTCTCCTACTTCCTTTCCTCTATCTTCTTTCTCATCAGCTTTCTTTGTTCGAGTATCCCTTTGTTGCCTCATTTCTTCTCTAAGCACCTTAAGCTGGACAAATATAACCTCTAACTATTTTTACACATCATAATGGTTATACCAATGGCAGATTCTTCTCTTAAGGCTAGTCGGATAACTTCATTTAAGCTTCTTACACTTGAGAGGTTAACATGTCAGGTAATCTCTAGCCTCAATCTTCTCACGAATCACGAGATAGTACATGAAAGAGATTCATGTAATTTACATCACCATAGGAGTGCCTTGTATTCCCTAGCAAATTCTTAGACACTCATTTGTCCTTGCCTTAAGGTAGATAGCTCTTCATACAACTCATCTTGAAATGATGGGGGTATAAAATTTTGTCTCATTATAGGTCTCATTAAGCTCCATGTAGTACTCGCCCCTCTAAAGATTCTTTGCCCTAAGACATTCTTCCACCAAGTTTTAGCAAGGCCTTAAAGTTGATCTTTTATGATATATTCTTTGTCCTATTTAAGGCATGAATACTCTTCAAAGACTTTATTAGCTTAGAATTCCTAAACTATGTATTCGTTTGGGGATCTATAACCATCAAAATTAGGTATTCTCAACCTTATATCTTCGTAGTCATAGTCATAACCATATCTTCCTTGATTGTCAAAAGCCATACTAAATGGAGGTATCAATTTAGTAGATTAGCTCAGTTCACAACAAGTCTTGTCGGTAATGACAATAACTATCCAACACTTAGTGATTCAAGAATACAGCAACTTAGATGCTTACATATCTCAGATCTTCCACTTCACTTTGGCACTCCAACTTAGCTTAGCTACTAAGTTGAAGTAGCTTGGTGCCTGAGCTTAGACACTACAAACCAGTTCGACAAGTTAAATAAGCAAACAATCTTAGTTTAATAACCTTAAGGGTATGATAGTTTGGCTTGGCAAGTTAATGGAAATAACTTGGATGTGTACGCCTTTTGCTGGTCTCAATTTGAGTAGCACTTCATTGGAATGACATGTCAGCACTTTTTTAGTTTGGCACTCTCTATCAATACAACAAGTCAAATAGCTTCTCTAAAGTGCAACAGCTCGGTACCTAATGGTCTCACTCCATCAACTCAATTTAAACTCTTACACTTCAAGCACCAAGCACTATATCGATGCCTAAGATAGCAACACAACCTATTAGCACAACTGTAATCACTAGTTGCACCAAATTGACTAGCGCAATACCTAAGGAGACCACCCCCACCTGTTACTGTTATAACAACAAAGCCTCCCTTAGCTAACACCTACTAAACATTACAAATTAATATCGAAAACTGTGGTTTCAATACGAACAGCCACAACACATTCCACTCACGATTGTTGTGATAATACGAAAGAATCCCATTGAACCATTGAAACCACAAAATTTGAGCACTATTGTTAGAAAAATTGAACATCCACCTTTAATTTAGGCACCCAATTCGAAACCCCTTGTAATTTTTACAGTTATGGTTTTGTGACTCTAAACCCTACAATAGTCTCTTTGCCAACACTCGTAAACCAGTTACACACTTCAATACACCAATATAGTAATAAGCCTACACGACTCTAGTTCTAGCCATTATTATTACAATAGTACAATGTCACACCAACCCATAGTCTATGTAACTCAATCTTACAAGCCTATTTCCAACTTAACTTTAGTAACCAATAAGCTCAAATGCACGGGTGTGCACAAAAAAGAAAAAAAAAATGACCTTCCTCTATTTTCGCAATGGAGAACAGAGTACAACAGAGCATAATAGGAACTAGACTTATTGACTTATAGGTCAATATTTTCAAAACTTACCCTAATTGAACCAACTCAAATGTCTATAAATGGAACATAACAACCACTAACTAGCAAACACGAATAATTCTTTGCAATAACTTTACATGCTCCCTTTCGGAACTATGCTCTAATACCAAGATGATACAAATTCATGAGTGAACACACGAACCTAGTATCACACGAAAACCAAGGGATGGATCCGAGCCGCAAGATGACCTAAAAACTAAGTGGAAGTAGATGGTTTAGCAAATCCCGTACACTAACACCATGGATATGACGCATTATAGAATCACACACAGACCTAAGTTAGTACTCGATATGATGCACAAACACTAGGCCTAAGGTTGCTTGCCACTACGGTGCGTCGTATCTGTACAGTTAGTGCTTAGGATTTACTAAACCATCAACTTCCACTTATTTTTTAGGCCATCTCGTGGCCTGGACCCACCTATTGATTTTCGTGTGATACTGGGTTTATGTGTTCACTCATAAATCCATATCATGAAGTCACTTCATTAGCACAACTAAATGATGCCACCAAAATGGTGGTGAAAGCACTGGATAAGGTGAGGCTCATCAATACTATCCCAAGGGATGCTTATGTATATGCTCCCTTGCCGCTGGCCAAAAACTTATTTGAGGCACCCGAGACAAGTAAAGGTTTGAGTGGACAAGTTAGTGGAAGCAAGGCTTATGCTTCCAGCTGGGTGTTGAGCAATTTTCTAGTTGAGTAGATTCCCAATTAGAGAATATGGGTGCCAAGGAGGGAAGAAAGTGTGCCCTTGTTGACGAGGGGGGGGGGGGGGGGAGAGGGTGCTTCGCTGTGTTTGAAAAATGCTTAAAGTATGGGCAATGTAGTCTGGCATAAGTCCTTCCCAATAAGTGGAGGGTATTGAAGGCCTTCTAGGGCCTATGTGAATACTTAGTGATAAGGGCCACCCTCGAGCTTTTTAACCAATTCTACATGTGAAAAAGGATAAGTGGGTGGCATACCTTCAACCACATCTAGGGAAGATACTATTTTATGGCCTCACGGATTTTGTTAAGAGTTGACAGGATGACTACTTATTGGTTGAGTTGCCAGATGAGGCAGACTTTCAAACTAGATGGACCAAATTAGTTCAAATAGGGGCCTAATGATGTCAAGGTCATGAGGGAGATTTAAGCCTTTATGGCCCTCAGACATGACTATGAAATTACTACCGTGGAGATGGTCGAGAGTTACTTTGAGTATTAGATCTTTGAGCTCTTCCTTAACATGAAGAAGGCTGTGGCGAAAAAGTAGGCTAAAGATATAGGTTTGTTTTTTTATGAACAGCTTCATCTATTATTCTAATGTGTAAAGTTGTCTTCTGAGGAATAGAAGGGTAAGGGGGTGGATCTTCTTTATTTGTGCTAGTTATGATGGAGTTAGTGAATGATAGTGCCTTGTATTTTGTCTTTGCTATGTTTTCCTTTTCCTTACTACTTGCTTGATTCTTTGTAAACAAGAGACTGGCTAAGGGGATTCCCCATCCCTTAGAGGATAAGCTAATGAGACGTCAGCAGGCTAGGTCAAAGCCGACCATGAAGGCCTTTGACCATAAAGGCAAGGCCATGGGATTGAGGTAAGGGGTTAGGGAGAACAATTGGCTACTAATCCTATAAGAATAGCTCTACCTTCTTCTACCCTTATCCCTACCTTTGTACCCATTAAGGTAGAGGATGAACCTACTAATACTAACAACCTAGACGTAGTAATGCTGGCCCCTCTAAACAAGGGTGAAGAGGAGGCTAAAGCCAAAGCCCCATCTAGTATAGCCAGGTAAAAGAGGAAAGCCCTCAGGAATGTTGGGGAAGAGGCACCTAGGGCTAAGAAATGGAAGCCCACAGGGAAAGTGCCCCTGAACTAAACAAGCTTATATGTGTAGCCAATAAGTCACCCCTATAAGTGCATTGATGAACATAGAGACGAATTTTTTTATGTCCTAAACAAGTTCAGGTTCCTAGGGATCTAGTTGGATTCGTTTAAGTATGTGCCATACATCTCTTAAGACTAAGAGCTCTACCTTCACAAGTCCAAGTCTGAGAACAAAAGGGTCAGGATAAAACTCTAAAGGTCGAAGTAGAAGATCCAAGGCAACGACATTACATTGTGGCACCGAACTCTCAACTATTAGGCCTCATTTGGGTCTTACAACCCTAAAGACTAGGCCAACCTTGAAGATCTATCAAGGATACATGGAGGCGATCCTATGGAGATGGTGGGTCACTTAAGCTCGCTCATTTGGTAGGTAAGCCTTTGCCTTTCATAAGTGATATCCTCCTTTATTGTTCTTATTATGACCTTAGTTTGCATTTCTTTGCAGTACCACAGCTAAGTATTATTCTAGCTAAACAACTACGATGCCATATAAAAAGAGGTAAAAGACTTTCAGGAGGCATTGCATAGGATCGAGAAGGACCATAGGAGGTAGAGTCTTCTTCTAGTAAATATTTGGATAAATTCATCAAAGCTAATTGGCGTTTGCATCGTTCTTATGTGCAGGTGGTTAGGCTCAAGGGGAACTTGAAAGATTTGGAGCGAAAGAGGTTTGTTATTGAAGAAGACGCTAGGAAAGTCAATAACCTGAAGGCTTTGCTTAATAATGGGCAGAAGAGCAAGGCCCAACTCTCTTAGAGACTAGACAAGGAGAGGGAAGCCAAGGCCAACCTTTAGAGAGAGGATGCCAAGTTGAAGGCATTGGTCTTTAGGTTGCAAATTGAGTTGGCGATGAAGGCATGATAATGTGACAACACCAAAGCTACATCACTTAAGCTAGTTGGTTGGAAAGTGGAGTTAGAACAGCAAATCAAGGAACTCTAGGGAATGGCTTTAGAGATGGAGGAGCTCATCTCCAAATTAAAGAGTGGGGAGGTTCTTAGTGATGCCACTACTAAGAAAATCGTTGCTAATTTTCAATAGAAGGAGCAATGGTTCGATGAACTAGAGGACATCTCCACTAAATGCGCTCGCTACTCAAGGAGGGAGGTATGCTCCCATTATCTTGATCGTAACCTACATTTCCTTGATTTTCTGGATAGCCTAACTTTTTGAGAGAAGAGAGAGACCTAAATGCAAGAGAGAGAAGCTACTTAAGTAGCTACGGAAGTCTAAGGCACCCCTTTTGCTGCTGGGTTAAGACAAGACACTTCCACATCCACTTCTAACTAAGCAACTTAGCAAGAGGTCACCCTTGAAGGTACTTCTTAAGGTGATCAAGGTTGAGGTGATCCTCCTACTAACCCTAGTTAACAACTTTCGACCCTTACTTTAACCCAAGTCCAATCTTCCTAAGGGCCATCAAAGGACCAGCCATCTAAGTAGATAGAAGCATTAGATTTTTTGGAACTGTCGAAGTTAGCAAATCCAAGGTGGTAATTGTTCCTTCCCTTTCTTTTTGTATTATAGGTTAGGATGCTGGCCTTAAATTTGTAAATCCCCATGTTATGACTAATACTTAAATTTGTTCATGTACTTGGTTATGCACTTCGATTTTCCGTCTTTTTCTTTTGAATGCTCTTTGCCTTTTTGCTTGGTTCACTATAACATGGACTAATAGTGCACAAGGGGTGCTATCCCTTGCCTTAGTTATTATGTGGGGGTTAGGTCAATAGTGTTGCAACCTTCTTTATTAATGGGAGTTCCTCTAGCTAAGGGGTGTTTCTCTTTACTAAGGCTACCCAAGGGGGTTAAGTCAATAGCGTTTTAACTTGTTTGGTTAATGGGAGTTTCTCTAGGTAAAGGGTATTTCCTTTTACTGAGGTCACATAGGGGGGGTCAAGTTGATGGCATTTAGACTTACTCAATCTGTGGGAGTTTCTTTAGGTAAGGGATGTTTGCCCTTACTGAGATTACCCAATGGGGTCGGGTAAGTGGCATTCCAACTTGCTCGATCAATGAGAGTTTCTCTAAGTAAGGGATGTTTTTCCTTATTAAGGTTACATGAAGGAATCAGGTTGGTGGCATTTTAACGTGCCCAGTCAATGAGAGTTCCTCTAAGTAAGGGGTATTTCCCCTTACTGAGGTTACTTGAAGGGGTTAAGTTGGTGGCATTCCAACCTAACCCATTAATAGGAGTTCTTCTAGATAAGGGGTATTTCCCTTTACTGAAGTTACTTGAAGGGGTCAAGTTGGCGACGTTTCGACTTGCCTAGTCAATAGGAGTTCCTCTACGTAAGGGGTGTTTCCCCTTACTAAGGTTATTCAAAGGGGTCAAGTCGATGACATTTCAACCTGCCTGGTTATTGAATCCATTTACCCTTTGAGGGTTAGGACTTAATATGAGAGTAAGAGAGGGAGAGGTAAATGCATATCACGTATGCAAAATGGAACATTTTATTCAAAATTTCAAAGGATTTACATAATAATACACTAATCAAAGTAAAGCCAAAGGTTGTCGGCATTCTAAGTGTACAGGATGAGCTTGCCATCCAGTCTTTCTAATTTATATGGTTTATTGCCCAAATTTTCTATGATTTTGACTAGGTCTTTTCAATTAGGGGCCAACTTGCCTTATCCTTCTTACCAACTCTGAACTCTTTGTGATTGACTTTCTAATCATAATATCTAGCTGTTTAGTGTTGGTAAGCAATTACCCGAGTAGTAACTAAGTCTTTAATTTCTTCGATGATGTTAATGCTGGCTTATAGTAAGGACTCATTAAGGATGATGTTGAATCTTAAGTCTAAATGTTGGGGAGTTCGAGTTCGATGGAGAGGACTATCTCTAACTTGAATGCCAAACGAAAGGGGGTTTCGTCTATAGATGTGCAGTAAGTAGTCTTATACCCCTACGAAATGTTGGGCAACTTGTTTGCCCAAACAACATAAGCTTAGTCCATTCTCTTCTTCAAACTATCGATGATAACCTAATTGGCTACCTCGACCTAGCCATTCGATTGGGGGTAGGCGACCGACATGAAGTACGATGTAATGTAATGCTTGGCGTAGAATTCCTTGAATCTAAGGTTATCAAACTATCACCTATTATCCATGATGAGGGCATAAGGGACCCCAAATCAAGAAAAGATGTTGTTCCAAACAAAGGACCTAACACTCCTATATGTGATTTTTGCTACGGCTATGGCTACGACTTCGACCCACTTGGTGAAGAAGTCAATGGCGACTATGATGAATTGTTGATCTCCTAAAGCTTTAGAGAAGGTGCTAATGTTGTCAATGTCTTACTAGGTGATTGGCTACATACTGCTTAAGGGCTGGAGACTGCTATTGGAGGCATGCTTTTGGCATTAAAGGACTTCTGGGCTATAGCCTTGGTATCTTACCTCATCATAGGACAATAATATCTAAGCTGTAGTGCCAGAATGTAAAGGGCTTAAGACTGAATGTGGTTGCTGTATACTCCGGCATGCAACTTTCTCTTAATACACAGGTCTATACCTTCTCGGAGGCATTTAAGTAGGGGGAGGCTGACCCCTTTATGGTACAAGACTCTGTTAACCAATGTATAGTTAATGGTATGATATCTTATCTTCTTTGCCACTCTTTGATCTTTTAGAGGCATACCCTGCTCTAAGTAACTCTAGATATGGTCTATGTACCTTGGCTTTGATGCTGATGTCAATTCCAAGACTTTTGCCGAGCCCAAAGTTATACTCTTTTTAGGTAGGTACTCTATGAATATCTTCATATCCCTCACCTCAAGCTTTTATATCCCAGTAGAGGCAAGTTTAGATAGCCAATCTACTACTAAATTTTCAAGTTAGGAGATCTTCGTGATGATCCATGAAGGGAAATCAACTAGAAGGCTCTTCACCTTCTCTAAGTACTTTGCCATGGTATCATCCTTAGCCTTGTATTTGTCTTAGAATTGTTGGATGACTAGTATAGATTCCGAGAAGATTTGTAAGTAATCAGCATCAATCTCTTTGGCTAATTTGAGATCGGCTATTAGGGCCTCGTATTCGGATTCGTTGTTGCTAGTTTTGAACCTAAACTAAAGGGCATAATAAACTATGATTTTGTATAAGCCAATTAGAAAAAGACTCGTACCTTTACCCCTTAAGGTAGATGATCTGTTAACATGGAGAGTTTACACCAGCTTATTGTTGCCAAGTGGTGCTTCCTCCTCTCCTATATATTTAAACACGAAGTTGGCTAGCACTTATGCCTTGTAGGTTGTTCATGGCTAATATTGGATTCCATAGGTGGTTAGCTCCATCGCGTACTTCATCATCCGTCAAGACGTATCCAGCTTTTGTAGCATAGTGCGTAGTGATTGATCTATAAGCATAATGATTTTGTGTGCCTAGAAACAGGGTCTTAAGTGATGTGCTAAGATGACGACGGTTAAGGTGAGCTTCTTTACTTAGGTATACCTAACCTCGAGCCCATGGATTATGTGGCTAACATAGTATATGGGCCTATGCTTGCTCCCATTTGCTCTAATAAGTATAGAAGAGAGTGCCTAGTTACTTATGGCTAGGCATATAAACAAGTCCTCCTTTGGGACAGGCTTAGAGATGATAGGAGGGTACATAAAGAAGTCCTATAGCTGTTGGAAGGCTATTGCACACTTAGAGTCTATTCAAAACCTTTGATATTTTTGAGGATTTTAAAGAACTCAATGCATCTATCTGTGCTCTTCGAGACAAATCTACTCAACGTTGCTACCATGTAGATAAGCTTCCATACATTTTAGACATAGGTACAGGACTTCATATCCTTGATGGAATATATCTTTTTAGGGTTGGTCTCGATACCCCTTTGGATGACTAAGAAGCTTACAAATTTACTCGAGCTAACTCCAAAGACACACTTCTAGGGGTTTGACTTCATGTCATGTTTTCTCATCTAGTAAAGAGCTTCCTAAAGGTCCTTGACATGATTGTTTAGCTTCTTGCTCTTGATAACCATGTCATCAATATACACCTCCATGTTACACTTAATCTGGGGCTTGAACAGTTTCGTCAACATGCGTTAGTATGTTGCCTCAGCATTTTTAAGGTTGAAGGGCATGATTGTATAGCAATACGTGCTAAAGTCGATGACAAAGGAGGTATATACTTCATCCTTTGGGTCCATTTTTATCTAGTTGTGCATTAAGAAGGCATCTATGAAGCTCAACAAAGCATATCCCAAAGTAAAGTTGACTAATTAGTTGATCCTAGGGAGAGGGAAGCAGTCTTTTTGGGCAGGCTTTGTTGAGGTCGATATAATCGACATACATACACCACTTCCCGGATTTTTTCTTGATTAGCACTATAATTGCTAGCTAGATTGGGTACTTCTTTTCCCTTACAAAGTTAGCCATCAGTAGCTTTTGCACTTCTTCCTAGATCGCAGCTTACCTTTCTAGTGTAGATTACCTCTTCTTCTACTTGACAGGCCATGTAATGGAGCTTATATTGAGGTTTTGGATTACTAGGTCGGGGGAGATCCCAAGCATATCTGATGCTGACCAAGCAAACCTATTCGAATTGGCTCGTAGGAAGGTAATTATCTCTTCCTTCACTTTGGAATAAGTCTTGATCTCAGCTTAAGTGGTTTGGTTGGGAGAGGAGCCAGCTCCAAAGTGAAGACTCTACTGGCTCTAGTTACTCTAATATAAAGCTCTTAAGAGAGCTTTTGATCACATTTGCATTTTCTTAGCCTAATTAGAGTTAAGAATTTAGCCTTCAAGTAAAGGGAGGATGTGATGACCCCGAATGTGTTCAAACTTGGTCTTCCTAAGGAAGCATTATATGGGTATGGGCAATCGATCACAATGAACTCTACTAGTTGACATACAACATTATCGTTGTCGTTAAGCTCCATATTGAGGGTGATGATTCCCTTAGCTTAGATAGTGCTCCAATTGAAGCTAATGAGATTATGGTGGTATGGCTTCATCTTGACCGACAACTTGGTCCTCATCATTTTGTATGTATGGAGGAAGAAGATATTAGTAGAGCTGTCTTGAAGTTCATGATCTTCATCCCTATGATTAGGGAGTCCTAATGAGGGGCATCTATCCCCTCTAAATCTTCATTAGAGAAAGAGATTGAAGTGTCCAACTTCTGTCTCTTCTTCCTCATTGTTAGCACTTTGAGTAGGGTGTTAATTGAGCTATTAGTGCTTAGCTAGCTCATAAGGTATGGTCCCCCAACAATTATGTTGATAACGCTGCTAGAGGTATGGTTATTGTAATGGTTATCATTATGCTCTGCTTGGGCATCCTTGGTCCGCCACCTTTGAGGTACCCTATCTTCCTCGTCATTAGAACAGTCGTTGTTTTTCTTTTAGGCCACATATTCACTAAAGAAGCCTCGGTGAAAGCATTCATCAGTTATATGGCTGTAGTTACTGTAGAATTAGTAGTATTTGTCTAAGTTTTGATGACTAGGGTTCCCTTTCATCTTAAGGGTTCCTTACAACAGGTTTATGTACTTTACCTTAGAGTAAACTTGGGTAATGGGTTTATTTAGAGGGGTGTGCTAAGTGTAATGGGAGGGAGAAGTGAGTCTCACTCAACTTAGCACTTCTTCTTACTTTAACCTTTCCCTTTTGATCTACTTGACGTCCTACCACCAAGGTGATCTTTAATGGACAATCTTTTCTTGTCTTGTTTACCACTCGATCTCTCTCAGTTGGCATCGTGCTTAGCACAAATATTGTCCTCCTGGTCTATGGATTTTTAGGCCTTATTCTAGAAATTGGCTAAGGTCTTTAAGTTGCCCTTGGCAAGTGATCAAAAGAAATCTCATGAAGGTCAAATGCTGAGTAGAGCGGCATGTATAACAACTTGCTCATCTGGTTGAGGGATCTCGACCAAGGCATTGTTGAACTAGGCCACAAATTTACATAGAGTTTCACTTTCACCTTGCCTAATCAAGTACAAAGACAATGTATCGTTAGATAGGGGCTTGTTAGCCTTAAAGTGGAGATTGAACTTCTATACTAGCTCATCAAAGGAGCTGATGGAGTTCTCATGAACTTTCGTCAGAGTGCTTTGGAAAGTCTTGCACATTGTAGCATCTCCATGACCATGGGGGTTCATGAAGGTGTGGAGGTAATCATCAAGATCACCTATACCATCGAATTAGTCTAGGGTTAGAAACTTGCTATTAGGGGGTAACATTTTATCTTAAGCACTTCTAGTGAAGGGGGTTTTGTTGTTGGTGACTAACCTAGTATTGCTACTCCCTTACTACTTAAAGAGCCTCCTCATGATTGTATAGAGCTCATTGAGGTCGACATCATGGGCTAAATGAGCTTGGTGTGTTGTAGATTGCGCTAGTACTCCCTAGGAGTCAGCTACTTGCTCATTTCCTACCAAGGCTTAGTCACGAGTGGCCGCAAACCATGCTGGCTATTGCTGCATTAGGGGGACCAAATGGTGGATCCATGCCATTCTGTTGTTACGGGTAGTGGTTGTTCTACCTAGTACAAGCGTTTGAAGCTTTGGGAGGTTAAGTCTATACACTGTAATTCTTGGCTTCTTTAAGGCGAGCATGGAGCTGGCTATTATAGGTAGCATATTCCTTTGCTAAGCACTCCTCTAATGTTTCCTTGAAAGATGCTGGTTCTCAGTGGGTTGGTTATTTACTAACTAGCTATACTCTAGGTCATTAATACGAGACATGGTGTTTTTAAGAGAGTGTTTAGTTCGTTTGGGTAGGAATTAGGATCAGAATTCCTATAAACGACACCAAATGTCATCTTAAGAATCTTGTTGGTATTGATTGAAGAGGAATTTGGCTTCGCGCAAGTAGTGAGGGTTGTAAAAAAGAACATAGTGAGGGAACGTTAAGGTGTTGTTCAATATGATCATTTTGATATTTAAGTCAGTTGTATGTTTTTGGATAGTATGAGAGCTTAAAAGTAATTAGTAGGTCTAAGTATGCATAGTGTCAAGTAGATTACCGTGAAGTGATGGTTTTGCATTTGTAAAGGAGTGACGCCAACAATTGGAGAGCAATTAGTGGGTAAGGCCAATTCCATAAGTATTGGAGAGTAGGATTATTGTGTCCAACATAGTCTAGATAAGTAGGAAATGATTGTTGATTTAGTCTTTTGGTCTTATCCAAAATCTTTTAGCCGTTGGAAGCTTGCCATAATTGGACAAGTCGAATCCTAGGAAAGGGCCAAGGGCAGCCTATCTTAAGTAGTGAGCCTAAAGAGGTCAAGATAAGCTTGAGGAGCTTATGTCCAAAAGGCTATATCAACACACTAGATTTTCATTTTCTTATATAGCAAAATTTAATCCCCTTATGAAGAGCTATAAAATGAAGGTCGTCATATGTTGAAATGTTAATTATAATACTCAATAATAAATGAAGAATAATTATATATCTCAATTTATTCATAATATAATCATACAAATATAACTATAATTTTGTAATCATAGTTATATTTTGGCCAAAAAAGAACTATAATTTTGTAACAATCTTATAAATAGCATCTTTTATGTTTATTATAAATCATATACTTTCTTAAGATTTCATTTTTAAAAGCTATATAATCTATAATATGGGCAAGAATAGCCTACTTTAAGAATTTAGTACATTTCATTAAAAGAAAATTGATGGGCATTTCCTTTTATTTTTTTGGCAATATCATGGTTCTCCAGGCATTCACGTTAACTTTATCCAACTTATAAATAAGTATGGCTTTGTCTTGAGTTTTGCATTAACCTCAAAAGCCTGAAGTTGAGCACACGTGATGAAAGCTAACAAGTATTCTCCCCTCTCTCTCTCTCTCCTCCTCCTCTTCTCTTGATTCTCGTCCTTACTGCCCCCATCGTCTCTATCTCCCCTACAAGCTGTACCCAACCTCACACCTTTTGTCTCTGCGCAATCATTCATAGATCCATAACAACCCACCGTCCCTGCTCTCTCTCTCCTCTGTTTTCTATATTTTCCATTTATTATTTCACACCGTTAATAATCTCTGTCAGATTCACGCTTACTCCCACACACCGTCTCACTTGCTCTCTATATTAACTCCACACCCCCAACACACACATCTCTCTCTGTCTCAAAAATGGCCAAGTTCAACACTTTACTGGCTTTACCATCTCTTCTTCTTCTTCTTCTGGGTTTGTTTTTCTTTTCCGATGCGCAAAATGAACCCACAAGAACTACTTACATCGTCCATATGTCCAAATCCCACATGCCTTCCTCCTTCCAACACCATTCCCTGTGGTACGATGCCTCCCTTAAATCCGTGTCCGACTCCGCAAAGATTATCTACACCTACGACAATGCTATACACGGTTATTCCGCACAGCTGACGGAAGAGGAAGCTGAGAGTCTAGAGTCCCAAGCGGGGATTCTCGGGGTGTTACCAGAATTGCGTTATGAGCTTTACACTACTCGGACCCCGGAGTTCCTCGGACTTGTAACGAGTAATACGCTGTTGCCTGACTCCAGTTCCCAAGCGGATGTGGTTGTCGGGGTGTTGGATACGGGCGTTTGGCCTGAAAGTAAGAGTTACGATGACACCGGGATGGGTCCCATCCCGAAATCGTGGAACGGGACGTGTGAAACCGGGACGAACTTCACTGCTGCTAATTGTAACCGCAAGCTAATCGGGGCGAGGTACTTCTCTAAAGGATATGAGGCTACTCTTGGACCTATCGACGTGTCCAAGGAGTCGAAATCCCCGCGGGATGATGACGGTCATGGGACACATACGTCGTCGACAGCTGCAGGATCGATCGTTGAGGGAGCGAGTTTATTTGGGTATGCTTCTGGGACGGCCCGTGGGATGGCGCCTCGTGCCCGAGTTGCTATCTACAAGGTTTGCTGGATCGGTGGCTGCTTTAGTTCCGATATTTTGATGGCCATCGAGACGGCTATTAGCGACAATGTTAATGTCTTGTCGCTATCCCTTGGAGGCGGCACATCAGATTTCTATCGTGACAGTGTTTCCATCGGAGCGTTTGCTGCAATGGAGAAAGGAATTCTCGTCTCCTGCTCGGCGGGAAACGCCGGGCCGAGTTCATATAGCTTGTCGAATGTTGCCCCATGGATAACAACTGTTGGGGCGGGGACTATAGACCGGGATTTCCCCGCTGTCGTTAGCCTTGGAAATGGGAAGAATTTTTCGGGTGTTTCGCTGTATAGTGGACCTTCTTTACCTGGTAAGTTATTGCCTCTAGTTTATGCGGGAAATGTTAGTAATGCTACAAATGGGAACTTATGTTTGACTGGAACTTTGGATCCCGCAAAAGTTTCGGGGAAGATCGTGTTGTGTGATCGTGGAGTGAGTGCTAGGGTTCAAAAAGGTGCAGTGGTGAAGCAAGCCGGCGGCGCTGGGATGGTGCTGGCCAACTCGGCGGCGAATGGGGAAGAGCTAGTGGCAGATGCCCATTTGTTGCCTGCCACTAATGCTGGGGAGAAAAATGGTGATATGATTAAGAGTTATCTATTCTCTGATCCAAATCCGACCGCAACAATTTTATTCGAAGGCACCAAGTTGGGAATCCAGCCATCTCCCGTGGTGGCAGCCTTTAGCTCCCGGGGGCCTAGCTCCATCACCCCTGAGATACTGAAACCCGATATGATTGCCCCAGGTGTGAATATCCTCGCTGGGTGGTCTGGGGCAGTTGGCCCAACCGGATTATCGGTGGATGATCGCCATGTGGCCTTCAACATCATATCGGGAACATCAATGTCTTGCCCACACGTCAGCGGTCTGGCTGCCCTGATCAAGGGCGTGCACCCTGAGTGGAGCCCCGCCGCGATTAGGTCTGCCCTCATGACCACTGCCTACGTAACATACAAAAATGGGAAGAAGTTGCTAGATGTGGCTACGGGAAAATATTCCACCCCATTAGATCACGGGGCAGGGCATGTCGACCCTGTGAAGGCACTCGACCCTGGGCTTGTTTATGACCTCACCGTGGATGACTACACGAATTACTTATGCGCATTGAACTACACTCCTTCACAAATCACTATGGTTACGAAGAAAAATTTCACTTGTGATGCGGGTAAGAAGTATAGCATCAATGACCTGAACTACCCTTCATTTGCTGCTAATTTCGACACAACACAAGTGGGCAATTCAGGGTCTACTGTGAAGTATTCCAGAACACTTACCAATGTGGGCTCAGGAGGAACCTACAAGGCAACCGTCAGTTCAGATTCATCCAGCATGAAAATTTCGGTTGAGCCGGACACACTAACCTTCTCCCAACCACATGAGAAGAAACCCTATACAGTTACAGTAACCGCAAGTTCAATGCCTTCAAACTCGAATAGTTTTGCACGGTTGGAGTGGTCAGATGGGAAGCAGACAGTGGGGAGTCCCATGGCATTTAGCTGGACTTAGTCACCTATCAAAGAAATAAAAGGAGAAGAAAAAGTAACAGATTTTATAGGAGAGAGATGGTTTTTCTTTTTCATGACTCTGTTCAATCAGGAGTAAGAAATGTCAATTGTGTATGCAACTTTATTTTAGTTTAAATTCAACGTTTGAAATCGAATATCCAGGAAAGGAAGAATAATGAGGATTGGATTTAGTGTTGGATGTTTCACAGCTTTCTTAAAAACAAAGGAACATGAATATTAAGCAGTTGAATTTGGAATGCCAAATTTATGGATATATGGATGCAATTTGCAATGCAATTACAAGCTTAATGGAAACAAGGTCTTATAGGAACAACTGAAAATTGGCACCGTATTCCTATTCCGTGGCCTGTTCAAGTTCTCATTGTTTTGTTATGTGTCATTATTCCTCTGCTCTAATCATCTGCTGGAAGAACCAGGAAATGTGAAAAATTAAAATAAACATCATGGACATTATCTTCATGTATTGATGGCTCCTTAAATGTGGATTGGTTTACTCTTCAATCGGCTTCAAGGCAAGTTGCTTAGATAAAGATCTTGAAGAAAAGAATTGGTAGGCCTATGGTTACAACTAACAAATACTAAAACGAGGACCATACTGTGGTTTTAATTAATTTTCATTAATATGCACAAGAAGGTAAATGGAGTTTTGATTAAGACTTGTCACATCATCTCAAATTTAGTAAAAGCTTAAAATGTCTTGCGTAGAATCTTAGGTTAATGCAGTATCTAAGAACCTTCTGTGCATTCCATCTCCATGGAATAAACGTCTGCACAATTTAATTTTTAACTGTTTTTTTTCATTGAAATAATGGTGAGACATAGTAGACGACAAACAAATTTGATTTTGTAGCTCATGGGCACTAAATAGCTCAACTAAGCTATCGGAAGAAATTTGGAGGGAAAAAAAAAAAAAAGAAAAAGAAAAAAATACTAGCGGGAGAAATCAAATTTCAAGAAATTATTTACCAAAAAAAAAAATTTCAAGAAGTTATTACTCTTAGTCCATATATATATATATATATATATTAACAAATCTCTTACCAAAATAGAAAATTTGATTCACAAAACTTATTTCACGAAAATGGCTATTCAATTTCACTTTTACGAAACGTGTTGTAAAAATTGAAGCAAGTAATTTAAAAGAAAACCAGCTCTTTATGAAGTGAATTTGAATGTATACAAGGACATTTAATTTTTTTTTTTTATTTTAAAAAAAGAATCTTTCATTCATATAGCAAACAAAATACAAAAGGTAAGTATTATCACCTACTCATGAAGTCTCTTCAATTTCTGTCTTCTCCGACTAAGAGAATTTTTCCTTGCATGCCATAACAATAGTTAGGTATTTCAAATTTGGATTAACATTATCATTTAATAGCAAAGTAGCCACTCTTGAACCAATATTGCTATGGATGTTTTTCGGATTTCCTTCAAGGAAAAAATGTGTCCCCAATATATTCTCCATAATTTAACTGCTAGTATATCAATTTTGCCGCCTTCTTTTTTTTTTTTCTTACACTAAAACCAAAAATCCATCTACCTTGATGATTCATAATTTCTCCTCCCATTGAGGCTTGCTCATGCGGGGGAATCAAGCTATCAGTATTTAATCTATTCCAACCTTCTCTTGTTTTTAGGGCATCAAGATTTTGCTGTTCAAATAGTATATAATTGCTTGTTTATTCTTAAGTGCATCTAATTGATTGTGAGGAGGCTCTCACCTAATATCTTGCCCAAATAATTTTCTATTACTTGTATCCTAATATAGGCAAGTGTATATATCAGTTTTATAATTTAACAGATATGGGTATGGATGTCAATTTCTCGAAGCCCATATGTAACACTCCAGAACATGGGTAATTACAACTTGCCACTAGTCTCTATAATCTATTGACACATTAGGCATATAGAATCCACCAATATATATGTCCATATACTTAAATCATCACTTGTCACCTATATTGACTTTCATGCAATAATTCTAAGATGTCTTAAACACATTCACAATTTACTAAAATTTACATAAAGATCAGACGTATTGTTACACTCCAAACAAAAAGAGTCGTAATAGTCTCGTAGTACAAATTAACTTAAGATAGAAGCTGACATTACAGTTACTATTGTAAATATAGTTCACACAAGGTATACATGACTCAACCAGCTTGAAGTATCCACTATGATAGTTGTAAATAATTAAACTTGTGATAGAGCTTTGCAAAATACCTGTTTTATATAACTTATTGTACGATAACATAATAGTATTTACATAAACGTTACACACTTAGAGTTATAATTTGCAATCAGAGTTTACCAAAAGCTATAGGTTTTAAAGTTTATTTACAATAAGACAGAAAATTAGTGGGTATCCTACAAAATTTCCAATTAATTTCCTTAAAACTCAAGAAAAATCAAAATCACATATTTAATGGATTCCTCATTCCTCACTTTTCTAGCCAATTGCATACTAACTTGGGATTGTGATATTTAAACATCTTGACCTTCACTTTTTACCTATAAAAGAGTCTATGGGAATATAAGCACCATTAACTCAGTAAGTGAGAAAAAGTTAGAAGAGTACCATACAATCACAAACAATGATTATTAATTATAATAAAATGCAATACAATCAATCATTTGAAACATCGTACAATGTTATCTAGACCATTGTGAGATTTAAAGAAATTACATCAACTCCAACTTGAATTGAGGAGTTTTATTGTGACTTAAATCAAACTAAATACAATTTTATGTAATGGAGAATACCTTCCTCTCGTAACTATTTTCAAACTATAGCTCTCACCTTTATCGCGACTTCCTTCCCTATCACTCAGTTTAATTAAGGATAGGGAAAAAGATTATTTCAATTATCCTTATTAAAGAAAGTTGGTATTTGGCCTGACACTCCTAATCATACCCCTAATAGTTGCTATGCATATCCAATTAAGTTAGCAGTCAAATCACTCTTACTTCCATTTTAGGGTAGCTAGACAAATTCACAACAAAATAAAATAAAACAAAGTAATCATGCAGAATAGCATGGTAAGGAGTTTAACTCTTGTCACAATCAGAATATCAACTACACACATGGCACACGCACAAATAACTAATTTATAACTATAATGAAAATGCTCTTAAGCTTTTAGATACTTTAATACAGTATCTTAACAAGTGGTAAAGTCACGATCTCAGCTTATCTATCCAAATACTCACTATGAAAGACTCGTGTCTTCAACGATTTGATTACTAAAAAATCTTATATATATATATATATATACAAAATTTAGATTTAAACAAAAACATTAGGGTTTTATCTAAATGTATTATATTAAACAGTTATATATATATATATATATATTATTTTCCTTATATAACAAAATATAGTTTTATTATATAAGTCAGGTTAAGTTATTAGTTATTAATAATATATGTAATTATACTATTACGTATAAATATATCTTTTTGATCGTATTGAAACGTAATTTTAATCAGTTAAATCACGTTTTAATTACAGTAAGGTTATCATAGTACGAAATTCTCATAATATTATAGAGATATAAATTATATTACCTAGGATTGTCTAATTTTAGTAAAAATAGTATTGTTGGGTTCGTACATACCTAATGATATGTATTATGGGTTTTATTTCGAGAAATGACTTTTAAAGGGTAGTTCGAGTTTTTAATATACTTATACATACCTATAATTAATATTATCGTATTATAGTTATTTTATGTAATTAAACTATATCTTATATAATTTGCCAATAAAACTCAATTATATGAGTATTATCTAATTCTAATAAATATATAACATATCCCGGTCGTAACACAATCATTAAATATATTAAAATTTTATTTATACTAAATCTAACCAACATGTATATCTATACTTCTTATTTTAATATTTATCACATTTTAACTTATTATTACTAAAATTGAGTCCCGGTTCATAATTTAAGCTATTTTATTACGTAAATTCGTAATAAATAACTCGGGTTACTAAATTATTCCTCAAAAATTTCAATAGAATCCTAGAAGTATAGGAAACTTAGCTATCATGTGGTTTCTAGCTATCATGTGGTTTCATGCTATCGGTTTATCACCTATATATTCGAAATTATAATTTTATCCTTAAATTGCATTCAATTAACCTAATATTATCCTTTTAATGCCAAATTATTTTCAATATATCCCAATATCATTACAATCACCAAAAGTCAGTATATGTCATTTTCATCAATTAATTTAATCAAAATCTATTTATTTCACATTTTCACGCTAATTTTAACTATTTTTAGGGCTAAAAATTACATTAAGTACTAAAAATACTTGAATTAAAAATATGGCTACATAGCAATCAAATATATATCATATGTATTCTATATAAAAATTTTGAGTTAGAGATAATATTATTTAGTACATTTATTTCCCATTTTAAAAATTAGATGAATAGTAACTTATTTAAGAAAGTATATAAAATATTCGAAATTTTACAAAAATAAAAATTCCAATGAAAGCATATCTAAAATAAGCTAAGAACAAATTTTTTTTATAATTTTTTGAAAAATTTTACCATTTTTAGAAAATAAGGGAAGAATAAGGCAAGATATTAGATGACCTACTCGTCAGAGCTCTAGTAACCGGAGGTGGATGGGTGGTTATTAGAAGTGCCAGGCGGTGGTGGCTCTATGTGGTGGTGGAAGGGTTCAACAGTAGATTGTCAAAAAGCCAAGGAACCACGCAAACTCAATAGGATGCTTTGTTTTTTATTATTTTCTTTCAATTTTCCTATTTTTTCCCACAAATTTTTCTTTGGGTGCTCTAGCTTCTAAAATGTCTAATATGAGGTTCTAAATTCTTTTTATACTATTTTGGGTCATCTGATTTCTTTCTTTTACTTTGTATAAATTTTTCTTGTTTTTTCCTCGCTATTATCTAAGTTGGAAGTGGCTTAATCTCCTTGTTTTACTTTTGATTCACCTATTCCTGATGTTTGCAGCATATGCCATAGTAATGTCTAGCAATTCCCAATTGATTTGTGTAGACACATTTTTGTCCCTTTGTAATCCTAATTTTTATTTTACAAAAAGGGTCTTAATTCAAAAATAAAAATAACAAAAAAATTAATAAAGGTAAAAATAATAAAAAATTAACAAATGATGAAAATACCCAAAAAAATGATGAGAAAAAGAAATGTCAAAAATATTTTTGAATTTTTTTTAGGAAGTAAATTATTTTAGAATCAATCGTTTTAGTTTAGCTTAGTTAAAAAATTTATTTTAGGGAATTGGGTGTTTTAAGTGCAATTTAGTTATATTAAAAATCAAGGCATAGGTCAATGGCTTAACGGATAAGTATTGAAGTATCGATTGGATTTAATTTGAGGTCTTGGGTTCGAGTCTCGTAAGATATCTATGTCTTTTGTTTTTCTATCTTTTATAAAAGCGAGAAGAATAAACGAAATTCATATCTAATTAAAATCATTTGAATTTAGTTTGATTAGATTTGGATTAATATAAAGGAGTTGGATCTAGTTTAATTAGATACGATTTGGTATGATAAAATTTGGGGGTTCTTTGGCTTCAGAGGATCCCAATTTCAGCATTCATATTATTCATCATACATGCCTGGAACAGGACTTTTTTTTTTTTCAGCCATTCCCTTCACTCAAACACCATTGGCCATATATGTCGATTGCTGAACCAGAATCCCCATACGCTGAACATACAAATACTTTTTAGAAAATCTAATCCCACTTAGACAGTCCCTTGCACGAATTCAGTCTTCAGCATACCTACACAAATCAGATCCAAGCAACCCCACACCAAACTTAAGTCTACGCCGCTGCACTTGTTGATTGAACACAAGCACCACACAACAGCAGCGACAACGTCCCTTGTACGACATAGCCTGAAGTCTACGCAGTAGCATTCTTTTCGATCAGCTGCTGCACTACACAAAGCCACGGCATAAATCACTACACTTTGTATAGTGCACAAGTTTCTTGTCGGCCGCCCACATACACTAGAAACAATGCTGCACCGTACTGTCCACTTCTGATCACCCCTGCAGTTCACGCCCTCTCCAACACCCTACGCGACCGTTCAGCATAACAGCAATACGAACACACCATCCATGCTGCTACACACAAACTTCACCGAGTACGCTATGTTTACCGATTACACTCCGTTGCAATACCCACACAACAGTTCAACACACGAACAGGAAGCAACTTGTCACTGTACTACACTTGAAATGTAGTCACGTTATCATCACTCCGATCCTTACTGCACCGCCGCCACACTCCATAGTCGAGCCACGCATGTCCTCAAGCACTGATAGGCAATAACCTACTGTCCACTGCTAGTCGCCAACGAATTCAACACAGTACGCACCAAATTTCCATCTACGCTGCTCCTTTACTAAACGGTAAGTTCAGGTTCGATTGTAGAATTTATTCGTTATATTATTATTATATCATTTTAGATCCTTAGTTATTTATAAGTAGTTATGTATATATTAGATTAGTGGATTATTTTGGTATTTGGTTTTTTATATATAGATTAAGTATATTATATTATTTAGGTAGATAGTGCTTAATAGTAGTAACATAGATACATATATGTGTAAATATGTATTAGCTTAGAAATTTTTAATATTAAATTTTTTAGGATTCTTCACATAGAAAATTAATTTTAAAATAAAATAATAAAAAAACCTTTTATAAAAAATATAGAACTTTTAGAGAGTTTTTTTAAAATAAAAGTGTTCGAGAATTAAAACCTTTTAGATTTTATTTGAATAAACTAAATTGGTAACAATGTAAATTTGGTCGGTTTTCGAAAATTAAAATAAATCAACACATTAAATATTTTTTGGAAAAAACTATGATCGTCTCATCCCAGCTAGTAGGTATGTAGGCACATTCGGGGCGACGATAAAATTTATAGAAACTTAGGTTCTTTTTTCTTTTGATTTTATTTATTATTTATTTTTAAAAATATTATAATTAAAAGAATAATCCTAATTTCAGTAAGTAGATAGTGGTACCCGTTAGGATTTAATAGGTTAGCCCTTAAACTCGGAATCCTTTGGTTTTTCATTCAAATTGAAATCAAAGACTGGTAGTCAAATCGTAATCAATCCACTCAATTGATTACGGTTTCTTTCCTTTTTCCTGACTCCGGTCGGGTGGCGACTCCAAAAATTATTTTCAATAAAAAAACCAAAATTTCTCAATTTCTTTAGTCGATGATTAATATTAAATGGGTTAGAATTTAGTATTAATCGAGAAATGAGAAATTAATTTTAAATAAAAGAAACCAAAAAATTAAGCTCGATAGTTTAGCGACTCCATTAGAGATCGCTAGAGGGCTAGCCACTAGAAGTTACTGAAAATAAGTTTATTTTTTTCAAAAAATAAAAATTAAAAGATGAAATAATAAAAATAAAAATAAAAAGAACTTAGGTATGTTATTTTATGTATTTTTTATTTTATTTTATTTTATTATCTTTTTTTTACTAACATTTTTTTGTTGAAGTTTATTTACTAGGGTAGTTTTGGGGGGTTTACTTTATTTTTATTCTATTTTTCTAAATCATAAATGCATGGTAGATACGGTCAGAACCAGGCTGTCTTAGGACCTTAGGAGATGAGCCATTGTGTAAGTTTCGGATATTGTAAGGTTATCACCTTCTGGGGCCGATTAGGCTACCCCATTCAAGTTCAAATGCGACTACAGAACCGTTGCTTTAAAAAAACGCGATGGTTGCAGACTTTGAGGACCTTTAGAACCCACTCGTTGCATCACATGAAAACATTTTTTTAAAAAAAAAAATCACAAGAACCTATGATGTGGCGAACCTAAATGGTCAAGGGCAATTGTGAAGTTGCAATTGTAATATTTCTTCGTAAATGATTTGTGATAATTCTATGTAAAGTTTGGAATAGGTGATGATTATAATTTTGATTTTTTTTACATAACTATAACTAGATCGAGTCAAGGGGCTTCCAAACAAATCCATATCTACTTACCTCATTGGCCTTAAAAGATACTCTAGACATGGTCTTAACTTTTTAGCCCAAATAAGTAAGAATTTATTAGGAACAAGATTGGGCTTATCTTGCCCTTATAGAAGAGCCCTATAAATATCATCTTAGTGCGGGCCTTAGTACATTTATGGGAGCCCAAATCTATCACTTTTTGTTTGGGCCCACATCAGCTAAGCCTAACCTTCATGGAGTAAATAGAAAACAAAAATAAAAATAAAAAAAGGAAGGCAAATGGAAAGAATCAAACCTGTAAAATAATAGATAGTTATTATTATGCCTAGTATTCTACCAACTAGAAATATTCATTCTTTTAGGAAAATTTAACATTTGGCAAATAGCCTTCTTCATTTGGAATAAATAAAATTTAGATATTTTCTTTGTTTAGTCTTTTATTCTTCAAAATTCCTCACTTGTAAATAGACCTTCAGTAACAATAAGTTGTATAGGCTTATATATAAAATTCTATGAAAGTAATCCTCCGTAATCGTCCATTTACAATTCCATCACTCGCTCTTTGTAATACAAAAGCCCTAACTTTTCCTCTCTCTCTTTAAAATTAAAAAAAAAAAAAACAAAGAAAGAAAGAGAAAAGAAAGAAAAAAGAAGGAAAGAAAAGAAAAGAAAAAGAAAGAAATTTGCTAACGATTATAAATCTTTATAGGGTTCGGGATAAACACAATTACTTGGCCCATTGAGGTAGATAACCTAAACAGACCCACTTGGCCCAAGAAAATAACCAACCAAACCCAAGCCCTAGCCCATCAAGATAGTTGAACAAACTTAAGGCTTGAGCCATCAAGTCTAACTATAAGCCAAGTCAAAACATAAGACTGTGAAATACTATCCTAAGCATGATCCTTGGTATAAATAAAAAAGGCAATTTATTAGACCCCTCAACTTTAGAAGTTGTCAATTTTAGCTCATTCAAACTCTAAAGAACCTAACATAAAATCACATATGGAAGCTCAAGAGTGTTAAGACCTATAAGTCTGGGGCATGGGGCATTTAGTTTTTGAAATTTCACAGCTGTAGCATGTTCTAAGGAATTGGGGAGTAAGGTCAATACCCTAAGATCAATCAATCCTTATGTAAGGAGTTAGTAACTCACTTTTAAAAAGTTTTAAATGAAAAGAGGCGAGCTATATCCTATACACTGACCCTTAAACACTTTGAGAGTTAAGAGACATCATGGTGAGGATATTTTGGACTCATTCCTTAAAGGAGGTCCATTTTGAATTTGATACGCAGACCGAAATGAAGTTAGGCATTCATTTTCAAATCCCAAACACAATTATCCTTTAATAACCCTGTTAGATTGATCTGGAGTCCTTTCAAATGTAAACCCTATCAAGAACCATCCCACAGTGGGGCAATTTAGAGGTTAAGGTCATTGATTAGGAGAGATGGATAACATTGATTTGTGTTTACCCTAGTAGTAATAATTCAAGGATAATTTTTGTTTTCAATAAATTGTTCCCTTTGAAGAAGAGCTAACATTTTTCTAAATACTCCAAAGGCTACACATACCTTACCTAAGCCAATGCACTCTAAACTTATGGATTTAGGGCCTTAATTCATCTAGAGACAAAAACTTGACAAAAGATATAGTTATTTTTGGGAAGAGAAAAGAAAGAAATGAAAAAAAAAAACTAGGAAAAAGGAAAATGAAGAAATACCCAAATATTGGGTTTGAGAAAATCCCCAATCAAAGAAGGCTTAAGTTGCTCAAAAAACACAAAGCCTTGAATCGCATTCCCAACTAAAAACACAAAACCTCATATTCATTTAGAATTACAGTCTCAACCACAAACCAAAAACTCCATATTTAGTTCAAAATCACACTCCAAATCATGAACATAAACCCTTTCTATCCACTCAATTCTTAAACACAAGACCTCCCCACCCAAAATACTTCCCTACTAAAGCTCTTCTAATTTTGAAGAATAATTTATCTAAGATAAAAATTATTTTTGAAACTGGGGTAAGCACACATCTAGTTCATTCTTAAGGGTTCTTGACTTGTACCCTCCGAGTTAGATGAAAGTACTTCTTTCAAAATATGCCCTCCCAATTAACTTCTTTTGAAACCATTTGACCAAAGGCCCAATTTACAATACTAAACCCAAAAAGACCTAATAGATCGATCAAAGCGTATCACTTATAAACTGGATTATAATTTTTAGAATAGTAATCAAGAGTGAAATCCAAATCAAGAGTATGTAAGGAAGTCCTCTTTGACTAAACTAATCGTGAGTTACCTTTTTCTTACGAAATAAATGTTTAAGGCCTATCTAAGAAGCTCATTGTCTAGGTTACAAACTAGGGTGGATATGAAATACCCTACATGATTATATCGTTTGCCTTTTAAATAGGAATTTGTATCCGTTAGCAAACTTTTAAGGAAAAAGAAGGAAAAAAGAAAATGAAAAGACATGAAAAGGAGAGAGAGAAAGTGGAGGCTTGTTACAAGTTTTTTCATTCATTTTCCAATCCATTACATCCATAGTAGCCAAATTTTCAATTCATGTTATAAACAGTTTTCACCAAATTCCTCGTTTGTAAATTTCTCAAATCAAGAGTTTTTTTTTAGTTGGCTATGTTCCTTAGTTTTACTTTCAATTGTCAATAGAGTTTATGTGAGTTTGAAGGGTGCTTACCCTTTATCCGTTTTCTCAAGGATATAGTCAGCTCATAGAGCATTGTTCCTATCCATATCTTCTTTAGCGCTTCAGTCAGCTTATGGAGCGCTATCCAGATTCATATTCTCATTTAGGGATCTAGCCAGCTTATAGAACGCAGTCCCAATCTAAAGTTTCTTAAGCTTCCGGCTGGCTCCCAAAACACAGTCCCAATTTATAATCTCTTAAGAAACTAGCCAGCTCGTGAGTATAGTCCCAATCTAGAGTTTCATAGGCTCTCAGTTGCCTAACTCACAAAATGTTGCCCAACTTATAATCTTTTAGGGATTTAGCAAGCTCATGGAGCACTATCCCAATTCAAAGTTTCTTTATCTTTAGGTCTTAGCCAGCTCAAGGGGCGCTTTGATCGCTTTGGTTAGTCAGTTCATTAGGGCATGAGCAAGTTTCTTCATCTTTAGGTCTTAGTCAACTCAAAGGGTACTTTGACCGCCTTGGTTAGTCAACTCATTAGGGCACGACCAAGTTTCTTTGTTCTTTAGGTCTTAGCCAACTCAAAGGGCGCTTTGATCGCCTTGGTTAATTAGCTTATTAGGGCATGACCAAGTTCCCTCATCTTTTAGGTCTTAGCCAGTTCAAAGGGCACTTTGACCGCCTTGGTTAGTTAGCTCATTAGGGCACGACCAAGTTTCTTCATCTTTAGGTCTTAACTAGCTCAAAGGGCACTTTGATTGCCTTGGTTAGTCAACTCATTAAGGCACGATCAAGTTTCCTCATTTTTTAGGTCTTAGCTAGCTCAAAGGGCGCTTTAACTACCTTGGTTAATCAACTCATTAGGGCACAACCAAGTTTCTTCGTTCTTTAGGTCTTAGCCAACTCAAAGGGCTCTTTGACCGCCTTGGTTAGTCAGCTTATTAGGGTACGACCAAGTTTTCCTAATTTTTAGGTCTTAGCCAGCTCAAAGGGCGCTTTGACTGCTTTGGTTAGTCAACTTATCAGGATACGACCAAGTTTCTTCGTTCTTTACGTCTTAATGAGCTCAAAGGGCGCTTTGACTGCCTTGGTTAGTTAACTCATTAGGGCACGACTAAGTTTCTTCTTTTTTTAGGTCTTAACCAGCTCAAAGGACACTTTAACTACCTTGCTTAGTAAGCTCATTAGGGTACGACCAAGTTTCCTTTTCTTTTAGGTCTTAGCCAGCTTAAAGGGCACTTTGACCGCTTTGGTTAGTCAGCTTATTAGGGCACGACCAAGTTTCTTTGTTCTTTAGGTCTTAGCTAGCTTAAAGGGAGCTTTGACGCCTTGGTTAGTCAGCTCATTAGGGTACAACCAAGTTTTCCTCATTTTTAGATCTTAGCCAGCTCAAAGGGCGCTTTGACCACCTTGCTTAGTTAGCTCATCAGGGCATGACTAAGTTTCCTTGATTTTAGGTCTTAGCCAGCTCAAAGGGCGCTTTAACTACCTTAGTTAGTCAGCTCATTAGGGTGACCAAGTTTTCCTCATTTTTAGATCTTAGCCAACTCAAAGGGCGCTTTGATCGCCTTGGTTAATCAGCTCATTAGGGAGTACGACCAAGTTCTCATTATTCCTTTTAGTGATTTCTGCCAGTCAACAAGGGCGCTACCCTCGCTATTCTTCATTCCAAACTTGTCTTTGTTAAATGTCTTAATGTTCCTTAGGATAGAGTCATCCCGAGCCAAAAATAGTGTCTCTTTTGTCTTTATAGCAAAGTTTTACTCAAACTTCACCACAAAGAGGGGCAGTTGTAGATACCTAATTTTTGCCCGTTCGTAATCTTAATTTTTTATTTTTAATTTTATTTTACAAAAAAAAAGAAATTAATAAGAGAACAAAAAAAATAAAAATTAACAAAGGATGAAAATACCAAAAAAATAAGAAAAGGAAAAATTATAAAAATTTTGTAGACAAATAGTTTTAGTTTTAGTTTTAGTTTTAGCTTAGTATAAATAATTATTTTAAGGAATCAGATGTTTTAAGTACAATTTAGTTATATTAAAAATCAAAGTGCAGGCCAATGGCTTAATAGATAAGTATTGAAGTATCAGATTTGATTTAATTTGAGGTCTTGGGTTCGAGTCTCGCCAGGCATCTATGTCTTTCATTTTTTTATATTTTACAAAAGTGAGAGAAATAAATGGGATTCATATCTAATTAAAAACATTTGAATTTAATTTGATTTTATCGGATTTGAATCTAGTTTAATTATTATCAAATTAGATACAATAGATACGATTCGATACAATACGATATGGTTTGGGTTTATAAAAACACACATTCAGTTTAAAAAAAAAAAAAAAAAAAAAAACCTTCACTACTGCTGCAGCTTCCAAGCGCCGTCTTGACCCCAACACCGTACGGAATTTGCAGAACCTGTATACACATTGCTACTACGCTGACCAGAAAACCAAGACAAACTGAATACCCACTCATCTATTATAGTACGATCCACGATCCAAGCCACCAACAACAACTCATAAACACACGACCACCTGTCATCGGCCCTTATCCAACATAGCACAACTAGCCCTACGCTTCAATAGCAGCGATCAGCAATAAGCCGGACACATAACAACAATCCCTTTCTCCTTTCGCCCATCAACCCCCCTTCGTAATCCACATACTAGTCTATATAATTTCCTTCGCCATCCTCTCGTATCGCAATCTGTACCTTGCTACACACCCTCGTCAACACGCTAATCACTCCACAATTGAATACACAGCAGCAACGATGCCGAAACAAATTCCAGTTGCAAGTTAACAACCCCTTGTCCAATATCGTACATAGTACAATAGCACACATTACCTATAGCTTGCTGAACGCATAGAGTTAGCTTCTCACCGCCATTCCCTTCTCCAATCATCAACACCAACCAGTCCGAGCATGCTCTGAACAAAACGACGATTGCACTTCCCTCACCACTGACCCCCTGACACACAGCTCGCAATCTGCATGCCCTCTCGAACCGTGCACTTCCAATCACTCTTACAATAATGCACGCCCTCTTCAACACCCTGCACGACTCGATTACATAACCATCGCCGTTGCTGCACCGCGCTGCCATCTACGTCTACTATCACCTGCTGACTAAACTCGCATACTGTTGCAATTCACCGATAGCAGCCGCAACATAATCCTGACGAGCATTGTCCATCGCGACTGTTGCGAACAGCAACTCAGGTTCGGTGCTTTAGATTTTTTATTATTATATTATATTATTACCTGTGTTAATAACATGATATATGAATATAATATATATATGCATGTGTATGTGTGTTAGTTTAGGATACTTCTTTTAGTATTAGTTTTCTTTATTATAGATTAAGTATATTATATTAATTTAAGTGAATGTTTATTTAATAAGTAGTAATATAGATATAAAGACATATGCATATTAGATAAAGGATTGTTAAGATTAGTTTTTATTACATATATATATTATTATATTAATTATACTTTATTAGTTAACATAATATATAGTATATTTATATATTAGTTTAGGAGTTTTAGTATTAGTTTTTATACCAATGTATTATACGGAATTAATTTATTTTGATAGATAGTCGTATATATTAGTTTAGAGATTGTTAGGATTGGTCATATCTTAAGATTTGGTTTATCACATAGAAAGTTGTTTTTCTTTAAATAGAAACTAATAAAAGACCTTTTTTAAAAATAGGATTGTTAGAGCATTTTTTATAAAACAAAAACACTTAAGAGTGAGGGTCCTTTTAGATTTTATTTGAATAAACTAAGTTGGTAGCAACGTAAATTCGATCAGTTTTAAAAAATTAAAATAAATCAACACATTAAAGATTTTTTAAAAGAACTACTATCGTCTGATCCCAGCTAATGGGTACGTAGGCACCTTCAAGGCGACGATAAAATCTGTAGAAATTTAGATTCTTTTTTTCTTTTGATTTTTTTCATTTATTTATTTTTTCTTTAAAAATATTATAATCAAAAGAATAATCCTAATTTCGGTAAATAGATAACAGTACCCGTTAGGGTTTAATAAGTTAACCCCTGAATTCGAAATCTTCTGGTTCTTCATTCAAATTAAAATCAAAGACCGGTAGTCAAGTAGATTGGTTAGGGTTTAATATTAATCAGAAATGGGGAAATTAATTTTAAATAAAAATAAAAAAAAATCGAAAAAAATAGGCTTGATAATTTGGATAGAGTTTGATTGATCTTTGAGTAAGTTTTTAATATTTTATGTATATTATATAATATTTGATAATTTTATTAATATATGGGTATATGTCCTAATATATATTACACATAATGAGTAATTACATGCATATAATCATATTTCTAGCATGTCTTTTATTTTTAAGACACATGTCCTATTCATTTTTATGAGTTTAGCATGTATTATATATAATTATATAATTTCAAATTAATTTACGAGTATAATTATTATATATACTGGATATACTAATAGAAATATGTATATATTTATATAGTATATTATGCTATATTATTTCCTTTTATTGCCTAATTCACTTATCTATAAGTGTTTGTCGTATTTCAAGCTCAATTTTAGATGTTTCGATCATTTTTACTTTATATTGAATAATCACATTTCTAAGAGTAAAATTGAGATTTTGAGTCATTATTTTTGAAATCTAACTTCACTAAGTTATTTCAACTAACTTTTTTATATTAGTCATAAAGTTTAGGTTTAAATAGATAATTTTTCCCCGAAGGCCTTAAAATAGGTTCAATTGTCCTAAATGCGATTTTAAGGACTTACACACTCACTTTATTCATTAAAACTAAAAAAAAAAAAAAAATTCAGAATTCAAAATCAACTATTTCAACAAACTATAAGCTTTGACTTCTCATCAGATAAACACCAACATATAAACATTAATTGAAAATGACATAACTGGGGAAGTTTCAAGTGACTTCTCATGACTCAAGCAACAAAATAACAAAAGAAAGTAACTTGGTTTGACAACATGCTCAAGACTTGCTTTCAATCATACATAACTAGGCTAAGTCATCCCCATAATCATAACAATAATAGTAATAGTTTGTCTCATTGCCATAAACATCATATGTTGAACTTAGGGTTTATTATTTGATTTTGATGAGAACAAAACAAAAAGTGTATATTTAAACATGTTATTTTTTAAAAGAACAAAACAGGTGAATGATTAAACTAAGTATTATTTTATTATATTGAGATAATTGAATAAGATCAATTAGCTTGCTTAATGATTAAATATATAAATTATCTTTACAAGATATTTAATCTTTTAAGTGGTGATCAAATGATCTTGAAGTTAGAATACAAAGAGTACTTGGTTGTTGTGTATAAAAAGAATTTTTAGGTGATATTTAGCTTACCGGGTTGCCAACTCAAGGTAGAACCAAGTTGATGGTATAAAGCCTTGAAAAACACAGAAAAGTTTTGAAAAACACAAAGAAAAGCTCACTAGCTTGGAATAGTCGGCTTGTCGGTAAAGTCTTTTTTACCGGCTTACTAGTAGTTCAAAATATCGGCATGCCGGTAAATCAGTTTGAAGGAGCATTTAATGTACGATAACAAGAATAATTTAATAAGTTGTTATAAAAGCTCAACAACTCAACCAAAGGCTTTTAAAATCTAATATTCTACTACAATTTAAAGATTTTCTGTTATATTCTTGAGCTTCTTTTACTTCTCTTTGGTCTCTTGTACACTTATTTACCATCAAACAAAAAGAGAAATAGTTGTGGTGCTTAAAAGTCTTTACATTTGTAATCTTGAGTGAAAAAAGTGATTCATTTAAGTTAATTGTGTGTAAAAGAGATTTGGTAAGCTTATGTAACTCTTGGAGCAATTGGGTTATGAAATAAATAAAGTGAAGTAAAGTCTTCGGTTGGAGGCATTGTGTATCCATGAAGACTAGGACGCGGTCCGAACTCTACGTTAAATTTGGGCTTGATCTTCTTTATCCCTATATCTTTAAATTTCCTCATTTATTATTGTTCTATTGTTGCTTTGATTACTCTTATTATTACATTTAGTCATTTATATAAAAAAAGAATTGCAATTTGTCCTTAAAACTCAATTCACCCCCTCTTTTGAGTTTAACCTAGTGTTCTTCAATTGGTATTAGAGCTAGTCTTTAATCACTTGCTTAAACGCATATTAGAGTAAAGATCATGGCATCTAATGTATTAGGTTTCTTGGAAGGACAAGTAATCAATAGGCTTCCTCTCTTAACCAATAGCAATTATCCATATTGGAAGTACAAGATGTCCATGTTCTTGAAAGCACAAAATAGACTACTATGGCATATAGTTAACCAAGGACCATTTAAGATAGAAAGAAAAGAAGAAAGAGATTACTTGGATGATGATTAGAAATTACTTGATCTAAATGAAGTTACTATGAATATTTTGTATTGTACTATAAATGAAAATGATTTCAATAGAATATGTATATGTAAAAGTGCCAAAGGAATATGGGAAAAATTACAAAGTACATATGAAGGAACTAGCAGAGTAAGGGATACAAAAATAAGCTTATTATGTGGACAATTTGAAAACTTTAGAATGGATCCAAACGAAACAATTAATGAGATAAATAATAGATTCATCAATAACATCAATATTTTGAGTGTTCTTGGAAAGACATTTACTAACCTTGAAATAAATTACAAAATCCTTAGGTCTTTGTTAAGAGATTGGAAAGCTAAGAGAACCATAATCGAGGAAGCTCATGATCTTAATGAAATAACAAAAGAACAACTCCTTGGAACACTTAAGACACATGAGATGGTAAAGAGACAAGGAGAGGAGTCTAGAAAGAAAACAATTGACCTAAAAGTCATGGAGGAGAACTCAAGTGATGAAGAAAGTGAAGATGATAATGAGGTTACAATATTGGCAAAGAAGTTTAGAAAGTTCATGAAATTCAATAAAATGATTAAGAAAGATAAGGATGGATATAGATCATCTTTTAAGTTCAAGAAGGAAAAGAGAGAAGTTGTCAAATCTTACGATTGTCAAAAACCAGGACATATTTAAAAATATTGTCCATTGCTTAAGAAGGCCGATAAAGGTTTAAAAAGAAAGCTATGATAGCAACTTGGAGTAACATGGACTCTAGCAACTCTAATAATGAAACTTGCTTCACGGCTCTTAATGATGATGACATATGCTTTCCCTCACATGACTCCTCCTTTGATGAACTTAGGTGTTTGTATGATGACTTATTGAAAGAATTCATAAAAGTGCAAAAGAAGAATAAAGTGTTGAAGCAAATGATGAGTAAAGTAGGTGATGAGTTTGACATTATCAAAAGTGAATACAATAAAGTAGTTGATGCAAAAGAAGAATTAGAAGAAGACAATGAATATTTGAAAATTAAAAACGAGAGATTGAGAAGACCAAAATTTGCTATTTCTCGTCGCTCCAATTATTCATTTACTAGAAATAATGAATTGATAAATGAAAATAGCAAATTAAAAGAGGTCAACAAGAATTTTGAAAAGGAAATAAAAGAACTAAAACTTGAAGCAAAAAATTATAAAGGCGTGAAAAAGAAACTAAGTCGACTTGAAATTGAAAATTCAATTCTAAGAACTAGCTTAGATGACTGAAGAAAAACAATGGAAAAATTCGTAGATAGAGAAAAGAATTTGAATAATATTGTTGGAACACAACGGCTAGGCTTAAACAAAACCGGAATAGGTTATATTAAGAAGAATGTATATAGAACATATAAAAGCTATTTTGTTAAGGCATCAAATAAAACTCGTAACTATTGTAAAAGACATGGTCATATTGCTCACATATGTGCATTACGTTATAATCCCTCCTTATGTAACAAAAATAAAATGGTTTGGGTCCTTAAGGGATAAGCTTACATTACAACAACTAACCCCAAAGGACCTAAACTAAAGTGGGTATCGAAGAGATAACCGCTTGCTTTGTTAGATCTTTTAAGGTACAATAACAAATGGATTTTAGATAGTGGTTGCTCAAGACGTTTGATGGGAGACACATCCAAGTTCACATCTATAAACTTAAAGGATGGAGGAAGCATGACCTTCAGAGATAACTGAAAAGCTCATGTTATTGGTGAAGGTAACATTTGCATTAATAATGATCTTACTATTAAGAACATGTTACTCATTCATAATTTAAAACATAACTTACTTAGCATTAGTTAATTGTGTGACATAGGATATAAAGTAATCTTTCATCCATGACCAAATCTATTTTGAGGGATATAGACGAGGAAACATCTACAAAATTGACTTCAATATGTTTTCATGCTCTCTTGAGACTTGTCTATCCACTCAAAACAATAATAGTTAGTTATGGCATAAAAAGTTAGGACATGCTAGTATAGATATCTTATCAAAACTAGCCAAAAGTAATCTTGTTAAAGGATTACCTAAGATTAGTTTTGATAAAGATAGAACATGTCGAACATGTCAAGCATGTCAATATGGCAAACAAACCAAGTCATCTTTCAAATCAAAATATACCATCTCAACTTTTAGGCCACTCTAACTATTATACATGGATTTATTTAGTCTAACCCAAACCTTAAGTTTAGGAGGGAAAAGATATACCTTCGTCATAGTTGATGACTTCACTAGATATACTTAAACTTTCTTCCTTACTAACAAGGATGAAACTTATTATGTGTTCTTGAACTATAGCAAGAAGGTCAAAAATGAAAAAGGTCTTTCTATTATCTCTATAAGAAGTAATCATGGAGGAGAATTTGAAAATCTTGATATGGAAGATTTTTGTAATAAAAATGGAATAGAACATACCTACTCAGCACCTAGAACTCCGCAACAAAATGGAGTTGCCGAAAGAAAAAATAGGACCCTTATAGAAATGGCTAGGAGTATGCTTTATGACAATAACTTACTTAAATATTTTTGGGCTAAAGTCGTCAACACGGCTTGTTACATATCAAATCGTGTTTTCATTAAATCAATTCATAAGAAAACCTCCTATGAGCTTTAGAAAGACAAAAGACCTAACATATCATATTTTCATCCTTTTGGAACGAAATGTTATATTCTCAATAATGAAAAGGAATAATTAGGAAAATTTGATTCAAAGTCGGATGGATGTGTTTTTCTTAGTTATTGTCTTACTAATAAAGCTTATAGAATATATAACAAGAGAACACTTATTGTAGAGGAGTCAATTCATGTTGCATTTGATGATACTTGTATATATAAAGAGTCTAATGATGAAATAGAAAACATTGGTACTCATTTAGACAATCTTGGTCTTAACAAGAATCAATCTAACTCAAATGAAAAGGAATTCTCTAAGCAAGATGAAATCGTTAACAACTTTAACTTAAATTTACCTAAAGAATGGAAGTTTGTGAGAAATTATCCTAAGGATCAAATAATAGGAGAACCATCTAATAGGGTGCAAATTAGAGCCTCACTTAAAAATCTAATTAATGTAATGTTCTTATCTTAACTTGAACCAAAAAATATAGATGAAGCTCTAAAAGATGAATTTTGGAATCAAGCTATACAAGAAGAGCTAAATCAATTTACTAGAAATGAGGTATGGAACTTAGTATCTAAACTAAAAGATAGACTAGTAATGGGCACTAAATGGGTATTTCGAAACAAGTTAGATAAAACCAAAATAGTAACAAGAAACAAGGCACGTCTAGTTGCAAAAGGATATAACCAAGAAGAAGGAATTGATTTTGATGAGACCTTTGGTCCAGTTGTCAGATTAGAGGCCATTAGAATGCTTTTAGCATTTGCCACATATAAAGACTTTAAACTATATCAAATTGATGTTAAAAGTGCCTGTCTAAGTGGCTTCATCAAAGAAGAGGTATATGTAGAGCAACCACCAGGTTTTGAGGATAATGAATTCCCAAACCATGTATATAATCTCAATAAAGCTTTGTATGGACTTAAGCAAGCTCCTAGAGCTTGGTATGAAAGATTGAGTAACTTCTTGATAAAGAATAAATTCACTAGAGGGAAGCTTAACACAACTCTATTTATTAAACAACACAATGATTATATATTAATTGTTTAAATATACGTTGATGACATTATGCTTGGTGCTACTCACATGGATTTAGTTAATGAGTTTATCCAATGTATGAAAAATGAATTTAAAATGAGTATGATGAGAGAACTCAACTATTTCTTAGGCTTTCAAGTTAAGCAAACCAAAGATGGAACCTTCATTAACCAAGGCAAATATACCAAAGAACTCTTAAAAAGGTTTAAAATGGAAAATTGCAAAACTAAGCTAACTCCAATGAGCACTACCCTAAAACTTGATAAAGATGAGAATGGAAAGAGCATTTGTGAAAAGATATATAGGGGTATAATAGAAAGTCTTCTACATTTAACTGCATTTAGGCCAGATATCATGTTTGTGGTGTATCTATGTGCATGATTTCAATCTTGCCCTAAAAAATCACACTTGAATACGGTTAAATGCATTTTTAAGTATCTTGTGGGTACTATTGAAATCGGCTTGTGGTATCCCAAGTTCACCTCACTTGATCTTGTTGAATATTTCGATGCTGACTTTGCCAGTTGCAAAGTCGATCGGAAAAGCACAAGCGGGACATGTCATTTCCTTGGTAATTCATTAGTATCATTGCACTCAAAGAAATAAAACTTAGTAGCACTCTCTATTGCTGAAGGTAAATACATAGCAGTAGGTAGTTGTTGTACTTAAGAATTATGGGTGAAACAAACTTTACTTGACTATGGTTTAAAATTTATCAATGTTCCAATAAGATATGATAATGCAAGTGCTATCAATTTAACCAAAAATCTAATTCAACATTTTAGGACTAAGCATATAGAAATTAGACATCACTTTATTCATGATCATATGCAAAATAATGATATTTGCTTAGAATTTGTTGACGCTAGCAATTAAATAACTGATATCTTTACAAAACCCTTAAGTGAGGAAAGATTTTGCACTTTAAGAAGAGAATTAGGAATGATCTTGTAGGATGAGTACTAGACACCAAAGAACCAACATGGCCTTTTTGAATAAAATTAACTTGCTAAGTAAGTTGATTGGAAAATATCATCCTATAAGGTATAAGAAACATGATCATATGGCTTTTATGCATTAAATATCACATTTAACATGTTTTAGGCATACTTGAAGTCATTCATGCTTATTCAAGTTTATATATGCACAAAATTATCATGCATCGATTTTCGAGCCCAAACCGGGGCTTAAATGTCTATTTTCATCCTAAATCATGTTTGAGTAGTTAAACTAGCTTAATTTGAATTTCGTATATATTTAACCTCTCTAGACCCTTTTTAGGTTATAAGTGCAAAATGGAGCATTTCTTGCTTATATGGAGGTTGCTGAGCTTGATCATGTATCTTTTATATCTTTCAATGTCTTCTGACATGTTTGAAGCATGAACTTCTCTTGAACATTGAGAAAGGGTCTCTACTTGCTCTTTAGCCACTTGCATGATTAAGGAACTTAAGTAGTCATTTCACCATTCGTAGAGCTTTAAAGCTATATTTTGTGACTACTATACTCAAACATGTATTTGAAATTTGCTTAGGTTGTTGGTGTGCAAAAACTTAATGCTTATGCACCTAATTTGCTCATACATGGACACTTTTACTTTATTATGAATTATTTAGCTCTATGGATTTGATTCGGAGAAATCTTAGCTATCTAGTTAAAAATTAAGTTTTTCAAGCCTTAATGGACTCAAATAAACTTGTTTAAATTGTTAAGGTGCTCATTGAATTACTACAAGTCCAATTTGAATTAGCAACTTTGCTCAATCAAGAGATCTCTGTTGTCTTTTCTGCAAAATTGTAGAAAACCGACATGCCGGTTACTCAATCCACTGGTTTACCCCCCTAGATAACAATAAAAATTTAGTTCTAGTCATTTAACCAGCAAGCCGATTCACCTAAACACCGGCATCACCGTATACTGCTGTAGTTTTTCAAATGTTTTTGGTTTTGTTTGATTAACCGACACCGGCATGTCAGTATACTCCTTTGATTAAAGAGTTAATTTGCATTCTATTTGCATAACTAGCATGCCAGCTCCCTAAACTACTAGCATGCTGGTTCATCCATTTCCAAGCACCTGTACCGAACCTTCTCTCTACCTTTCTCTCCTTCTATAAAAAACCCCTTTTCCCTTCTTCAAAGCCTAACCTCTTTCTCTCTCTTTGATCCATCTCTTTTCCTCCACCAAAATCTAAAATTTCTTCCATTAACCAACTCTCTACTCTCTCCTCTTTCTCTTTCTCTTTCTCTTCATCTTTCATCAAACTTTTCCCTCTTCTTCTTCCTCCCTTCACTTTCTCTCTCTACCCATACCCACTAACGGTCATACCGCCACACATCGTCCACATACTCCCACCGTCATGCTGACTTCCCTTACACTCACTCTATTATCATATCCACTTTCTCCCTTCTTCCTCATCCTCTTCACCACAATCACCCATCTCCATTCACCTATATAAAACCCATGGCACTGTGTATTGCTCGTAGTTTAGTACCCTTAACCTATAACAACCATCTCTTTCCCTCTCAACAACACTCTTAACACTTTGAGAAATTTGTCAATCTAAAGGTCGATACTAGCATCTTTTATCTACCGGAGGTGCTTATTGAGTTTTGCATTGTGGCCTTTCTCGGGGCTATCACTAATCATGTCCTTGATATCCTTTGGCTTCCTCTTGAGGTACATGATGATGTTATTAAGTATTTTTATTATAATATGTCAAATTCTTCAGACGATCAAGGTAGACCAAAATTGAAAATGAATCCGAATGATAAGTTGCATCGTAGTGTCCTCTATACTTATGTTTATGGTACTTTAATTACTATTATGCTCGATGATATTTGTGGTTTTATTGGTGCTGTTCTTGGTGGGATGAAAGTAAATGTACATTACTATAGGGCCAAATTCTATAAGAGAGTCTTTAGATTTAAAGGCATTAGAGCAAATTAGGGAAAACAAAATATTTGGTTGCCTTCCACCTTGACCTTAGGATAAAAGTCCTCCACCATATTATCATTCACAGCTACTATCTTCGTCAAGGCCAGCAATCCAACGTCACCCTTCAAGACTTATGGATTTTGTATTATTTGATAATGAATAAGCAGATTAATTCTTTCAGTATTGTGGTCTAATGCTTTAAACATGTAACCAACAACCCATCTCAACCTTTTCTTCGTTTTGGGCGATTGGTTACACAATTGCTTATAAGAAAGGGTGTTCAATTTCCTTCCCTCCTACGGGTAGCTCAAGTTAAGCACCTAGAATTAATTGATATTTGTAGGGGGATTTGGAAGAAATTAGGAAACAATTGGGTTAGGCAGAAAGACCTTCCTCCTCTTGATCTTGCCTCTACACAAGGCCTACAGGAGCCTATTACTTCTTCTAATGAGTTAGGCAATCCTAGTGCTCATACTCCCTTTATTACTGCTCTTAGTTATGCTAGTACTCCTCCACTTGTAGGTTCTTCTCACCAGCCTTTGCCTGACTATGGGTTCCCTTCTTTTGATTTGACTGCTCTTTTAGCCTCTCAGCATCCTTTTTATCAATACTTAGAAATGTGATACAATGAGCTCCGGGAGGACATTCATGATCATTTATATAGTAGGTTTCAAGAGCTCTATAATCATTTCCAACTAAACTATCACTACCCTTCCTGCCCTTTTCCTCCTCCAACTCAAGATGACGATCCTCCTACCGACTAGTTATGTATTTCAACTTTCTATCTATGTTTACTTTTTTGCTGTTTTGTTTAAGGACTTGGCCTTTGGCTATTTTATCTTTTTGTGTATTGAGAACTTTAGTCCATGTTGGACCTACTTTTACTACTGGATATTAATGGCCTTTGTAATCTCTTTGCTAAACCTCTTGTGAACTCTTGTTCTAAATGAACTTGCTTTACTATATGGGGTTGTTCATTTTTGGCTGTTTTCGTGCTCTTTTTAAGTCTTATATATCCTTAATTTTGTTCTTATAGGGGGCATATTCTCCGGTATACGCTGGAACTCTACCAAATTTTTTACTTAAATTTTCTTCCCTCTTTACTCTTCGATCCTCCTTCTTTTGATGAGGCCAAAGGAAGAGAATAATTCAAGTCATTCACTAGTTAATTCAAGTTGGTTGCCTAAATTGGATTTTTTTTTATTGATTAATTATAATTAAATTGAGTAATGGTCATTCCCTTTTAACTTCTAGATATATACATTATAGCTTTAGCAAACTTATTATATCAACTTATCATGAAAAAGATCAATTCTCATCTTTTTGATCAATCTTATTCAATTATTGGTTATCTTGAATTCCCATGATAAATTAAGGGGGAGCTCTTAAAAGAGTTTTTTCCTCATAAAAAAGGGGGCGATTGTTGAACTTAGGGTTTATTATTTGATTTTGATGAGAACAAAACAAAAAGTGTATATCTAAACATGTTGTTTTTTAAGAGAACAAAACAAGTGGATGATTAAACTAAGTATTATTTGATTATATTGAGATAATCAAATAAGATCAATTAGTTTACTTAACGATTAAATATATTAATTATCTCTATAAGAAATTTAATCTTTTGAGTAGTGATCAAATGATCTTTAAGTTAGAATGCAAAGAGTATTTGTTTGTTGTGTATAAAATGAATTTTCAAGTGATATTTAGCCTACTGAGTTAACGGCTTAAGATAAACTAGGCCGACGATATAAAACCCTGAAAAATACAAAGTAAAGCTCACTGGCCTAGAGGAGCCAACTTACCGGTAGAGTATTTTTTTATTGGTTTGCCGGTAGTTTAAAGTACCAGCATACCGATAAGTCGGTTTCAAGTAGTCGTTGGAGTATTTAATGCACGATAGCGGGAAGAATTTAATGAGTTATTATAAAAGCCCAACAATCCGACCAAAGGCTTTTAAGATGTGATATTTTACTGTAATTTAAAGATTTTCTCTTGCATTCTTGAGCTTATTCTATTTCTCTTTAGTCTCTTGTATACTTATTTGCTATTAAAAAAATAAAGACATAGTTGTAGTGCTTGAAAGTCTTTACATTTGTAATCTTAAGTGAAGAAAGTGATCCATTTGAGTTAGTTGTGTGTAAAAGAGATTTGGTAAGCTTATGTAGCTCTTAGAGCAATTGGGTTGTGAAATAAATAAAGTGAAGTGAAATCTTTGGTTGGAGGCATTGTGTGTCTGTGGAGACTAAGGAGTAGTCCAAACTCTACGTTAAATTCGGGCTTGATTTTCTTTATCCTTATCTCTTTAAATTTCCACATTTATTATTGTTCTATTATTGCCTTGATTACTCTTATTATTGCATTTAGTTGTTTATATCGAAAAAGAATTGTAATTTATCCTTAAAACTCAATTCACCCCCCCCCCCCCCCACCCCCTCTTGAGTTCAGCTTAGTGTTCTTCATCATACTCGTTGTAAGATTCTTCATAGTCACCAAAACGTATCCCTATATCTAAAAACATGAAAACCTAAGGAGAGAGCAAACCTTAGTATAAGGTATCAATCTTAGGTGCATGATTACATAATAATGCATAGACATACACACATTAACGAAATTATTAAAACTAAATGCAACAACCACAATTTATTATCTTTATTTAAGCTTATCAAACAACATAATTCCGGCATCCTAGAACTTGGAGTAACTCATAACTCCAGCACATAATATATATACATATATATATACACAACACATATAGATATCAGAGTTAGGTCCTTCTCAAAACCTTAGTTACCAAGAACCAAATCTTTATGTAATGACCTAAATCTATTTAGATCATTTCTAAGTGTGACTTCAACCAAGACATCATCGCACAAGGATCATGGGGGTACTACCCCAAGGTCTAGTCTTCCCAATCTCTTAGGCCAAACCAAGCACAAGTAACATACGCATTTACACCGAGCTTTCATTAAGTTCGTTTACATTTCTAATACTAAGCACACGCAATCAATATACAAACCTTGTACTTAACTATAGCAATTGCTTAGATTAGACACAAATGCCTCATAACTTGTTTGCAAGAGAAACACTACACTCGCTTAGAATCTTAACCAACCAACGATATTAATAACATAATAATTCAAACTACTTAAGTTTTCTTAATAACTTTAAATGGAACTTAGGATCACCAAGAAGTTAGATCAATTTGTAAACTAATTTAGGTGATGATTTGTGTTTGGAAAGGTTTAGAAAAGGGGTTTAAGATTGATAAACAACATCAAAAAGACCTTGGAAACCACAAAGAAACATTATTGTAAGAAACAGGGGTCAAACATTCAAATGGTAGCTTAACTAGCATTTAGATGCCGTGCTCGAAAGAGCATAGTTTCAACTTTGGCATTCGAACATTGTAAGGGATTATGTTCGAATGCTTGCTACAATTTTCAAAATTGTACAAATTGCAACAATGTGAACATCCCTCATGAACTTTCCTACCCTTCACTGTTTCAAAAACCGACACTCCTAAACCAAAATCCCAGCATAACAACATCTCCACACCAACCAAAACCCACAACAAAACACTTTTATACCCAAAATCATCCTAACCTTAGCAACAATACACAATTCAAAGAAACCATAAGTACAAGGTATACCAAGTCATAACATACCTATTGTATCTTGTTATTAGCACACTTACCACTACAAACATGACATAAGATATACGTAGGACTACCTTATGGTCGTTTTACCTGCTACCTTATCCAGAAAAATGAGATTCTTCAAGATTTTTTCACTAGAAACTCAAATGAACAACATATACCAACTTACCTTATGGTATTTTGCCTTTAGTTGTACTTTTACTTACGAAGATTTACTATAATAGTCTCGTTAAACCCCTTAAATTCTTTTTTCTATGCTGCCCTAGTTTACGTAGAAAACGGATTCCTCAACATCCTTTAATTAAAAAGGATAAAGAAAAAGGGTCTCATAGACTTATTGATACTTAGTGATCAATTTCTCTTGAAACATGTAGAATCTTCCTAGGTTGGAAACCCTAGTACACACACAAGGAGGCACATGTGAGAGTTTTGTAGGAAAAAGGTTTCGTAAATCCTAAGTATAGCTTTTATACTTAGGATTCATGAACATTTTTCTATACCCGTAATACCCTTAGTTAGTATTGTTAATATTAGATTTGTCATCAATATTAAAACCTCTTATTTTTATTTTTCTTATCTTATTTTCTTTTCTTTTCCAAGTTTTACACTTTATAATAAAAACTAGTAACTCTCCTTATTTTCTTATTATCTAACCTGTCAATGAAGCATAAGATTAAACTACATTACAATTCTAAACTAAACCAAAATAACAAAACCTATATTAACAAAATTAAATTACTATACTAGCTAATTAAATAAACATATCGAGAATTAAAGAAAACACATAATCATATATTGATCCACTCTAAGAAATTAGGCAAATGGTTAGCCTTAGCTTGAATTTATTGGATGGTAAGAATTCCTAAAGAAAATAAAACAAAATCTTTTTTTGATTACAAATCCTAGAAACATATTAGGATATGTGAATTCTACTATTAGGTTGCTTTGATCCAAAAGTATTTATGATTCTTATCTTTAGGGTTATATGAATCATTTCCACATATATGAACTTTTTATACACTCATCTCTCAATCTCATGCACAAAATTAGAATTTGAACTAATAAGAAGCAAATCAATTCAAAGAATAATTAAAAATATATCATTGGATTGTAATAATTCAAGATTCATTAACTATTCATAAAGAAAAGTGTGATATCCCACAAATTAGTGATTAAATGTGAGACCCAACAAATTAGTATTTAGAGGGAAATCACAATAAAAAAAAAAAAGAAAATTATTCGATTAGGTTTGAATTTTGTGATAAGGTTATAAAGAATTAGTAGAAATGACCTCATAAATCTAGATTTTAAAAATAGAATAGTAAAATACTAATATAGCTAAAAATCTAACTTTAGCAAAGATAGTCATTAAATATTGGAAATGCATGATTTAAGCTCCAGTTATTAACAAATTTGTAGAAATAAACTATTTTGTTATGTAACTAATAAAACAACATGAAATAATATTTAGGTACAAAACATGTTTGACATGTAAACATATATACTTGTAATTAACAAATCTATGTGTATATGTGTGTGTGTGTATGTATAAACACTACGTCAAAAAGATTTTAAGGTAACAACAAAATTTGTTGCATTTACCTATAATTTTGTTGCATATAGGATAAGGTAACAATAAAAGGGTCATTGTTGTAAGTTCCTGTTACATAAGTTATTAAACAATGAATAAATACTTTATGTAATAAAAATTTTCATTGCTTAATTCATTGGATATTATAGAGATAAAAATATAAATGCAAAAACCTTTTTTTTATAAGGCAATGAAATTTTCAAGTAAATGTGAAGATTTTATGAATACAGAAGCAATATTAATTTTTTTTTTAGCAACACCTTTGAATATTAAATGTAATACTTAGTTATTTTATGCAACGTTTTTCTTTGTCATATATACTAATAAAATATTCACTTTTAAAAAATAATTTAAATTAACATTTATTTAAATTTTTTTCTAACCAAATATAGAAATTAATATCAGTAGAAAATTATCCTCACTAGAATCAACAAAATAAAGTCTTGAAGTGGTTGCGGATAATAGGTATTAGAATTATAGGAATCTCACCCATATCTTTCTTAAGAAGTTTAACAAAAATATATATATAACCAATCATAAATAGAATAATTTCAATGAAAAAGATGTTTATGAATATAAAAATGAGAAAGAAAAATTGACAATAAATGTAAACTATATACATAAAATATTTCACTAAGGGCAATTACATAGAAAAATCATTATTGTTTCTATCTCGCTAACACTATTTTCACTAACTCACCATCATTTGTTTATAAATAAACTCTTTATAAGGTTCTATACTTTTCTCTAACTCCTATAAACATTATAAATATGTATTAGCAAAATTTATAAGAAAGAGTATTCTATAATTTTAAAAGGTAAATACATTAATTAAATTAAGATTTTACCTTGAAGAGAAATCTATGGTCTAAATCCACTAGCAAAATGTAGAGCTTCTATATATTTTTTTTTTATTTTAAAACAAAATTAACAAAATTATTATTTTCCTTATTCTATATACATCAGTTATATAAAAGTGTAATTTAAACTCTTAATACAAGCATAGAACCATTTGATATAGCCAATTCTATAAGATTAGATTGAAGACATCCAACTTCAGTTCTTGAAATAAACTAGTTTAACCATGACATAACAAAAATACATCTCTCAATAAAAATCAAACCTTTATTCTTAAAGGTTAAAGAGGGAATGGAAAAGCACAATTAAACCTTGAACATTATTTATATAGAGTTATTAAATGTAAATGCAAATATACCATGGAATTTACAACAAAAGTTGAAACTTAATTGATTACATATACTATAATTCCTTTCAATATATGAATATAAAACAAAATTGAGTTCTATAACCTTTACATAACAAAGAAAGATGCATCCCAACCAAAATTGATCATCCACCAAATATAAAAGGTCATAATAACATCGAATTTCAATTACATAACAATATCTTTTCATTTAATAAGCAAAAAGAAAAAGAAGATTCATAACTTACGAAGAAATTTTAATAACTGAAAGCTTGATGCTTTAAGAAAAGGATTTTGTTATTATACATGCCTTTTCCTTATTTGAAACCTAACCCATCACAATCAACATAATTAAACCTTAATTTTTTCATTAACAAAAGCATTACCTTTTGGAATAATCACATTTAGAAAGACACTCCCCACACCCTTACTCCCCACCCCCTCCCCCCCCNTTATTATACATGCCTTTTCCTTATTTGAAACCTAACCCATCACAATCAACATAATTAAACCTTAATTTTTTCATTAACAAAAGCATTACCTTTTGGAATAATCACATTTAGAAAGACACTCCCCACACCCTTACTCCCCACCCCCTCTCCCCCCCCAAAAAAAAAAAATAAATAAATAAATAACAATAAAAAAATTAGAATTGAAAAAAACTCACAAAAACATACACATAATTCCAAGTAAGTTAGGGATTAATACTAGATTAACGTTATTTTATTTTATTAAAGTGGAAATACAATTTGCAAATTTTTAAGGGGATTTGGTACTTCAAATATATCATTTGTTGGGTTTCTAATATAATATACAATTAAACTATTAAGAAAAATTTGTTGTTGTGTAATACTAGTAATGGTACCACAATTACACTCATAAACATAAAAAGTAGAAATCGTAGCCCTAAACTGTGTTAAATAGTAAAACCTAAAAGAAAATAGTACTAAAATGATGGTAGAAAGAAGAGCATTCTATTTGAAGCAATAATTGTCATGAGAGAGAGAGAGAGAGAGAAAACTTGAACAATTAGAGAAGATATGGAGTTTATATCTAAGAAATGATTAGCAAAATGGAATTGTAGAAGAAGAGGAGAGAGATTGTGGTAAAGAAAAAGAAACATAAAAATAGGAATGGAGAAAAATAAAAAGAAGAGGGAATGTTTAGAGGGAAAAAAGATAAAAAAGGAAAAATATAAGTAGTTTTATTTATTAAATATTACCCTTAACTTCTTGAAATATACTAATAGAATATAATGTGTAGTATTATTTATATTATTGTATATTGTTATAACATAGCACATACATGTTATTTGAAATATACTATAATACTTTATATATATATATATAATGTATAGTAAATTTAAAATAAATAGCAATATATGTATGTATATGCAAATACATGTATTATGCAATGGATTGTATTAGTTGTAATATATATACACTCAGTAGTATTTAAAATAATATATGTTGCACTATATGCTATAATAAAATATATATATGTACTAGATATAATATATCTTATACCATAGAACATAATATTATAGATAACCTTGTATAAATTATACATTATTATAACATGTACACATTATTTTTTTATAATACATAATATCAATGTGTATAAGATTTATATTATTTATTATAACTATTATATATATTGCATAGTATGTAATAAAATATTTTATTTACATACATATACTATATATATGAAACATCTACGTAATTTGATATGTGTTACATAATATTCAATAAAATATATCAAAGTACATAATTTATCTACATATATCATATACTATATCATATTGCATTACAATATACACTTAATATAATGTGTAAAAATTATTATATATATAAATAAACGTTAATAAAGATTTATTTAAAGTCATTTCTAATATATTCTTATCAAACTTCAAATCAAATCAATCCATTATTGTATGTTGATTTAGTAGATTTTGCTAAAGATTTAATTTAAATTGAATAAAATTGGATCTAATATAAAAGAGAAGATTTGAGATTTATCTCTAAATTGGATTTGATCTAACCTGTACTTATCTATAGCCAACTTTATCTACCTAAACATTATTTTATAAGTAAACTCTAATGATCTCATATGTATAATTTAGTTTGTTTGATTTATATCAGAATTGAATCAATATCATGTTGTCATAAAAATAAAAGAGTTATATCTTTTAATCATAATGACCATGTTTTCCATATTTTTAGCATATTCACATATTTTTCACGAAAATCGTATCATGATTGCATAATTTTATCATAAAAAGCATTTTTTAACAATAATCATATTTTTCATTATAAAAGTGATTTCCATTCAAAAAATTAAAAAGCATTTTTTCATCATAAATTTGTATAATTTTTTTTGTTGGTGAAAATTGTACCTTTTACATGTTACATTATAAAAATTATATTTTTAATGAAAATATGTCTCTTTTTTTTTTAATTTTTAGTATTTTTAGGGTTTCCATAAATATAAAATTGCATCATTTATCAAAAGGTACATTTTTAAAGATTTTATAGTTATCTAATTTTTTATAAGATTTGTATTTTTTTTTTATCATTTTTAGGCATTTTAGGGCTTTTTCATTATAAGATGCCATTTTTAGTATTATTTGCATTCTTTTGGCATTTGAAGAATTTTTGCTAACTTTACCATATTTTTTCAAAGTAAATTTTGGTGTTTGGGTTTTTATGAAAAAAAGGAATAATTAACATTGTGTCACTTAGTTGTTTTTTCTTTTTAAGAATAAAAATATTTTTATTGGTGTTTCCAAAAACTAGGGTTTATTTAGGTTTATCCAAGAATTAGTAAGAAAAATTATTTTTCTCCAAGATTTTTCTTGCAAAAAATAAGATTGTTAAATACATAAAGTTTGGCCAATTTTTTGTCAATAAAAGTGATTAACATACTAATGTTTTTGTAAAATAAAATCATTTTTATTTGTTGTTTGATATTTCCTTTTATTTTTGAAAAATAAGGAAACTTTCAAGTAATTTTTTAATTAATTATTTAAAAATATTTCATATCATAACCATTTAAGATTTTAATAGGTCTTTGGCCTTAAAAAAAAAAAAAAAGTCTACCTTTGTACATAGTTTTTCTCAATTTAATATCTTCTAAAAAAGTAAACCTTCATTGTTATATAAAAGAAAATAACTCTTCTTGTTTTTGCCTTTTGCATAATAATTATTTGTAAATTTAATATATCGTGAAAATTTGATTATGACAATTATGTTATATTTTATTATAGTGAAAACCTTTATTTAGACAATACTTAAGTTAGTTGCTACTTATAATAATCGAAATTGTAGTTTCTCAAATTGGTTGCAATGTTGAGGCAACAACAATTTCATGAGCATTGCATACTTTATTAATATGAGCATCAATTTTAAAAATAGTTGTCAAAGGTTGATAACTAAGACAATGATTTATAAAAATTATTGACTTTTTCAAAACAATTTTTTGCAATACAATATATTTGTTATCATGTCATTGCATTAAGTTCATTATAGCAACATATTTTACATTGTTGCTAAAAAGTGTTGCCTTTAGTAATATTATTAGCAACATTTAAATATTTCATTGCAAATAAACTGTATAGGTAACAAATCTCTAAGGTGTTGCAAAATTAATGTTACCTTAGACCTTTTTTGACATAGTGTATATAATATACCTAAATTAGCTAAGCAACTAACAAATGAACAATAAACTATGCCCAATTGTAATGAATACACTAGGAATTATCTTATAAGTAAATAAATAGCAAGAATCAATATGTAGTGTTTGTATGTATGTATATCGCCTATAGATATATATAGTTTGTGGCATAAGTATATCGATATAATATAGAACTTGAAGTATTGATATGTGTAAGTGTAGTATACTATATTTACTACAAAAATCTTCAACTCAAGGCACTTGGAGCATGTGTTTTACCCCTCTTGTCATCATGGCAGTTGATGGGTTTATTGAATAATGGCTTCCATCAATAAAAACAAACAACAGGACACATGTTCAGTTAAATATTATTTGGCAATAAAATAAAACGACAAATGGAGGAAATCTTGGGCTTAATCACCGATTAAGTCATTATAAATTCTCTACAATATCTTCAAAATAGAAGTTTTAGCAACTCGAATATTAGAGAACAACTACGGGGAATGAATAGGATAAGAGAATAAAAAGGAAATTAGAGTAAATACGGGAAGTAATCTGCTCATTATGGTTCAAGTGTCAACCAAATATTTATTGTTGCACTCAAGTTGCTCTAGAAGAACCACCCCATATGTCAGTAGACCAACACATTCCGACTTGTATCGTCAACCACTGAAAGCAGCTGTGCTAGTGAGTCCTTCTTTTCATTCAAATTTTTGTTTAATATATAAAAGTATCAAATTAGGTAAAAAAATTATAGAAAAAAATTATTCTAAGGTTATTCGACATGTAGAATCATGGAAAATTATTGTTTTGATGAAATTAAGTCGTTTATATATATATATTGCATCTAAGAGATGGTTAAACCCGAATAAATGGCAATTCTACATTCAAACACCTAAATGACGTAATTTTGACTTAAAAAATTCTCTGTGACTTATTTATAGTATATAGAATGATGCTATGTAAAAAGCTTTATCGCAACTATTTCTTATAATTTTGTTAATCTTTGAGGTTATGAAACATGGTTAATTTAAACTTACAAGGAATTCATTGAATTTTTTTCCAATGAAGTTACTTGGATTCCAACTTAAGTTGCTTTGACATGTAATTAATGAGGAATGGTGATATTAAAATAAATTTTACAAGTAGAAGTAGTTGATTTCGAGGATATGTAGGTTTTATGGCCAAATTTTAAGATTCTCTTAATAAGTGACATTATTATTTCCTCTAAATGGAAAGTTAAATGTAGTTTTTATGGAGTATGGAATGCTCAAGGGTTGAAACTGGAGTTTGGTTATGAAATTCTAACTAAAAGTAATACAAGGATATGGAAATTACATTAAAAATATAGAATAAGTGCAAAATCAAAGGATAAATTAGAGACCTTTAGGTAAATGTTGCATTGGGAGCTTATTTAGAGGTTAAACCAGAGATTATTTGTATGTGATTACTAACTAGGCTAGACCTAGAGATTAGGTTAGAGGATGTTTAAAAGACTTTAAAATAAATTGTATTCAAGGGATGTTTTAGAGGATAGCTTAGAGGACGAATCAGAGGATAACCTATAAAAGAAGTTAATAACAAGTGACTTTAAAAAGAACATGGACACTTAGGTATGATTACTCTTCAAATCTAGGTTAATAAGATGTAGTACTAAGAACAATGATATCTCATAACTTATGCTCGTACTAAAAATGTCATTTAAAATATAGGAACTTTCGGTATAAGAAGGTACCCTAACTACACCTAGTTGAGCAATAAGCAGTCTAAGATAGTAAACCATAAGGAATCCAAGTAAGTTGGGATTAATGCTTTATTACATTATAAAGTATCATTTCAAGGTACTTAGAGGCTTGAGTATATATTTATTTGTGCTTATAACTAATTGGTTGTGCACATGCATATATGTCCCTAAATATTGATTGAATCTTCATTGTATTATCTCGATAAAGTGTTAGTCATTGGCTTATTTTAATTGATTGGTCACCCTTAACCTAAACTAACCTAAACTTGACCTAAGCCTTAACCTAACACATATTGTAACCCATTAGGAGATTATTAGGATTCTCTTACCAAATACCAACTCCTTCAAAAGAGATAGCTAAAATGGTCTATTCTTCATCCTTAATCAAACTAAGTGACAAGAGAAGAGATTGTGACAATATTAAGAACACTAGTTTGAACGTATTTGCAAGAGGGGGTATGTCTCCATTACATAAGTCCAAGTTTCGTAGTAAGTTGTTGCATCACACTGAAACTCTTCCAACTCGGATTAGAGTAGGCACAATTTCTCTAATCTCATGATAGATCCAATAGCATCGTGTGATTACATTTGCTTGATCATGTATTACATCAAATTAATTTAGTTGACAAGTTTGCTTGCTTTGCTATGTATGCAAACTTCTCTCTCCATCCTACTTATTGAGTTGTAGTTGCTTATTCTTCTATAAACTCTTCTATAGGTTAGAAGAAGACACATAACTTATAAAACAACCTAACTTAGACGTTAATGTGATGGGGGTGTGAAGAATTAATGAAGATGTTATTGGATACTTGCTCTTTTTGAAGTATATGTGTCTTTAAAGGAACTAATTAGTCCACCGCAAGTGACTTAGTAGTTTTTGTAGTCAGTTTGTAAGATAGTATAAAACATAAAACTATTTGACTAGTTTATTTTCCTTATATATCCAAGGTTTTATATTAAGAATATATATTAAGAAGCTATTTTATAAGGTTTTTCAAAAGGATTTATCATATCTTTGTACTTGATTTATGAAAATGTAGGTACTGAAATAGACACTTTAAAACTATTTAGTGGAGTTTGCCTTATGTGAATTAGGTCTATAGTAGTGATTGTGAGATTGGTTTCTATCTTAGATTGATTAACACAACAAGACTATCATGACTCTTTTGCTTGGGGCATGACAAAGACATCTAATCACATAATCTATAGGGTTTCTTAATAACTAAGAATCTAATAACTAATTAGTCCACTGCAATTGACCCAGTAATTTTTGTAGTCGGTTTACAAGATAGTATAAAACATAAAACTATTTGATTAGTTTATTTTCCTTATATATCCAAGGTTTTATATTAATAATATATATTAAGAAACTATTTTACAAGGTTTTTCAAAAGGATTTACGATGCGTCTCTAGAGTCAAACACACAGAAAAGCATAACAACAAAGCAAAAAAAAAAAAAAAAAAACAGGGAAAAAAGTTAGTAAAGTCCAAATAGCTATCGAATGGATATAACACACTACTTAATCCTACTCGGCCTACAATTTGCTGGATATGACATACCGATTCGAACTAAAAGGTTACTCCCTACTACTCTTTACTAAAGGGAATAGATAAGAGTTAAAACGATAATGAGAACACTAAGGTTGCTCAATGAGAATAATTCTGTATTGATTAGTTTGTTGTTGATGCATACAAGAAAATAAGGGTTTATATACCTATCCACTAGGATTACTTTATATGTATGAAAAGACAAAAAGGTATTCTATAATAAGGTTATATAAAACATACTAAAATGGATAAGAGAGACAAAAAATTTTTAGCACGGAAAAGATGGAATCATTTTAGAAAGTTGTGTCTAGGAGACACGTGTTACATGGTGAATGAAATTTAGGAATATGATACAAGTAGGCGAAATAGGAAATGTTACTTGTCAGGGTTTTATCTAATTTAGACTAGGCTGGAGACCGATTACTTCTTCCGAAGAGAAGTTAGATTGATTCAAGGTCGGATGCTTGTGGTCGGATCGGGAGCTTACCTCGGCTATTATTTGCTTGTCTTTTATGTTAAAGCATTACTACTGAATAGGGTTAGATTTGATACAAGTAAGGACCTGATAGTCAAGTCGACAGGAGACCAGCTTGAGATAGGATTCCTCATCTCGACTATGGCCTAGAGCTAGGATCTTCCAAGCAAGTCCTTAAAATCTTCTGGCTTGGTTACGTGTGGTCGATCTAGGGAGTTGATTCCTATCATCTTATCATACCTTTATACTTGATTTATGAAAATGCAGGTACTGAGTTAGATGCTTCAAAACTATTTAGTGGAGTTTGCCTTATGTGAATCAGGTTTATGGTAGTGGTTTTGAGGTTGGTTTATATCTTAAATAAGTTAACACGGTAAGACTATTATGACTCTATTGCTTGGGGCATAACAAAGACATCTAATCACATAATCTTTGGGGTTTCTTAATAACTAAGAATCTAATAACTAAACGTCTAAAAGAAATAAGAAATAAAGAAAAGGCATGAAAAATAAACCCCTTTTTTCCTTCTTGCTTTGAAAATCGTAGCTCTACTCTCTAGAAGTTTCTAAAAATATCTCAAGAAAATATAACAATTATCTATTTATACTAAGGTTAAAAGTCCTACTAAAATAGGAAATTTGCATCTATAAAGCTTGTTAACCACCATATTCAAACTCCATGAACTCAGACATTAAACATTAATGAGTAATAAACTCCAATATATCTATTTATGGGTGGAGTTCATAGTCAGTGAACCCTAATTATGAGCACCTTTGATCTCCAACATTTCTTCTCCTTTTCTTCACCATTGATGTTCATGGCTAGTAATCTTCAAGCATAACCTTCTTTCAATCTTCATCAAATTAGCTTTAAATTACTTGAAACTTGTATAAGATCATCATCAAAGTCTAAAATTAAAAATATAATCTAATTAAGCACCAAATCACTCAAAATATCTACAAAACCTATAACATCATCGTAAAAATCACCTATAAAAATTGGTCTATATAAGCGCTATCAAATTCCCTTATACTTAAAGTTTTATTTGTCCTTAAGCAAAATAAGTAAAAACCACGAAAACTTTGAGGACATAATCATCAATCTTATGTTGCACATAATTCTATCAAAGCTTAAAACTCAATTCATCTATTTACATCCAAAAATTACAAAGACCAAACCACCTTTTAGCAACTTTCAATTATAGTTAATGGAGTACTAAAGTACATATTGCATTAGACTACATCACAGATCACACTAAATTTCAATAATTAATCTAATTAAATCAAAATTAGTCATATCATTTAAATAAAGACTAAATCAAAATTAGAATTGACTATAATAAATTAAGAGAGAGTTATAAATAGTTTAACCACTGTAACTAAAGTATATATGCCCTTCTCTTCAACCTCATCAAGCACTAAAAAAATTTAGAGTAAATGCATATTATATCAACTCATCTCTTGATGACCTCCTCAATTTTGATTTTCATTGGATCACTTTTTAGCCCTTATATTTTTATATTGAAGTAATTGGGTTAATATCATAGTTTATATCTCAACTTTTCCCTTTTTTAAAATTATATACTTAAAGTTTTAACTTGTTCAATTATATATTCAATTAAAAATTTAGTTATTACTGTCTACATCTCAGTTAACTTCAATTTACTTTATTTATCTTATTAGCATAATTGGTTAATAAGTTAGCCACCTATGACCTTAGAGGGATTACATAACCCCCAATAGGTAGTTGCTAACCACTCCTTACAAACTAATGAATCGTCACCTACTTTAAAAATATAAGTAGCAAGACTTATTGGAAGCCATGGGTGACCATCCACAATCATAAGGTAGTCGTGCAACCCCCTTAAGGCTCTAATTGGTCATCTCATTGGTCAATAATATTAACTGAACTAATTGTATGAATTGGAGTTAACTAAGATGTATACAATGATAACTAAATTTTCAACTAAGTGTATAATTAAACAAATTAAAATTTTAGGTGTATAATTATAAAAAGTGATAAAGTCAAGGTATACATTTTGACATTGCCTTGAAATAATTTCATCAGTTAGCAAGTCTTAGACTAGACGACCTTAAGTTATTGGGTTTAAAGATACCCCTTCATGCCAACCATTACTTCTTTCATTCCATGAAGCTCATTTTATTATTCAAATTTAGTTTAACCTTCACACAAACTTTTCTTTAACCTCTGTAGTGGGTTTTTAGCCGATAATTTTGAGCTCATCATTTAAGTTAATAGGTGTTATTTCATATGAAAGGGGCACCTCATAGGCTTAATTACTCAAGTGAACGAGGCTCACAATAGAACTCTTATTCTAATTCAGTTTAATTATTTATTTATTTTTCCTCCAACTATTTTCATTTTTCATAAAATTTTCAAGGGACAACTCTTATTTATTCATCCACTCTACATAAAATGCTCTTAAAGATTTATAAGGGTAACACATACACTAAAGTAAGCTTAAAGACATAAATAATAAACAACCCTTAACCTATTGATAGCTAAACTAATCATAAGTCTCAATCTAAGTTTAAAAAATGAAGAATTCTACTTCACACAGACTCTATTATTTAAATCTAGTAAAATGTCAAATTATCATAATAATAGAGTAAAACAAATGAGTAATACAAAAATTTTTCTTCAAAAAGATGCTCCCTTATACCATTTATTTCATAATAGCAAAAGCCAAAGTATAGGGATTTATTCATGAAAGCTCAATTCAATGTTCTTACGTCCTACAACTAGAGCAGTTCAAGCACTCCAAATATACGTTTTTTATTTGCTTAGTTTTTTACTTAGGTAGCTATACTATTACAAAAATAATTAAAAAGTGGTTAATGTTTTTGGTTGTTCTAAATATGGTATTTTTGAATGAAAAATAACACAAATTATGAGAAGAAAGATGTTTTATTATTGCTAAAATTTTTAAACATATGAGTAGCTCAAATTCAAAATTGTTTGAGAGCGCCTATTGATATGTTTATGTATTATCTAAAATTACATGTACTTTGACATCCCTTTAAATAAAAAGACCAAGCTTGTCTAAATAATTTATGCTTTCAAATTTTATTGTATTGTTTGCAATATTATTATAATATTAAAGTAAGTTGCAAATATTTTATCTTATCTTATATACTGCTGTTATTAATTTTTTATTTTATATTTTACAAAACCATCCCTTTATTGCATGTACAAAGTTTTACATCCCACTAACTCATATTCTGAAATTTTTCCTTAAACCAAGTCCTTCTACTGCCCCAATAATCTAGCCATTTGCAAAGAAACACCTTAAAGTGAATATATTTATATATTTAAGCATATGTATCACGGTGTAAATACTAAATACAGTCGATATATACATATATACTTTGTCCAAATAAAAAAAAAAAATATATATATATATATATACCTATTTATATTATCTATTATATATTATTTACCTACATCACGGTGCTTATCTACTGGTTTTTATTAAGGGAGCAATGCAGAAAAATAATAGGATTTTCTTGTCCTTTTTTCTTGGGTGGTTGGCTCGTGTCTGCATCTCAGTCTGACTTTGCCCTCGGACATTCTACGTGGGACGTAGGTGTTTCAAACGACATGAGCAGTTGACACATGTCCCACACGTGGCTTTGTCTCCATTCAACCAGAAAACTCATACAAGACACCAAGCACATATAAAGATGGCTAATCAAAAAGAGAAAGCAAAAGGCTAAGATGGAGAATCAAGAGCAAAGAAATCAGCAACAAAGCGAGAGGGGGACAGTGAATGTAGAAAGAAAGGAAATTCTGGAGGGACTTCCGATGAAGGATAGCCCATACTTGCAGTATGATAATTTAGAAGACTACAAACGTAAGGCATATGGTGCGGAAGGCCATCAGGAGCCTACGGAAGGTCGTGGCGCAGGAAGTACCGATGCACCAACGCTTTCAGGTGGCGTCGTACCATCCGAGGTCCAAGTTCCCCTTGCAGATGCCATGCATGGTCGCCGCACTACCGTCTCCAAATAGACAGTTAATGTAGCACCATCGGAATAATACCTTAATATTACGGAACTTAGGGCTAGTGCGACGAAATGGGGTGTTTGTACCTTCTCTTTTTTTTTTTTAATTTTGAATTTCTCAAGAATATCCTTGGCGTGTTCTAAATGGGAATGTGATTACACGTTGTCCGTTGTTGAATCGAAAATATAAATGTATTTTGACTTGTTATGGGCGTCTGGTAAGATCCGTTCATAGAACATGCATCAAAGATATGTTCTTTTTATGCCTTCACTACTATGTAAGATGATCAGTTTGGAGAATTCTCAACCCAAGGTGATAAACGAGAATATCCAAATCAATGACGATCCTGTTCGATGCCAAGCTCTAGTTTTTTCCTTTTGCCTTTCCTTTTCGTTCATCTCTTTCAGATGTAGATATTTCGTAATTTATTTCTTCAAACGAGCTACCCTCAACAAAATTTATAACTTTTAGTTTCAGTTTGATGTCAAATTGCCTTAACTGGAGGCAAACTAATCGGTTTTGGAGGTTATGCCAGTCCTTATAACTTTGACAGTTGCTTATGTATTATTTTCTTCCAACTATAATACGATTAAGGAAAGGAGCTCAAAGTGGCTCAGATGGTAAATATTCTTGAAATAACGAAGCGTGAATCAAATCCAAGCATTTATAATCATATCAAACCCATTAATTTTTATTCGACACGATTATCAGTCAGTGTTTATGTCATAAATAACTAACTTTGGTCCCTAAATTCGTATTGAAGTTGTAACACTACATGCAAAAATTAAATAATAATTAAACTAACAAATATGCTTGTTTTAAAAATTTGCATTATGTATTAATATATTATTCAATATTTGGCCTTATATATCTTTATATAGTATTTTATTATATATTAATATGTTATTCATTATCTAGCCTTATATATCTTTATATAGTATTTCTCACGATGTATATAGAACCATTCACCAAAAAACAAACCCGTGCCCAAAATAAAATATATATGAATATAAAAATAAAATATATATGAATATGATTTTTTTTTTAGTACAGGTTTTTGTCGTTAAAACAAATTAACTGTATTCAAAATGTAGCGAAACAATTGATATTGGAAGACCCAAAAGATTCTTCCAGCGTATCATTTTTGGGTCCAATGGAATTCATAGGTATAAGAAGAAGCCCGAGTATAACACGTAATCAAGGATCATCTGAATGTATCCCAATTTTCAATGTGCATCGAGTAACCAAATATACCATTTTCAGATTGTTGAAAGGGAGAAAATGAAACATCTCATTAAATAGCCTTCATGTGCATTAAATATATCTTTATTCAAAACCTTTATAATCTAATATTATAAATATTGATATTCTAATATCATTTTTATTCGATACCGTTATAATCTAATATTATAAACCTTTATAATCTAATATTATAAATATTGATATTCTAATATCATTTTTATTCGATACCGTTATAATCTAATATTATAAATATTGATATTCTATTTAGATGCATCAAATTTAGTTTTGCATTTCCCTATGTTAGTTAAAAGAGGAAAAAAAAAATTCAATTCCTCCGTACTCATGTATAATTTCTTCCAAAATATCCTTTATACATATTAAATACCTTCTCTTAGTTAAGATATCCTTTATCCATATTAAATACCTTCTCTTAGTTTAGAGCATTAAGATGTTTGCATGAACACCAGTCTTCTATCAAAATGCATCCAATTTAATTCCTCTTTCTCTAAAATTATTATAATATGATAGTTTAAAGGAAAAAGGAAAAAAGAAAAGAACAAACAAATTTTAATTCCTTCCTCTCTAAAATTATCATATTTAATTCCTCTTTCTCTAAAATTATTATAATATGATAGTTTAAAGGAAAAAGGAAAAAAGAAAAGAACAAACAAATTTTAATTCCTCCCTCTCTAAAATTATTATAATATGATAGTTTAAAGGAAAAAGGAAAAAAGAAAAGAACAAACAAATTCTGGCTAAGCAAGCGGCTATAGAATAATCCATATGAATTCAAAAATAAAAATAAAAAGAAAAATCAAACTCTAGCCAAGCAAGTGTCTACAAAGTAAATGTTGTGAATTCCTTTTTATGAGACTTAAATAGATATTCTCTTTTAGAGTTTTTGTCGTATAAAGTCATGCAATCTATTTATGCTTTATTAAGCATTGACATCAAGTCTACTTAAACTTTGTAAATGGGTGAAGGAGGAAGAAGAAAGGGGAGTAAGGAATTTTTAGCTCCTCCTAATTGATTACATGCCTAGTTTCCTCTTCTCTTCTCTTGTTCTTAGTTATCTTGCCTATGTTAACTTTACGGTTTTGCTTTCTATGATATTGCTAAGTCTCATTTTTACTTTGCTTGAAGACAAGTATTTGTTATGCATTGAATTGTTCTATCTTGCTTATCTATTTAATTTTCATTTTTTTCTTTTTTAGTGTTCTCCTCTTTTGATTTTCTGCTTCTCTTCTATTTTTCTCTACCTTATCTTTTTATTATTGTATTGTTATGTTTCAGGGTTTTCTTCCTTTTAGCGCTTATCTTTTCTCATAGTAAAATCATGAAATGTTACTGTAAAGGAAGAAATCACACTAGACTTGAAAGATTTGGAGACAGGCTCTAATGCTAATGTGATTCATCTATTGGAGATTGTTTTGGAAGAGATAGTGAGGAAAATCTTAAATCTTGAGCCATGATCAATGATGGGTGTGCCCATTATCTTTCATAAGTAAGGGTTGCCTTAGAAAATTAAAGATATCAAATTCGATGGGATATTGTTTTGCCTACAAATTCATGGACTTCCCTTATACATGTTGACATCTAGTAATACAACCATACTTGGCTCAAAGGCAGGATTAATTGTTGAGATGGAAGATGTCTTACTTATTAAAAGGGTTTTTTTGAGACTGAGGGTAACTTAGATATGTTGAAACTGCTTGTTAATGGGGTTTTGTTGAAGCAGTCTAAAAATAGTAAATTCTGGATCTCTTCCAAATATGAATGATTATTAGATGTTTGTTACATATGTGGCATAATATGATATATGGAGGATAAGTGCTTCATGAAGGATAATTAGGCTTTTGTTCATAAGTAGTTAGATTCATCCATTAAAACAAGTTCTAGGGTCAATTTTAGTGCAACATAGAAGTTTCTAATGTTGATTTGAAGGAGAAACTATTAGAGGTATAGATAAGTAGTTATACGGGAACACAACAATCATGATGGAGTGGAAGATACAAGTGGAAAAAGGAAAAGAAGTCCAAGTAGGTATGGTTAATGTGGAAGAGCAAGAGGTTTTGACTATTGGGCTTGTTAAAGCATTAAGTATGGATAAAAACGTAGCAGTATGTTTGGGTGTCACTTCTTCTATAAGTTAGGTTAACTCCTCCTTTCTTGCAAGTAGTGTAAGTTTGGGCCCCCATTGCTCATTTTCAGTCCTTCCTCTTTACTTAATTGAAAACCCTCAAGATAATGCTATCCTAAATTTAAACAACCCAAGCCTTCCTTTTGGCCTTAACATATTTGATTCTTTCCTTAAACTTTACCTCAATTTTTTTATCCCTAGTGCTAGTCATGTCTTTCTTGCCTATAAAAGGGGATGGAAGTGATGAAAAAGTTAGAGAAGAGTAGTATGATTCTAAGAAGAGGTTGTAACTAGTTTGACTAAGAGGAAGCACATAAGGGGGAAGCAGGAGTTTGAAACTAACTAGGTTGAATCGAATGTGATTCACTCTATACAAGATACTTTAATAGATTCTTGTAGCTGTCCTTTAACAACCACATAATTTGCATGATTATCTTTTGCCAGAATTGTCATGGCTTAGGGAAACATTTGACAAAGACTAAGCTTCATTGCCTTATTCTAAAGCATAAGCCCTACCTAGTTTTCTTTAATGGAAACTAGGAATAAGGAATTGCAAGTTGATCAATTGCATAGAATATTTCGGTTTGCTCATAAGTGTTATGTTGACCCAATGAGGCTTTTAATAGGCTTAGCACTTTAGCGACATAATGACGTTATTGTACAAGCTTTAATTGTAGATCAAAATGTTAATAATATTAAATTTTTCAATTACGATAATGGAGTTTTGCTTAGAGGTATCTTTTATTATATACATCTTGATTACTATAGGATACTGACTTTATGAAATAGATTCAAACAAATGGTAGGCACGATCATTATGCCTTAGACGTTAATTGGGGACCTAAATGAGGTTTATGTCTAATGAGGAGAAGAGTGAAGGAACGAAAAAGGCTTAAAGGTAGATTTTGAGTTTTCTAGAAATGATTTTAGATTGTCAGTTATTAGATGCAAGCTTTTAAGGTCCAAAAGATACTTAATCTAATGTAAACATAAGGAAAGACTTAATAGATGGCTCATTAACTTGAAATGGTAGGAGTTATGTAGTAAAATGCCTATCAATCACCTTCTAGCGCATAGGTCAAACTATTGCCCATTGCTTATGCAATCACAAGTGGAAGAGATTAAGGGCTTGAAAATTTTCTATCTTGAACAAGTTGGTTAAATGTAGAGGATTGTTCAAAAGTGATCAAACGGGCTTAGTAGGATCAAGCTGAACCTCTGGATTTGTTGGGATTAATGCAAAAACTATCCTTGTATAGGGGAGCTCTTATTAGATGAAGTAAGGATTCTATGCAAAATAATGTTAAAATAATTGAAGACTTACATCAATGATTGCTTTCTTTGCAAGATAAGGCTTTGGATGATGCTTTCATTGATGAAGAGATGGAATTACATCGATAATTGCAATTTGCTTAGCAATAAGAGGAGTTATTTTGACATCAACGTTTTAGGATTCAATGGCTAAAGTTTGGGGATAGCAGTACTAGATTTTTCCATTAAGGTTACCTTGAATAGAAGGGCAAGGAATAAGGTGTTCTTAATAATTGTCGGTTATGGCCAATGGTCTTGATCATGTTGCAAGGGTGATAATTGATGAGCATAATGATTGCTTAACAAGACTAGTTGATTCAAATGAGTTTAGAGAAGTGGTTTTCTAACTTGGTGGCCTTAAATCTTCAAGATTGGATGGGTTTGGTGGAGTTTTTTTCCAATCTTAGTGGCACATCATTGGTCCATACATAGTTGAATTTATAAATCATTTTCTACAATTAGGTATGTTTCTCCATCACTTTAATGATACATATATTGTTCTAATCCTAAGGGCCCCTTTCCTAGAAGATATTTTGCAATTCTGTCCAATTAGTTTATGTAATCTTAGTTACAAATTAATTTCAAAAGTCCTTGTAAATCTATTATAGCCCCTTTTTGATAAAGTTATCTCCTTATATCAAAGTGCTTTTATTCTTAGCCATTTAATTCAAGATAATAACACAATGGCTCACTAGATGTTTCAGTTTGTAAAACTTAATAAAAGAAGAAATAAACTTTTTGTGCTATTAAAATTGACATGGCAAAGGCTTATGATAGGGTTAAATGGTCTTTCCTTTAGGCTATAATAATGAAATTGACGTTTGCTAGGACTTAGGTCGAGTAGATTATGAACTGTGTTAGTGGAAGGAGGGTAGACACTTTATCCCCCCAAGAGATTTAAGATAGGGTAGCCTACTATCACCTTATTTATTTATTTTAGTTATTCAATGTCTTTCATTGATTATCCAAAAAGCAAGTATGTGAAGAAATCTACATAGAATTAGAATTAAGGGTTCTAGCCCTTTGCTTACTCATTCGTTTTTTGTAGATGATTCCTTGTTCTTCTTAGAACCTATAAGGAATAATTTGCATATGTTAAAGCGTACTCTGGAGTCATATTGTTCAATGTTAGGTTAGTAAACCAATAATAAAAAAAGCTCAATCATTTTTAGCAAGTCATCTCCTAAGAATGTAAGAGTTATCTTTAGTGAGATGTTGGGAATTAATTATTGAAATAGCCTTGGTAAATACATAGGTATGCTTTTAAGTTAGAGCAAATCACAAGAGTCAAGCTTTAGCTTTTGTGAGAGAGAAAATAGCTCATAAATTAGCTAGTTGGAAGAGAAGTCTACTTTCTATAAGAGGAAGAGAAGTTTTGATTAAATCGGTGGCTTATGCTATCCTTACTTAATCTATATGGCTTGTTTTTCTTCTCCAAGAGATGGTGCTAGGAGGTTAATAGTTTGATTTTGAATTTTTAGTAGGGTGAAAATGAAGGCAATCGTAAAATTCATTAATAAAGTTTGGAAAGAAAAAGCCAAGAAATATGGAGGTTTGGGTTTATAGGACTTAGAGGCTTTTAATTCAACATTATTAGGGAAAGTTAGGTTGGCGTAATTTGAAAAATGCAAATGCTTTGTGGGTTCAGTTGATAAAGAGTATTTATTTCCCTAATGATGAGTTTTTATGTGCTAGGAAGGGTGGAAAGGCATCATAAGGTTGGCAAAGTATTCTTGTAGGAAGGGAAGTAATATCTTAGTAATTAATATGGACAATTAGTGATAGTGAGTCTATTTGGTTTTGGAAGGATCCTCGTATCCCATCTTTACTCGATTTCCCTTTATCCGAAAGGAGGTTATTGCCTATCTTACAAGAGTCAAGAGTGGTTGAAGTTATTAATAGAGTTAATCATCGATGGAATATGGATCCCATAAGCCATTTTTTACTGATGTAGAGACGAAGGCTATTTGTCATATTCCCATTAAACATTGGTAAAAAACAATAAACTTGTTTAGTCTCAACAATGAAATGGAGTTTTCATTACTAAAAGCTCATATCATGCTATTATATTTGGAAATTCTTGTGGTGACATGCCAACATTCTCTTCTTTTCCTCTAGTCAATTCGAGAGTTCTAAAAATAATATTTAGCGTTTACTGTCCATCGAAACATAAACAATTGATGTGGCGATTATGTATGAAATCTCTTGCTACTAAATTCAATTTGTTTCGTAGCACATTGGACGGGATGCTTTATGCAGCTTTTGTGTAGATCTGGAGAAGGCATCTTGTGTTTAATTGCAATTGGATTCAAGCTATTTGACATGCTATGTTTAATGTCTATATTGAGAATACATGTATATATTCTGTGGCAACTTGGTTAAAGAATGCATTATAGATTTTTGGTTTATCATAGTCGATGCTTTATCTACAGCAATTATTTACAATTAAAGCAATCTAGACCCATTGTAGTGAGGTAAGTTCTATGCAAGAGGCTAGATCCTTTTAGCTTAACTTTTTCTAGTTGTATGTCATATAGATATTTGTTTTATAGTTTATTTGTTGTGAAAGTGATTTCAATTTTTATACTTGGTGTTTGCTTAGATCAATTTTTTTTTTCTTATGGGAGTAGGAAATAAATTGTTTACATACTTCAATAAAAATGCCCTTTCAAGCCTACATATGAAGTTATAGATTAAAAATTACTAATTCCTATATCACCTTGGGGTAGAAATAACCATCTACATATTCCCTAAGACATGCACAATCATCGATCACCATATTTGTACCACTATAACATGTATGCTACCTTGCTACATGTACTTGTTCTTAGAAAAATGTCAAATATAACATATCTCATCCACTCACTTGTGCATAAATGCACATAGAAAGTAACCCTATATTCAATCAAGATTAAGTTTTTTAACTATTCAAAACCCTTCTTTATGTTCATAGACCTTTACTTCTTGACCAACAGATAAATGGTACAAAAACATTAACTTGAGCTCTTACGTGGTCAAAAAACAATAGTAACTAACTTAGGGAAATTATAAATAATCTTCTTAAACTTCTAAATGTTACAAGTTATGCCCGTAAACTTTGATAAATTGCTAACATAGGTTTTTATCCTTTTTTTTTTTTAATCAAAAAGAGTTACTATTATTAAGGTTCATGATTGTACTAAAACATACTTTGATAAGTTGAGGGGCTGTTTCCTAATTATGTTTGTAATTTTAGAGAATCATTAAGTTATAATATTGATGAGATTATAAATTTATATGAGGGTCTTCTTAAAAATAATTATCTTATTAATTTATCGAAATTATTAATTTTATAAACTAGCCCAAGTTGAGATTCTAAAAAAATTATTTTAGAGAGTTTATTAATTTATTGAGTATTAATTTTATGGAGGTTTAACTCTCTCTCTCTCTCTATATATATATACATATACATATATATATATATATGTATATGCACCAAAGGCAATTTGTTACATCGAATGTTTTACTTTAATATATGCTGTTCTTATTCTCATCATTTTTTTAATTAAATATGACAACCTAGTTTTTTTGTGAAAAGACTATGCAAAGACAGCTTTATTTTTAAAATAACTTAAAATTTCTATAATAGATATATGAGCATTGTGGCACTTTTTCGCAGAATATATCCATTCCCTTATTATTCTTGGGAAAACAATATAATCGCAATAAGGTTCATCCTCATGCCTCTCTGGTCATATTCTTGCCATTTTTTATTTTTGAGAGTTGATTTCGACCTTATTCATTCCCTCCGATTAGTTATTATGTTAGCATGAAAATGACCTGATGATTGCACATGGAACCTTAAATTTCATTAAAAATTCCAAAATTTTTCATAACGTCTATAAAATTTTGGAAGTTTTCGCACATTCAATATGCATTGTATTGTTAATACCTCCGAGACGATGAAGAAATGCATTACATCTCGACCTTTTGGGCATTATATTCTATATAAATAAAATGGACTCAAAAGCGTTTTTGATTCATTTATTTCAAGAATTTTGTGAAGAAAAGAAGACTCAATTAAATGTCATCAATTATCTAAGGAAAATATTTTTTCTTAAACTAATTTCGATTTTTTTTATTGTCGTTCTAGATTTTTATAAATTGTGTCCACCATGGTGGTGATTCCTGATTTAATCTTCAAAGAATTGATCTTGTGAATTTTTTTACTAGTGTTTTGATTGTTAGAGCGGAAAAAAAAACATTGAACCCTCTATTGGACATTTCAACCTCAGGATAACGGTCAAGATACTTAGAAGAGGAGCAAAGTCCCCAGGACCAATTTGCTTGGAAGTCCACTTCTTAAATAACTTTTAAGAAAGGGTAACATACCTTAGCTTCCATCATTTTTAATACTTTATACACCTGTTTTTTACCTATACGGATCGAAGGATGTAATGTATAAAAGAAAAACAGAAAAAATGGCGAGAAAATAGAAGTTCAGTTCGACGATGATTAAAACAGACAATATGACTACATGTTTCTCGGATTTTGTCTATTATAGTATAGATGGTTTTTTTTTTATTATAGATATAAATAGAAAGAAAATTAACAAAACTCACTTGAAAAATGGAAGAAAAAGCCACTTTTTTACGAAATCGAAAATTCTATTAGAAAGGAAAAAGATCCAGAGATTGTGAAAGATGTTCCACTAAAAATATTCTTGTTATTGTTTCGATTCATATTCCCCAGAAAGTGGATCCCGCTCTAATAGCTCCGAATAAATTAAATACATGCATTAAACATCTGTTAATGAGGTTGTTCTTCGAGTTGCTATGCTATTGATCTGTATATAAACAACCCCAGCACTTATGTTACATGTGCATTCTCCTTTTGTTGATTTTATTTCGGAGACGAACATGGTAAGAGTTGTTACAATCTGGGTCTTTGATTAATGTCTGCTGGTAAGCTTATGGCTTAATATAAGACATCGATACAGGAATACATCATGTGGACTTTGATGGGTAAAAGTAATAATAAAATAACAAGCCATGGTATAGAGAAAACATGTTCTAACCATAATTATTTGTGCATGTTATATGAAATAACGCATTCTCTAATAGGAAATATTAGAAAGGACGTATAGATGAAGTTTCACGACTCAAATTAGTGAGGTTTGAAGAGTCAGAAGATTGAAATGTTGGTCAAGTGGGGTGTTTTGAGTTTGGTTCAGTTCGGAGAAGTAGGACGCCGGGGAGAAGAGGTATTCACATGTAGACAAACTTGCTCTCTTGATTAGTGCTGGTGCGTTATGTAGCCGGAGATGAGAAGGGCAGTTAGTGGTCAAACTGGTTTTTTGTTTTCGCAACCATTGTTCTATTTTTCTTTTCTTACTTTTTTTTAAAATTTTTGTTTCATTATTTAATTAAATATTATTTTATTGAATTACTGACTAATTAGAAACTGATTTATAACTGTTTACAAATCATGACAGATGGAGGAAAAACACAAGTACATACAGATGAAAACACAAGTATGCAAAACATCACTTTTCTGTTTGGCCAAAAGATGGGTTCTTAAATCACTTTTCTTGTATTGGACTCTAATTCAAACAATCAAGAACTACAAATTGTGCCAATATCTTGAAGTCTAATGGTAAGAACTAATCTTTCATTACGATGGTTGAAGCTGAATTCCTTCTCTTTTTTAATTACTGGAATTTTCAATTGGATTAAAGTGGGACCGCCCTAATTTGAAATACTTAAAATAGTCTAAAATCGGATGACGAACTATTCTTATGACCACGGATCTATAAACTTATAACGGTGTAAGGTAGCGATTAAAGTATATTAAAAGATTTTGTCTTAAAAGGAGTATATTCAGCGACACTTCTGATGTTTCAATATTTTCCATAAAAATAATGGAATTACTAGTTTGGTAGGATCATTGAATATGAAAGCAACTTGAAAGACACATTCTTGAAAAAAGGTAAGACAGAGTTCCATGAGAGTTTCAAGGAGTCATTTTTAGACAAATTGTTAGTTGGGATGACACAAAACATTTTCTGTTTCAATAGAAACGTATCATCCTTGTCGAGGATACCGATGCTGACATTGTTTTACTTTACATATAATATATGCTTAGCAGAATTGTTAGGGAACTACGTGTCATCTAAAACCAAAGAAGTATCCCATCAAGGAAGACCAAAAACCTTGGATTCTATAGATATTGTGGAGAGATATAGAAAATGACACAGCCGGTGTTGTGATGCCAATATGAATTTGATAACTCTAACAAGATGTAAATGATTTTGAAGAAGTGCAGCTGGAATGTGTTTACCGCGAAATGAACACCGTTATAGATAAGATAGTAAATGTGGCATAAAATTTTCCAATTGTGAAGGATATGATCTTTTTTATTTCCTTTTTTTTTTTTTTTGTTATTGAGAATTTATTTGGAGCTTGAATGTATTCGTCCGTACCAAGGAATTAAGAAATCCAATCTCTATAAAAAGACGTGGTTTCCCTGTTTATAATATATAAATAAATAACCCCTTGCATCCCTTTCTTTTTTTTTTTTTTTTTTTCCCTTCCTTCTAGGTGCATCATATATGACTTGAACAGTTCGACTTGCTCGATGGTATTTGCCAAGGAGATAATTCTCTGTGATGGTACACGCTAATATATTTAGTTGGGACAGCAAAGCATACAAAATTGTCGAAATTGTGAATTTCAGAAAAATAGAATCATCCTGGGTTATTATTTCAAGAAAAAAATATATACATTATTTGCAGCCACGTAACTAATGCTGTAAATGCGAGAAAAGAAAAAAAAAATCGAAATTCCTTCAGTCACTATCAAGCATCAACTATACGATTCTAATTCATGGTCCTTTTTCATCGAAATTTAAGAGATAATTATGATCTCACCAAAAAAAAAAAAAAAAAACTTCGCCAGTATATTGGGATTCCATAGAACAATATATATGGGAATGAAAAGATGATACGTTAATGATGTGAAAATATCATCTTGTTTTGTAATACAAATATGCTATCCTTCCATCATACACACGTGAATCAGCTGCAGAACAAAGAGTTGAGATAATTGATAAAATTGTGGAAACAGCAAAATTTGAGGTCTCCTTAGCCACGTGGAATGAATTACCATACTTTTTTCACTTGTTTTCCACTTTGTTGGCTTTGAAAGGTAAGATAAAATGAGCTTGAGTTTGACCTTAAACTCAAACTTGTTCTATACTACTTTGAATCAAGAACAAAACTTAAGGTTACATGCTTAGTTTAATTCGAGTTAATCTTTGGTTTTGAAAATTTTAGTTGATTCTAACTTAAAGCTTTTAAGTTCAGTATTATATCATTTTGACTTGATTTGTTATAGCCCGAAACGTGTGCGTATATACATTTATTTATTTATTTATTATTTTTATAATTATAAATTTTGGTGAATTTTGAAAGAATCTAACTATTTCATTCCATTAGAGATATTCAGATGATGCTTATGGACTCAATCTATGAATGAACCATGAACAAAGAGAGAGAGTAAACAGAGTAGAGTATCAGTTTTGAATTAATGTAACAATGGTTCTAACTAAAAACGTATGGGCATAAGTCCTTTCATATTATGAGCTCTCCCTTTAACTAACTTAACGTCTAGGAAAATGACAAATGGCACTATCTAAGAAGTACACGTGTGTAAATATGTACAAATACAAACATATGTACTATTTATCTATCTCTTTATCGCCCCCCTTAAGTTAGTGCTAATTGAAGTGCCAACTTGGATTGAAAAAACACAACTGTTGTTTTGCAACGAACTTGGCACACAAGTCGTAGGTTGGAGCTAAGATGGAACATAATTAACTTGAAGCAAACCATAGGAAATATGTCCTTGAACAAAATGCACATTTATGTCAATATGCTTTGTGCAAGCATGCTGGCATAGATTAGCTGAAATGAGAAGAGTGGATTTATCATTACATATCAATCTAATAGGGAGATGCACTAAGATACCCAAATCATGTAAGATGTAAGACGTCTAAATAACTTCTTTAGCAGTTGCAACAAGACTCCTATGTTTAGCCTTAATCAAGGATGTGGAAATCATGTTTTGTTTCTTGATCTTCCAAGAAAGTAAGGCTAATCTTAGAAAAATACAATAACCATTGATTGATTTTTGGTCTAAAATATCACTTACCTAATCAGAATTAGAATGCAACATAAGATCGTTTCCTGTAAAATAGAATAAATCGAGAGAGAATGTGCCTTGAGATAGCACATGGGGTAAAGTGCATCTTACATGTGAATATCCTTTGGTTTATATAAGAACTGGCTCAAATAGTACATTATAAAGCTAATATCAAGCCTAGTGAGATTAATGTAAAAGAGTTTTCCAACTAACCTACAGAAGGGTGTTAGATCTTGAAGAAGAACACCTGAATCAAGATTAGATTTAAACCTATTAGGTAAAGGGGCCTTTGTTGGTCTCATTATTGACAAACCCATTTCTTTAAGCAAATCTAAAATGAATTTTCTTTGGCTAAGTATACAACCATCATTAGTTCGAGATATCTCTAAGCCCAAAAAATATCTTGCTAGTCTATCTTACTAGTCCTAAGTCTTCAATTGTAAAGGCTTCATCCAAATATTTCTTTGAAGAATGGATAAGAGATTCATTAGAACTCGTAATAATCATATCATCAACATCTAATAGGACAACAACAAAACCATCAGTTGATTGTTTGGTGATTAACAAATGATCATGAGTTGATTGAACATAACTAAGAGTAATTAAACACTTTGAACTCTCTAAGTTCCATTGTCTAGACACTTATTGAGTTTATACGAGTTTTTCAAGCAACATACTTGGTGTGGCCCTCTGAAGGAATCATATACATTTCGTGATCAATATACCCAAAGAAAAATCTATTATTGATATTTATTTGATGTGATGGCTTGAATTTTAATATATTCACGAAAGAATCTAACTATTGAACCTAAGTATCATTCCATGAGAGATATTTAATTGATGCTTATGGATTCAATCCTTCAATGAACCACGAATAAAGGGAGAGAGAAAATAAAGTAAAATATCAGTCGTAAATCAATGTAACAGTGGTTCTAACTGACCATGTATAAGTATAAGTCCTTTTGTATTACAAGCTCTACCTTTCGACTAACTTGACCTATAGGAAAATAACTAATGACACCATCGAAGAAGTACATGCGTAAATAAATATAAATTCATCTCTCTCCACATTTTGTAGATCTTTGTAGGATTTTATTTTGTATTGAAATACTCAACATCATAAATACAAAATATAAGTTATACATCGATTAAGTTATGCTAACTAAAGAGCTCACATAATGTGCGTATAAATGTTTGAATAATTATTATAATTAAAAAAATCAAAATAAACATAATTAAAATTAAAAATATATATGAAAATTTAGAATATGTACAGCATACTAATATACTATTTGGGAAAAAAAAAACATCATATTGTTCGATTTTAAATTCTGGAGAATGATTTTGTGTAGTAGACAATGATTATGTGATTAATAATCCTTTAAGTTGATTATGTCCTCCTTCTATCATTTAGGTTGTAAAAGATAGAATAGAATTTGTCTTAGTTGAACGAACAATTGAGAATAATTTATCAGTACAATATTGTTTTATTCAATGACTAAAATTATATTAAATTATTATATAATAATGATATTATAAAAAAAATTATGAAAACACATCATATTAAAAGCAAGAGCTTACAAAATTATATTAAAGTTGATATATAGAATTATAGAAATACATTAATGATATATTTAAAGGTCATTAAAAAAAAAAAAGAGTTTTCTAAACTATATATTATAATATGATATGTCAAAAATTATAGAAATACCATAAAAAGTTTAGATATAAAAAATGATAGAGTTTCTAAAATTATATATTGTAATATGATATGATTTAATAAATAAAAATATGGAAATAGATTAATGAGACAATAAAAAGGTACAATTTAGAAAAAGAAAGAGTTTATAGAATTATATATTATAATATGATTAATTTTCTCTATATGTATACATTATCTATATTAATTATATGGTGTTATATCATATCTTATAATGTCGGTTCTATACCCTATATTATCTGTCTAAATTCTTTCGTAATTGTAGCATTATTCAATATTCGTATCATTTTCTTACTCGGATTTACCTTCTTAAGCCAGTAATTGCCGAGGGCAACACAGCTAAGTACACTGGCCGAAGAGAAACAGATTTTCAAAATCTGACAAAGCACTGTGGATAAGTCTCTCCGTCCTCGTCAACTCCACGTTTAATTTACGAGGACTTCCATAGTTTCATTCCAGCTTGTACTTTCAATACGTCGAGAAAAATCTCAAATAATAAGAAACTTCGCGTTTAGTTCTTATTCTTGCCTTATTTATTTATTTATTTTTCCACATGTATTGACTCCTGCCAACTTGCCAAGCTCGTCAATAAACTAAACAAGAAATTAACTCAATTGCCAAAAAAAATAATTGTATATACATTTGTAGTACTGCTAAATACGCAATACCAAGTAGTGCTAGTCCTCCGAAGACCGAGTGAACACCTTTCATGTATCTTCACGGAAGTCAATGCGGCGTTAACATATTTATATACAGTATACTACGTATCAAATTCTTAAAATCAAAGGGATAGACATTACATATAAAAAATTTATTTAATCAAATCGTTATAATCTAATGATATAAATAAATATCAATGATATTATATTATTTTTTAAAAAACTACCATTTACGTTTATACATACTTTAAATTTATTAATATTTACATATTATTTATACTAAATATTTTAAAACTTTTCTCCTATCATGAAATTCGAATACAATAGCAGTTTAAAAAATACAAAAAAGAAAAAAACAATGACACGGGTCCTATGATTGTATCCCTTTTTTTTTCATTCCAACTTTTATCAATGAAATAGTATTTCCTCTTATACTTATAAGTCTAATCTCACAATCGCAAGTGTTTAACGTATTAATTCGAATGATTTCAGTGTTATAGTGAGTGTGATAAAGAAAGGTTTTTCTTCTTCTTTTTTGAATTCGTTAGACCAAGTGCAATGGGTGTTTCGTAGCCAAGCTTTCAATGCACAAGGAACATGTGAAGAGTTTCTTCACCAATAAATAATTACGTTCACCAGTGTTCTAAGCTGCTTTTTTTTTTTGTCAAAATAATTCTGAAAATATAAAAATATAATATTTATTGACACAAAATTATCTTTACAAAATATTAAAAGTAATGAGTAAAAGAATAACAAAGAGGGTCACAAAATGGGATAAAGTTCTTTTTTTTTTTTTTCCAAAAAAAAGGGGATAAAGTTGAAACTATAATTTACAACTGCTTTTAATAATTTATTGAGTTGCCTGGCACGGAAAGACAAAATGTCCAAGCGTTTTTCCTTAAATATTTCCCACTATGGAAAGACACGGAAGCAGGACATTTAAAAGGTCTTCTTAGCCTAAACCAAAATACCTTCCGAGATGATCTAATTATCCTCCGACCAATGCGCTGCTAATTTCCCTATCTCTCTCCGTCTTTCTCTTTTTTTTATCTCAAAATCAACGCGCTATTCCCACGCCAAATCAAAAGATAATACAACCCTTTTTGTTTATCATCTCAAACTACCCTTCATAATTCTTTTTCTTCTTTCTTGTCCCTTCTTATCCACAAAGTAGTTTAAACAATTGAGTTCATAGCAAACATGTTGTTGGAGTCGTGTTATAGACCACTGGAGAGGTGTTTTGGTAAAGAAAATGAGGATATGTTGATGTGGGACGTGAAGTTGAAGCCACATGCAGTAGGGGAATATTCCATGGGTGTAGTACAAGCTAACTCGATATTGGAAGATCAAGGACAAGTCTTCTCAACTCCTTCTGCTACGTGTGTTGGTGTTTATGATGGTCATGGTGGTCCTGATGCTTCTCGTTTCATTTCTCACTCTCTCTTCCCTTTCCTTCATAGTACGTGTGCCTCAAAAACTTACCTCTTCCCATATTGTAATCTCTTTTTCCGTTTTAAAACTTATAGGACCTGGATGCACGATATAAAATATCAGATATGTTCTTTTTTCTTTTTCTTTTTCTTTTTTTTTTTTAATTAGATCTTTTTTTATGAGTTTGCTGTTGATATTAGATCATGAGGTCAGATCCATCTAGTAATTTTTTTTCGAGAAGTTAACCTGGGGGGATTGCGCTAGGAGGCTGGCAAATTTATCATTGTCTCTGGAAAGATATTTCACAGTCTTGACTTGGTCGTTGCTGTTGTTGTTGTCGTTGTTGTTGAGCAAGCTATGTCATTTTTACTTTTTATTTCTTTTTTTGCAGCTTTTCTTCTTGTCTGACATAGGAATTTTTCAAACTTAACATAGAAAAATATGGTCGGTTAGCCTTGTCTTAAGCAATCCTGGATAGGAAGCAAGAAGGAAGGAGATGATAAACTTTTTCCTACCTACTAGCTGCTACTTCTCATACAAGCGAAAAAATATGGGATTCTAATTTTTACTGCCCGTATAATTCGTTTCCTTGTTGGTATTTTTTTTTTCCTTCAAGATTAGTTAATCCTACTGAGTAGATACAGTTTGATTTAGCTAACTATGTGGATCTCAGTTTCAATTGAGAATTAGGTTCAAAAGCTTTGAGTTAAGGGTATATATACTTCAGGCTACTTGTACCATTTTAATTGTAAATACTTGATATTCTTTGGCGAAGATCTATCCAATAGTTCATGGGAGGATTTCTACCTTGCCTTCTTTGAAAAGCCCTATTTTATTATTTGTTATTAGTAGACTGGAAATCACCTTGGCATGTATTTTTATGGAGTAAATTTATTCCCATATTCATTTGGAGAGGTAAAAGGTGAGAATGATAAGATGGATGTGCAGTCTCATGACAATGGATAAGATAAGAAATCAGGATATTTTAAAAAACTGTTAAAATGGTATCCACAAATAAGAAGACGGGAAAAACACAATTGGGATGTTTAACCATATATAGAGATATGATTTTGAGCACCTATTAGAAACTGTGACACTTTAAGATGATTAATATAAAACGAGAGGAGACTTAAAAAGGAGGTATATAAAAGTAATAAGAAATGATATAATGGAACAGTTCATATCTGGATCGTGAGAATAAGACTCGAGTGTTGATGTTGTATTGATAAGCCGAACCTGATGGCCCTTTGCTTGATCATTGCTTGTGATTGTTGTATAAATTACAGCAGCAAAATATGGAGAAAATGAAAATATTAAGAGCAAGAAGCATCTACATCCGCTGTAGGCTAGATCGTTTTCGGCTTTTATAAGAGCGCCCTTCAAACTTGATGTTATCTGTCCCCAATAGATCATTAGCATCCCCAAAACTATACCTTTTGAATCGTTATTATGGTGAGATTGAACCCTCTGAAAAGACCTTCTGCCCACCCTCCTGATTTGAAAGGTTCGAAATCCCAGAAATATACGAATCTACTCTGCCCCAAGAACTTGTATTTTCCGGGATATCCTTAACAACTTTAAAGATTGATTCTCCATCCAGTGTCCTAGCATTTTTGGGATTAGTTTAGTAAGAGGTGTCCTTCATCTATGGAGGCTAGAAAGAACTCAACTATCTGTGTTGTATCCACAGAATATGGTTTTAGGAATGACATCCTCTTAGCTTTTCTTCATTATCTTAGTGCATATGGACAGTCAGACAAGTGAATGTAGTTGCAGCATCACCCTGGTCTGTTCTCCAGACATAATGTCTTAAACCTTTGGCAATTTTTCCTCCATCTCATCCCAATGGGAATCGTATATCTAAAATTTACAGTCAATGATGTATTCTCTTAGCCTGCAGTAATGAAATCATTTTTACATATTATGTGCAACAATTGTGTCTAGATTCTAGTTAGGTCTCATTGGTATTTTGGATGAACCACTAACTCTTCACTTTCTGAATCATAGCACACTTCTGGCTGTAGTAATCTTTCTTTCCTGTCAGAATTACATTCCGGAAAAAGCAATTTAATCGATCTTCTTTGTGCATATGATGCAGAATTTGCATCAGAGCATGGGGGATTGTCTGCAGATGTTATAAGGAAAGCATTTAGTGCAACAGAAGAGGAATTCTTGCATTACGTCAAACAATTGTGGCCATCTCGGCCCCAGATTGCCACTGTTGGTTCTTGTTGTCTAGTTGGTGTGATTTCAAGTAGTGTTTTGCATGTGGCCAATCTCGGTGACTCAAGAGCTGTCCTTGGTCGCAAAGCATCAGATAGCAGCTCAAATAGGCCAGTAGTAGCTGAAAGGTTATCAACAGACCATAATGTCTGTGTTGAAGAGGTCAGAAAAGAGTTGGAGGCTCTACACCCTGATGATTCACAGATTGTCATGTATACTCGTGGAGTTTGGAGAGTCAAAGGCATAATTCAGGTATTAAATGTGCATCATCTTCTGTGGGAATTTAATTAAAAGTAACTACCAATTGGCTATAGCATTCAGCCACTTTTGGTGTACATTGCAAGCATGCATTTGCCTGTTGCCATGCGCCATATTCAGGTTCACTAGGGACAAGCAGTTGCAACTTGCAAGCGTACCTATGTCAACAACAAATTACATAAGATTGAATAGAGATTGCTGCTAACTATTTTATATCATATATATATCTATATATGTGTGTGTTATATTCGTTGTTTTCCATTTCATGTAAAGTACGGTTTTGTGTTCATTTTATGTAATATATATACCTCTTTCCCTTTTTGACTTACATAGGTTTCGAGATCAATAGGAGATTTTCACCTAAAAAAGCCTGAGTTAAGTGAAGATACTCTCCTACAGCATTACGGAGTATCTCTTCCACTAAGAAGGGCTGTAATGACAGCAGAACCCACCATAGTTACAAGACAATTGAAGCCAAATGACCTGTTCTTGATATTTGCATCAGATGGTTTATGGGAGCACTTGAGTGATGAAACAGCAGTCGATATCGTCTACAAAAGTCCAAGAGCTGTAAGTCTTTCCCAACCGATTACTTTCCCATCTTGTGATTCCAATCTAACTGTTGAGTTTAGCGGCACGATTATATCTGTATCATGAATGTTTCTTAACTTGTGCGTTGAAACTTCGATTCAAGCCAATCAAATGGACTGCTTAATTAAATGGAAGCAAAATGATGGCTTAGGGATTCAAACTTTTGATCTCCTATTCTGCTATCTTATTAATTTTAGCTCCACAGCTAAATAGTCTAAAAGTTTAAATTTGTTGACATATATGGTTTTAGTAGCAGTAACTTAAAAATACCATTGCAGTTTCATCCTTGAATCTTTCAAGATCTGACTTCGTATGCATATGTTTGATGGTGTTGGCATTTATGATGCTGTATGCAACTCAATTAACCAAACATCACATTACAAAGTACTAAAATGCGGTGGTAACATATGAATTGTAGGGAATAGCAAAGAAACTTGTACAAGCTGCCCTTCAAGAGGTTGCTAGGAAAAGAGAGATAAGCTATGACGACATAAGAATGATCAAGAAAGGGATAAGGCGCCATTTCCATGATGATATAACAGTGATTGTGATCTACATTGATCATGTCAAAGATTCTAGGCACAGCAGAGGCAAGTACAGGGGCCAATTCGATTGCACAAGTGCTCCTGTTGACATATTCTCTCATAATACGGATGGTAGAGATGTATCATTCAAGCATATCCCTTAAAAGGTTTTACTGAACCCGCGATCAGGTTGTGAGTGGCTAGAGCTGTGTTGTGCATCATTAGGTGATAGGCAAACATCCATCCTTATTAAGTAATGTGATGTTGAAATAGGTATAGTTTCGGCATACTCTGATTCATATTCTTCAAATCACCTTGTTGTTGGATTGTATTGGTTCATGTGAAATCCATATTATCCACCAACCAGATGAAGAATGAATGCTTCTTGTCGCGAATTCTGTTTCTCTATACTGATGAAAATACGTGAAGAAGATACTTGAAAGAAATGTGATAGCACAAAACTCTACCTGTTGTGCGTACAATCTTTGAAAGCCGCAATTTCTTCTTCATTTTTATTTCATTGGGTTGTGTAATCTCTGAAAAGCCTACTGGCGAGCTTGGTCTTGGACCAGAATACTTCTCGTATTAACATATATGCATCTCCCTTTTTCAGTCACCAAGCTCATGCTATTCGCGCCATCTTACCACTAATTTCATCCGAGATTCGAAAGCAAACAAATTGAGCTCTACCTAACTTGAAGTTTAAAACTCAACGAGCTTTAGCTCTATCCAGCCAAACTTGTTTGAAACTCTAATATTACAAACATTTATAATTTTCATCATCAGCGTTATTAACGTTTAACTTACATCTGCTAAGATCTAAAGTATAATTAAGTTTATATCAAATTCAATTATGCTTGTCCATATGGATGTAGTCATAGATAAAATGTGGAAAAAAAAGAGTTTTGAGTGCTCATAAGAAGGAACCAAAGTTACTAGCCATTAAGGAAAAATACTTGTAATACCTTTTTTGCTTCTTTATTTATGTAATGAAATCACTTATCCATACATGTTTCTTCATCCCCACTTCTCTTGGTTAATATTATTAAAAGAAGAAGAAGAAGAAAAGAAAACTTTAATCCCCCAATATCAACAATGAAAAATCTAATAATACCACCTACAATAGGCGTAAATCAATATGATAAGAAAATGATATTTATCATATACTCCTATTATAAAAACTATCCTTATCACTCACGAGGTCGAATAGATTGAGACAGTTTCTCGATCATTAGACTACTTAAATATCTTGATTTGTTTCTGATCGAATTAATGTCTAAGTTAAAGTATTGTAGATTACCAATAGGAATGCACCAGTTGAGGCACACGCACCATACGAAAGGTTTGGTGTTTGTCGGCAACCTTAGAGGACAATAGGTCATGAGCACACTGTGTTCGGGCACAAATAGTCCGAGAGAACAGTGGCCTCTACTCTACCAATAGCCTCCGACATGATGTGGCCAAGCACGACATGTCACAATTCACAAGTTTTGGACTTTTAGTAATTTTAACGTATGATTATCGGTGACCTCAAGCCCAGAAATCGACTATAATTATGAAAACTGTAATTTATACGTTTGGGCCAATGTCTACCATGTAGTATATTTTATTTTCGCAGAGATTTAGTGCATATGTGGGTCAGTTGACGTTGAATGACTGTCTACCATCCTGTGCAAATATGAGAAGGATTAAATTATCCTTTTTTCTTTTTTCGTTTTTCGGTAAAATGACCAAATATTTCTCTGGATACATGTGTGTCAACATTTGTTGTTTCACTGTGCTGGAAAACCCATTCCCCCTGTTGACGGTGGCATCCTGGGACCCATGTGGGAGTTTGTGTTGAGTATGTGTACACGTGATGGATTGAAATAAAACGATTATAGGTACTCCTAATACTTTACTTTTATCTGTCCGTCCATCCATCAAGTCAAGGTATTAATATTACGAAATTTATCCTCCTGATTAATAACCAATCTTATTAAACTCGGACGGAAAGGTAGAATCGATAACGAGAAAGGGAGTCGAATCAAAGTGAGCTAGAAATAATAGAAATATTATAATATAATTTATATTTATTTATAATATATAATATAATAAAATATTCTCAAGGATTAAAAGTTAAAAGCTTTTCATAGTTTATTTTCTATTTTTCTTTTATCTACATTTAGTTTTTTTAGCAAATTGACGTGTTTTCTAAAATATATTTAAAAAATTAACTTATTTTAACTGAGCGAAACACGGCAAATTCTTATAGAAACCAAGGTAGATGAGTAAAGTCAACTAGGTCAAGTTAAGATCACTCTTAATAAGAGTCAAAGAGGTAACTCCGACTAATCTTAGAAATGGATTAGATTGAAATAGGTTGGATTGAGTCTAATAACATTGATAATGACAAACGAGATGGATGATTTGTGTTAATGAGTCATATTTTATGTCTAAATTCGAACGGATTTGTGTTTAAAAAGTCTTAACTCGTAACATAACTTGTTTACTAATCAATATTTAAAAACCTAAACTCACAATTGAATCCATATTCTATCTTTGTAGAACTCCTTTATTTATTAAGAAATTTTGAAAATAGTTATCAAGTATATATTTAAAGAACATATCTTCAGGATCTTCTTTAATTTACCCTATGCCTATAACAGAAATTACATTGAAAACTATAAATAATATATGCAAAGTATATTTCTATTTATAGGCTAACTATATGGATAAGTATGATAAAATCATAATAGCTTAAGAATTCAAACATTTAGTATTATGTATCTAACTTAAATTTTTTTAGCATAATCGTTATATTAGCTAATTTATGGCATTATGTAACTAATTTAAATAAAAACTTTCCGATGCATTTAATTAATTACTAAAAATTCCAAGTGCTCTCAAGTTTCACTCACGAAACTAGGATTTAATAAGCCATATTTGAATAAATGTGCATATGTGAATGAAGCTTAAAATATATTATATTATGCCTTCTAAAAGAATTTCAGAATTTAGAATATAGATTGAAATAAAAAATTAAAAGTGTTGTCTCGTAGATTTAGATTCAAAGTGAATCAGGACAACAATAAGGAGTACAGCGATGACCGTCAAAACCCATGGCGGCGTCATATCTATGGATGAAGAGAGAGAGAAAGATGTATGGGTAGATATTAGAGAAAAAGGCTAGAGTAATATAAAATTAAACTATAAATACTAATGGACTTAATCTTAAACAAGCTCCAAGATTAGATTTAGATATGTGTATTAGACTTTCTCATAAAACAAGTTTAACCATTAGAAATAGGTTCAAATAAGTCTAACTATTCACTAAGTGGGTGTTTGAATTTGTTTATAATCGTATTATATAATTTCTAGACTGATAAGTCAAGTCTCAAATCATTAGCCTAATAAAAATGAATACAATCAAGAGGTGAGAATTTTTATTTTTTAATGAAATATTTGATAAAATTAAAAAAGCAACTTGTAATGCCAATATTGAGAAATTTGTGTACTAAAATAAATAATAAAATTGAAAGAGTCAAATAGAACAATTAAGCACTTAACTTCATCTTCTTGACCCTTATATGCATTTTTTATATTATTTGGTTTAATTAATTGGGGGATGATTTACCCTTTTTAGTTTTTAGGTCATAAGATTGTCTATATACTTTAGGCTAAAGAAATTCGACAAGAAATAACTTGAAAGATCAAGCCCAATAAATTAAAAAAGAAAAATGTCAATCCGAAACCTGGACTATGACCATTATTTATACAATTAACGCTAGGGTTTAATAAAATGAATTCATTTTAGCAATTCAAATGCCGTCAAATCTTGACAAAAGTGTGTGGACCACTGAGGGTGGATTACGAGAGGCATAAGAAAACGTTGCGTGTAAGTAAAATCATCATCAGTGTCCAAAGATAGAATAAACCTTGAATCAAGGAAAACGTCATTTCCAATTCCAAAGCCAGGAAGAATTCGGCTCGACAGCAACTTTGAAATTAAGTTTTTCAAAGAGTAGGAGCTTGTGTCTTCGATAAGGGTAGTAGAATCATCTAGATAATCGGAATCAAATTCATAAAGATGAAAACTTTATAAAAAGTTATCATTTTCCTTGGGAAAACCAAATGGCAACTCAAGATATTGGCATAAAATCATTATAGGTGAATTAATGTCTCGTTTATTTTGAAAAAAAAAAATTTCTAAAAAATATTTTTCCTAAGAAATGTTTAAGTAGGAAATAGGCGAAACATTTTCTCATTAGAGTGAAAATAAAAAAACTTTTCAAAATAGAAAGCCATTTCTTTTATTAGGCTCCACAAGTCTTCTAACGTTCGGGAAGTGCTTTTTATTGATTTTTGTTGAAATTACCGTGTACATAATGACTTTAGTGGGAGGAGGAGAAAAAAAAGAAAAAAAAAAGAGCTTAGCACACTTGTTAGAAAGATTAAACATGAGCTAAAGTGGTTATTATCAAGAAACATTAAGAATTAATCAACATTCTATATTGGATGTCTCCAGTTTTGCATGAAAGGTATAGTATAATATATTTATAGTAATATGTCGATGATATCTTATGTCAGATAATATATAATCTCGGAAGTTATTTCATTGTTTTATATTCATTTTTTTATTTCATTATTAATGTATTTCCTTTTTATATATCAATTTTATAGTATCATTAATATATTTTCATAATTTTTTTGTTATATTTAATATAATTATGAAAACTTTTATATTTTATATTCTGTTATAGTAAATTACTGTTCTGTTTATCTCATATCTACTTATATAATTTGGTGATAAAAACATATAAATGAGAGAGAGAGTTTTTTTGTGCATTTTTCCTCTTGAATAGTCAATAAATCCTATTTAAAAAATCATTCATTTTTATAATCCTATATTGCCCAAGCAATTATTAAATGTGCTTTTTTGATAGTAAATAAATATTAGATTATATGTACATTTTTTGTTTTAGAAAAAAACTTATAATCATTATTCAAACTTTTATGGCTCATTATGTAGGCTTTTTAACTAGTTTGGTATAATTTTGAAAGCTCTCACCTTATATATTTTGTTGTAACAAATCAATTCAAGTAATTCATTTCAAACCATATTCTTTATATAAAAATTATATATTATATATAATTTGGTGATAAGAATATATCAATAAGAAAGAGAGATAAAGAAAGAGTTTTTGTGTGATTTCCCCCCACTCTCTTACCTCCGAATTGTCGATAAATCATATATAACGAATCATTCGTTTTTAGGACCTTATATTGCTTAAATAATTTTTTAGTATACTTTTTAAATTAAATGAAACATTAGATTATATTTACATTTCCTTTATTTTCAAAAAAATTATAATTATTATTTAAATTTTTATTCACCCACTACACAACTCTATAACTAGTTATTTAGGTATGATGCCATTCGACATAAAAGTCATTTATGCATGAATTATTGATAAAATATGAGTTTAGATGTATGATTCTATAAGTTTAAAATATAAGCTATTTAATATGCCTCGCTTTATCTATTGATTAAAACAGGCTAACCCATTTGCTCATTGGATCAACCCATTGACCCCCAAAATTTTAAAAGAAAAGAACAAAAGCCAACATTATAGCCATTGGCTTATAGCTCGTTTAGGCATTGACTTGCTTTAAATATATAATTAAAACATTAAAACCTTAATCATCTCTAGAGTGAAGACTCAACACTAAAGACAAAGTGTTTGAAGAAAGGGTGATTATCATCATCTTTTACAAATGTTTCAATACTTCTAGTGATCATTGGCATTCCCAATACTTTTATATGGAAAACATTGCTATTATTTATGTAGAAATAACGTTATTTTTGTCATACTTGTTCCTCCATTGGCTAGAATAAGGACTAATTGATACAGAAACACTAAAAAGACAAATGAAGAAATTGAGACATCTCTTTATATTATATACATGCCCACCTTATATCAAGTTGACTGCATTCGAAAGATAAAACCTTTTGAAAACCGGTCCAACTCAACAAATTGGTGCCATACTTCACATAAATACTTCTAAAAAATGAATCCCATGTATAAGTGACCCATGAACTAGCCAAAAAAGAAAAAATTACAATGTAACCCTTAAAAACAATAGCTGGCATTTGCTATATCTAACGTAGATGGATAGCTGGTTACTACACATTTATAGAACTATTAACATCAAGTCTAGCATTCCCGTTAGCTAAATGCCATGAGGAGCATAACAAGACTTAACTTTAACCTATGATTAATGTGCCTAGGTGCATGAAGGAATCACTAGGGCTTACTAATTAGGTTTAGCAATATATGAGCCACTTATTGAATGTAAAGCACTAACAAGCCCAACATGGCCTAACATTTTGTTTGATATGATGCACAAAGTAATAGGCGTCTTGCTACTAATTCTTGCAAAAATTGCACCAAGTGTTATGGATGTAAAGGAATCGAGTAAGAGAATTTAAGCAACTTAGAGAGTTTTACTCACAAGAGGCTCAAAATAAGTGCATTAATTGATAGAGAATGTTGATTTTGGCTATAATGTATGGAAGTTATTTATAGTGAGCTCTTAAGGAAAAATGGAAAGGATAAAAATTACAAAAATGTTACATCATCTAAGGTTCTTAGTACTATAACAAAAGGGTAAAAATACCAAATAACAAATAAAAAAAAAGAAATATTTTCTAGCAACAATAAAATATGGAATGCATGGCAGAAGAGCTTTGGTTAAGCATAATGGCATAGATCTCATACGGAAACATAGTGGGTATTAGCATTGTTCGAGCTCAAGTAACTCGTAGGGTCACATTGACCATTGTAAAGGAGAGCTCAAGATCAATCAAAGGTTATAGTTAAAGTGGTTACCAAGTTGTTTAGTATACTAGTTGTTCTAATTAAGAGGTCGAGAAAGGGTCTAAGCATAAGTCAAAGTGGGTCTTCATGTTAATCCAAATTAGGTCATTCATTGGCTTAATAGCTCAAATGAAGGCCAAGATATTCCTTCGAGTTGGAAGTAGGTGTTGGAACGGGCCATCTAGATATATGGACTCTTCCTTTACTGATTAATTGGTGAGAATTCTCTTTGTTAAGCCCTACAATCCTCTAAGTCAAGCTCAAGTAATGGGATCAGAGATCAAAGTCCCTTCACATGGTGAGGTAGCCCATATAACCTATGTAAGCTAAAACAGGTTGAGGTAAGTTGACTCGTTTAACCCTCTTACAAAATTTTAGATGTAGATTCTCATAGTTGGGCTCTAAATACTCATCTTCAAAAAAATTCCTATGTTATATACTATGATGTATCGAGTCAACTCTATGGATATTTTAAGCTTTAAGATTCCTTTGAAGGAGTCATCTTAAGGGTAGGTTGTCTTCTAACTTAAGGATCCTTTTGAAGGCTTAAATTGTAATGTCCTAGAATTTAGGAAATTAGAACTTGCCACATGTCCTTATAATATACTGACACTTTAAGCATCTATAATAGCTTACTAACATCATCACATACTTTGTTTATCACCAAACACCTATAATAGCTCCAATACCATATTCTAGGGATGCCTTAAACACCCTCATATCAACATAATTTACATAATGGTCAACTTCTAAATTACTTTATTCATTGAAGATAAAAACTTGTTCATAATTCAAATACAACTATCTCAAGAACCAAAAACCTAGACTTGAAGTCTCACATACACCAACCAATAACAAAACAACTATAAAGGACTTAACAAGAGAAGTCTCAAGTAACTCTTCGTGACCTAAGTAAGAAAATAAATATAAAAGATAAAAACAAGGTCTAAAAACTCTATCTATCAACATGACCAAATACTTTCAATCCTACAACAACCATGTTGAGCCATCTCCATAATCAAAGTAATAATCATAAAAATCGGCTTTGTCACCGTAATGTCCATACTCACTGTAGTACTCCTTATAGTCACTAAGCCTTGTGCTTGCATCTAAAAATAATAAAACCTTAGGGGGTAAGCAAAAGCTTACTACAAGGTATAACCACAAACACATGAACATACATTATATGTATAAAGATATACATCAGGTAACTCAAATATCTATATGCAACAACTACAGGTTTATTATCTTATTTAGGTTCGTCAAGCAATACAGTTCTATGGTCTAGAAACTTGGATTAACTCATAACTCTAACATGTAATATATAATATACATAGAAGTGTTGGTATTGGGTCCTCCTTAATATCTTAATTACCAATTAACCAAGTAACTAAGGAATCCTAATATAACCAAATCATTTCAGAGTGAGACTCCAATTAAGATACCATTATACTAAGATCATTAGGGTACTACCTTAAGGTTTGATCTTCATAGTCCCTTAGGTTAGCCAAGCATATGCAACATAGTTATTTAAGCCAAATATTCACTAATGTCCATTTTAAAATGTCTACTCCTACATATGCATAAGTAACAAACAAACCTTGTACCTGACTGTAGCATTTTCTTAGAAACTAAATCAAAAGCTTTACTGCCTACTCATATGAGAAACAACTCACTTGCTTAGTTTTTGAACTAAACTAATGATATTTTTTAATACAACAACTCAATTGACTCATGTTTACTTAGGAAGTAATCTAGGATCACTAGGAAGTTAGACTGATTTGTAAACTATTTTTAGTGAAGATTTTTTATTAGAAATGTTTAGAAAAGGGTTTAGAATAGAAAAACAATTTTGAAAAACCTCGAAAAACTCAAAGTGATGCCACTGCAAGAAACAAGGGTCGAGGCATTTGGATGCTAGTCCAGATGCTAAATCAACTAGCATTTAGATGCCATACTTGAAAAGAGTAAGAAGGCCCTTGGTGTCCGAATGTTATGGAAGATGATGTTTAAATGCTTACTGTAATCTGTAGAATTCTACCTATTGTAGCAATGTGATCATCCCCTAAAACTAAACCACTATTTACCTATTCGTATATTATCACTCCTAAAATGACAATCCGTCATCAAGCAACTCTAATCCTTTCAAAACACAAATCAAAACATCCTTACAACATGAATCTCTACTTAACTCTATTATCATTCAAAACATAAACAGGAGAAATAACAAGAACAAGGTATAAGGTTAGATTGTGCCTATTACGAAACATTTCTAGTGCATCCACCACCCTAAATATGTTGTAAGATGCGTGCAAGAATACCCTAAAGTTGTTTTATCTACAGCCTTATGTAGAAAAATGAACTCCTTTAAGAAAAACTTAATAAAGCTTAAAGAAAACACACCATACAACCTTACCTTGTAGTTTTACACCTTTTGATTTGTTTTCACTACACAAGATCTATGGCAAGACACCTAAGAAGGCCTCCAAAATTTATTTTGGACTGTCCTACACAAGAAAGGGGAGTTCTCTTATGGAAAACATGTAATAACCTATGATTTCAAGCCCACATGATAACTTTGGGATCCGAGCTCCTAAATTTATGGCTCCAGGCTATGTTATACATTTTAGTTTAAACTTCACACTAAAGTTAGAAAAGTTAGAAGAAGGAATTCAAGTAAAATCAATTTCTTGAAACAACTATATAAAATAATTAATGTAAGAAAAATGTCAATTTATTAATAAAGTCGATAAATATTGAAAATGTGAAATTCAAGTTTTTAGATATAGTAAGATATTACAGATAAGTTATTTAACTTATAAGAATAGTAAATGAAGGAAATTAGATATAATATACATGTATTTACATGTGATATGCATTATATGTATTAAATACATGTAAATAATAATAAATTATAAAAAATAAGGAAAATTAGTATAAAATAATGAAAAATTAATAAAAAAAAATGAATGGATGAATTACCAAATGATGTAGTAGCATAGGAATAATTAGAAAACATGAGTTATCGCTAAAATAATGAGGGGATAACACATGGCACCTAAAAAAATGAGAAAATGACATATGTTAAATCACTTTTTAGCATGCAAAAATCCTAAAGCCCATAAATAGGACTTCAAACCTCATTTGTAATATTTTAGAAATCTGAAAACATAAGAACATAATTTTATAAAATTGAAAAAAAAATTAGAAAAAAAAAATAAAAATATAATAAGAAATAGGGTCGGAATTGGTTTAGGGTAGTTTAATAGGTTATTCACAATGTGACTTGGAGTGGCTTAGAGGTTCAATAAAGAGTAGCTGAAGGAGTCTTTTTGATAAGGTGCAATGGTTTAATGCTACCCGGTCAAAATATGAGCCCAATGCATTTTTATTTTTGGAAGTTTATAATAATGTTTAGAACACTTGATTTTTATCTTGTGATTAAATTCATTGATTTGCTTAATTTTCACTAATTTTGAGTTAAAACCATTATTTTTGTAAAAATAGATAATAGCTATTTTAATATAATTCATGATCAATAGTTAAACTACATATTTTTAGGAGTCCATAATATTTTTTGTGAAATTACTTAGGCTTGTATACTATTTATTATCTATTTTCATGGTATAAACCTACACATTAGCCTAGTATATGATATAGTAATTAATACTAATGGGATATTTGTTAAATATGTAAGGGTTTAGTATTTTTGGGTATTTAATGAATGCTAACCAGCTTGGAAAATGAGGAATTTTGAGTTTTTAATTTAGGATTAGAGTTTATTAAGGTTAATTACGAATTTACGATAATATATAGTTGAATTATTAAAGTACGAAAGGGTATTTTTGGACTTTTGATAATATTGATTAGACTTGTTTCTTAAGATATCTTAATAGTACTCAAAATAATGATTGTGACGATATAAATTTTATAAAAATTAGATAAAAAATGAATAAGATATGATCAGAATAAACTTAGAAACATGATAGTGAAAGCTAGAATTTGGTATCGACTTGTAGTTGACTCTGAGTCTATATGGGTTTCCTAGGTGTGATAGGTAAGGAGGGACTACATTGTGAAGCTTAGGATTTTATGCTACTATTAAGCCTGAGTAAGTAGATATTTCTTTTTTTGTGTAAGTAGACCTATGTCTACTTGACTTGGAGTTAATTGTGTCGTGAATTGTAATAATGTATTGGATTAATTGAATAAATGATTCTATCGAATGTGTGTTGACTGAGTGAAATGTGTCCTCATGTATGACTAATTCGTCAATGCATATTTTTGTTTGGAAAACTTATAAATTGAATGGTCCTTCAGGGTGTTCACCTAAAGTGAACCTTATATGAAAGAATGTATCATAAAGTTGAGAAACAAAGCTAAGGTTGAGATGTTCAATTGGTTATGAAGTGGAACTTGAGATTTGTGCCTAATATTGAGTTATTGTCTTGTTTACAACATTCATAGTATGGTACAAAAGGACTTACAGGTTATGTTTCTAAAAGTTTGAACATTGTTAAATTGGGTTTTGAGTATATAGAGTTATATTACTCAACTTATTTTGGTCACGATGTACAATTTTAGCTAAATTGACTATGTGTTGGATTTTCAAACCATAATGGGTGATTTTTGTTAGGGGTCCTACTTTTAAGTAACTCCTTGTTACCTTAAGTTCTTGGATGTAGGAATATAGGATATTACTACATCTAAAAACCTAGGGATGGTACATCCTATACTATGTGGTGTAATGTAGGAATATAGTATACATCGGTACCAATATCCTATGTTCCTATGTGATGGTAATTCTTACGTGATGATGCATCCTGTACTTTGTCGAGACGTGATAAAATGCCGAAACAATACAATAATAAGGCATTCCATTGATTCTCCTGACTCGATTTTGCTTAGACTTATCATTTTCTCTTCCTACCATCAAGATTCATGTGAAAACCCTAAGGACCAGCTACTGTAGGTGATGGAAAAGAGTGAAAAATGGTTTCAAGAAGAGCAAAGGGGCTTAAATACCTAGAGTCCACAAATAAATCTCATGCATAAACTACTTTCGCTTAACTTCTATAATACTAGTCAGGGCCTTTTCATAAGACACTTTATTTTATACTTTATATTGCTATTTTCTCTTGTTTTATACTTTTATTTTCTCCTTATTTTAGGTCTTACAACTCTTCCTCATATAAAAACTTTCATTCTTGAAAGTTGAGAGTTTATATACCTTACTCTTGAAACAACTCTAGATACTTCTTTCTCATCTCTTCTTCTAACTCCTAAGTTGCTTCCCTTTCTAAGTGACTTGCCCATTGAACTTTAATGTATGGTATCCATCTTCTTCTTAGTTCTTAGACCTTTATGTTTACGATCTTTATAGGTCGCTCCACAGCAGTTGATAGGAATCAAGGACCTATTATGTGATTAAGGGTGCATGGTCTTATTTCTTTAATGCGTCGTGCCATTGAACAAGATCTATCCACATTCAAAGAGCACTTCATCCGAGCAAACCTAAGACTTTTTCTAAGCTCCCTCGAACTATTCACCCTTAGCTAAGTAAAAGTGGCTGAAGCCACCAATGCTGCTAAGCTAGCCTATTAGTAAGCTGACCTACTACCGAGCTAACCTTCCACGGTAGAGCAGACAAGTGACCATTTGAGTTTACATTCTCCATACCCTATTATGTTGAGCCTTCGACTTGTTAAGCCGTTGACCTAATTAGGTTTGCTCTCTATCCAGTACCACTTGGACCATTGGTCTGTTTTTTGACATCTACACTATTCTTTCTATACCTAAATATTCTTTTGTCTACTTTACAAAATTACCTTTATATAACATTTGTTTACCACTTATAGTAGGTATCCTTTTTTTTTTTTTTTTGTAAATTTTAGCAACCTAAGACTTGCCTTAAATGGGATATATAAATACAATGCAATAGCCGCATCATCAATATCAATCAATTTTTAGACATTTCCTTTACAAGTTAAGTGCTTTTGCTTACTTAGTCTTACTCTTATCAATCCCTTCAATAAAGATTATGACAGCTAACCCATTTGGCTTAGACTAGTGCATCATATCTAGCAAGTCAATCTGTCCATGTGTGGTTCTACGATGTGTCATATCCATGTTTCCACTTGTTATTCAAACCATCTTGCAATTTGGACCCATCACTTGGTTCAAGTGATATCGATAGCTGTGTGTTAACCTTCCTAGTGACCAGTATCATCTTGGTATTAAAGCTTGGCTGCGTTCGAGTAAGCTCAATATCATTGTCATCCTTATGTAAGTGTCTATGTTTTAGTAAGGTTGTGTGAAGTAAGTCAAACTAAAATTTGAGTTGTTGTAGAGGTTGTAAGTAACTGTCATTAATGCTAGATCATTAGTCTAGAAAGCAAAAGTTAGTGCTCTGTTTTCCCTTGTTTAAAGTTTACGAAAACAGAATGTGTAGGTTTTGTTGATTTATACTAGTTGTTGTTAGGTGATTTCAAGTTAGAAATTTCATCTTGCAAAGAAAGAGAAAGCTTTTGGTACTAGAGTCAATTCAGTATGACCACTTTGATGCCTAAGTCAATAAGTGAATGTAGGAAAAGATTGTATAGTAGGAGAGTTATTAGATACCTCTTACAATGTAAGTTTTCCCATATTTATAGGTAAATGTTATGTGTCTGAAACAATAGTTGATTGCATTATTATTAGGACATGTGGAGACCTCACAATTGAGTATCTTCTTGGAATATAGGAATAATGGATAGTTATGTAATATAACCGTGCTATATGATAACTGTTTGCACCACTTTCTCTAAATTCAAATCAAATGTGGATTTACATTTCTCAGCATTTGTCGAGAAGTGAGGTATTCGACTTAATGGTAGCTGTATGGTCAAATGATTTGTAATGAATGAAATCCAACTATCAACATTTGCCCCCCAACTCCCATGGTTGAGAATTTAATAGAAGGAGTAATTTTATATTCTTTATGGGGTTGAGTGGAGAACTGTTTCCTAAATGCCAAGTAAGGTGGGAAGTTCCTTAATTTCCATTTAGGAAGACAGATCACATCCTATTTGAAAGGTCGTAATTTTCAATTTTCCTACCTATCAGAAGACCAATTAGTGGAAAGTACAATAGCTGTCACATTGGCCATAATCATGCATCAAGCCTAATAACTGTTAGAGTTTCGATAACCGTTAAAGTCTTGATAACCATTAGATCTCCATCTTAAAACACATGTCAATAATTTAGGTTATCATTTATCAATGCATCATTACTTGTCAGAAATGTATTGTGGTTATAAGGGTAAATCATTCATATTTAAGAAATTTTCCAATATTGAAAATAGATTTCACTTCATCTTCTTTTGCATTCACAAACTTTCGTTCATTTACAACACTTCTTGTTAACCCTCAAAAAGTTCTATGAGATTTATTATAACCAAAATCAGGGATGGTTTGAAACATAATCCATCAACTTGTTCTTTCAAATTTTGAAGCAACTGAGATTAAGGCTACCTCTCCCCCCCAAAAAAGGAGCAAGATGACATGTTCCTCAAGTAGTTTAGTAGATGGTGTAGTAGAGTGGTAGGATAAACTTGCCCAAATTAACTCTTTTACAATGGATACCTATCCAGATGACAAGGAAGGACGATCTATCACTAGGTATCTGCATAAAAATATAGTTTACTTCCATGATTCACCATACGAAGTGACTAGTGCTGTCGATAGAGTTCTTGTTTCAAAATATAACAAATACTGGTAAGACCTTTCGGGAACATGGAACCTTAAAAGGTCAAGAGAAGAGGAAAGGGTGTGTTTTCTAAGGGAGCGCAAGTTTTACATCTATTTGAAATGTCTCGACTTTGGACTACACTTACCCTTCTCGACTTTTGTCAAGCAGTTTTTCAAGTAGCACCGAGTATGTTCTCACAGAACACTTATCAGCTTCTCGTAACTTTTGAAATAGTTTGTGAAGAAGATGAAGTCAAGACTACACCTTAAATATTTCGGTATTTCTTTATGATTAGGACGCAACCTGATGGTTGGTACTTTGCAGCTGCTAGGAACAAGCAAAAGTTCATGGACGAATTAAGGCCTAAGATTCACAAGTGGCACGATAAGTTCGTATTTATCATTTTAGATGAAGAATTGGATTTTTGGACCTAATGGACTAAACCAATCGAATTGATGTCGAATAAGGAGATTTCATGTCTATTATTGCATCAATCATTCTCAGGTTGGCTTCAATACCATGTCGAGTGACCATATATGCTACAAACTTTCTCGAAGTGGCACCAAAGATGTACTTTTGTGAATTGAGCTTCATGTCATATCTCCTCAAAGTGGTGAATGCCTCCTTAAGATCAATAAGATCTCGATCTTCCGTTACACTTTTCACAATCATGTCGTTGACATATACTTCGACACTTCAATGGATTTAGGGTTTGAACATCACATTAACATGCCTTTGATAAGTTTCATCGGCGTTTTTCAACCCAAAGGGCATCTCCATATAATAATATGTTTCGAAATTAGTGACGAATGCTATGTGAACTTTGTCTTCATTGTCCATTTTGATTTGGTTGTAGCTAGAAAAAGCACCCATAAAAGAAAGCAATGCATGGCCGACAATTGAATTGACCATCTAATCAATTTTCAATAGCAAAAAACAATCCTTGGGATAGGCCTTATTAAGATCTATGAAGTCTATGCACATGCACCATTTGTAGTTAGACTTCTTAACTAACACAAAGTTGGCTAGCTAAGTTTGATAAGGCTCTTCCTAAATGAATCCTACCTTTAAGAGTTTCTGAACTTCTTCTTCAATGGCCGGTTGCCTCTTTGGGGCAAAATGCCTTCTCTTTTCTTGGATCACTTTCGCGCTTAGATCGATCTAAAGCTTGTATACCATAACGTCTCTAGGGATACCCTATATGTTTGAAGGGGACCGTGCAAACACATCTGTATTTTCCTACAAGAAGTTGATTAAATTTTGACGAATGTATGCCGGCAAGGGTTTCCTTGTCTTGGTTGTTTTTCTAAGGTCACTTCCAAAAGAAATTTCTTCTATTTCATTTTCAACATTGTCTATGCCGACTGACTTTCCTTCTAGAGAAGTTTCTACTTGAAAAATTTCTTTACACCTTAAGGCCCTCATGTATAAAGATCTTACTAATTGTTGATTCTCTTTACATAAAATGACTCCCGTAGGAGTGGAGAATTTAGCTTTAAGATAAGTAGTAGAAGGGACGATTCCGAATAAGTGTTGGCACAGCCGTCCCATGATCATATTGTTTGGGGACCAACATTTGACAACAAGGAAGTCTACTTTGTCTTCTACAATATGCTCATCATCTCCAATCTAGATTGGTAAAGAGATTACTTCGATTACCTGAACGGGTTGATTATTGAAGGCATACAAATCATAGTTGTAAGATCTCAGCTGTGCTTTGATCTTTGGTCTCATCTAATAAAAAGTGTGTTGAAAAATAATGTCTATCGAACTTCCAGTGTCAACGGGAATTTTCTTAACCTTAAAGTTGGCAATTCTTGCACTAACCATAAGTGCATCATCATGTAGCCTTTGGATGCCTTCAAAATCTTCCTCTGTAAAAGAAATTGTATTATCAATTTTGACCTTCTTACCCTGCATATTGCAAACATAATTTATGGCATTAGTTAGGCTTGAGGAGATTAATAGGCCTATAGTAGAAGGTCCGCCAACAATAGTATTGATTATCCTATTAGGTGCTTTAATGGTATTCCCGTCTCTTGCATCTCTCCTAACAATAGTTGGTTAAGTAACATTCTCCAAGACTTCATGTCTCCTCTGAAATGGTCACTTGATATTCTTGGCATCATGTACTAGAAACTTGTGCAGGTACCCTCATTGAATTGCATCCTCAATTGCATTCTTGAGTTAGATGCATTCGTTTGTGTTATGGCCTTTATCGAGATGGAAATTGCAATATTTGTTGGAATTTCACCCTAAGAGATTTCCTCTCATCCTCTTTAGCCACTACAACATGCCTCTTTGCCCGAATATCTCCATTTATATGTCCAAAATTGGACAATTGACTGATGCAAGGGATAAATATTTAAGAATTTGAGGTCTCTTTCTCTTGGCATTAGGACTTTGATCTTTGTCTACCCTAAGTCGATCTTTTCCACTTCTTCTCTTGTCATTTTTCTAATCTCCTCTATTTTGGTCAGCTTCTCGTCGAGCCTTTATATTGTCCTCTTACTAGATGTAGGATGTGACTTTGGCTTTGAACTTGGCAAAAGTTCTTAGTTTATTCTTTATGAGTGACTTGAAAAAGTCTCCATTGTACTTAACTCTGTTAATGACAGCATTGAGGGCTATGCTCGTGTTTAATTTTAGAATTTGGACCATCTTAGCCATAAACCTAGCTAGGTAATCTCTAATAGACTTAGCTAATCTCTGCTTATTATGTTAAGGACTAAAAAATCCTTAACGGGAAGCTTACTAGCAAGGAAGTGCTAAAAGAACACTTCTGCTAGTTCTTCAAAACATAAAATAGTGTTCGGCTTCAGGTGTTTGAACCATATACTTGCCACATTCCTCAATGTTGAAGGAAAAGCTTGGTAGGCTACAGTGTCACTCAAGCCGTACAACTTAACCAAAGTGTAGTAATACTTTAAATGATCTTCAGGATCTTTCGTCCCATTATAAGTTTCAAATTATAGCAACTTGATGTGTTGTGGTATAACCTCTTGTAAAATCTTAAGAATGAAAGGGCTCTTCTTAATTTGAAACTATTTACTCATTGTAGCAAAGGTGCTAACATGTAAAGGTCTAGCATGATGCACTTGCTATGGTTGCTTACCCTTATCAACTTTCTTGAGCACAGGAGTCAAGGGTCCCATCATAACCTCGACCTGCTTTTTCGGCAATTCAAGTGAATAGATTAAGTCATTGTTGTTCTCAGCTTTGTGATCGTTGTGTTCTTTGTTTTGATTTAAGTAGGCATTACTATGGAGGAGATTAAGAATCTCTTCATGTTTTTTGCTCAACTCTTGATTTTCTTTGGCTAAGTTGAGTCAAAGCTACTCCAACTTAACCAAACATTGCTCATCAATGTGTCTACTTCCTTCCTCTAGGTGGTAGGACCAAGTACTAACGCCTATACTTTTAGTCAATCTTGTTCTTGCCTTGTGGGTGAGTCAAGAAACAATAGACATCGCTAAATGTTGCTAGGTGATTTCAGCATATAAATTTTATCCTAAAAAAAAAAGAGAAAGCTTTTGGTTTTGAGGCCGGTCCGATGTAGCTATTTTGATGCCTAAGTCAGTATGTGAATGTAGGAGAAGACTATGTAGTATGAGAGTTATCTGATAACTCTTACAATGCAATTTCCTGTATTTATAAGCAAATGTTGTGTGTCTAAAATAGCAGTTGATTGCATGATTATTAGGACATGTGGAGACCTCTTAATCAAGTACTTTCCTAGAATATAGGAATAGTGGACAATTATAATATAACTATACCAAATGATAGCTGTTTGTGCCACTTTCTCTAAATTCAAATCAAATGCAAATCTACATTACTCAACATTTGCCGAAAAGTGAGTTATTCGGCTTAATGGCAGTCGTATGGCCAAATGATTTGTAACGAATGAAATCCAACTATCAACAGTACTGTTAAGTATTACCGATTATTGTCTTAGTTGAATTAGTAAGTGTCATCTAGTAAAGAGGTTTGATGAAGAATTTTAGTGAAGAAATGATTATTTTACTAAAGGACCTAGTATATTAGTGTACGACAATGTCATAGTTTAGTATTCAAGGAACTAAAATGGCCAAAGCTAACAAGGGAGTTATATATCCTAATTTGCAAATGATAAACTGGATAGGCTCACTGACTTAGTGACCAACCTAATAATCGCAATTAATGAAGATAGGCTACAACGAACGAAAGAGGGCCCAAATAGACACCAAGCCAATGAACTACCCAAGAGAGGCAATGTTTGACTTAGTTGAATTAATGACCCAATTCAACTACCTCGAGCTGGATGAGTAGGAAGAGTTGCTTGACGAAGACTTACCTTAGAAAAATTCAAAGAAGGAAAGGAGTTAAGCGATGAGGCAGAGGAGTATTATGCACCTGAAGAGAGGAATGCCTAAGCTCCCAATGTTAAAGGGCTAAGATTATAGATTCTAAACTTCTCAAGAAGTAGTGATGCTAAGGACTACCTAGATTGGGTAGACAAGATTGAGAAACAGCTTGATTGTCATGAAGTTCCTAAGATTGCTAAGTTTAGACTTACCGTGATGGAGTTTACTAGCTATGCTACCTTATGGTGGAGGAATTTACAAGCCATTCGAAGAAGAGAAGCAAAATGTGAGGTAATGGATTAGGTCAAAATGAAGAAGGTGATGAGGAGGAGATTTGTTCTAAGCTATTATCTCTAGAGCACCTTCAAGAGATTACTGAGTTGAGGCAAGGAGGGTCTAAATTTGATGCATGTGTGAAGGAGTTTCAAATGCTAATGATCTGTGGTGACATTGTTGAGCTTGAAGATCAAACTTTCTTTTGATTCATTAGTGGGTTGAAGCATGAGATTAGAGATATTCTAGATACTATGGATGTTGGTTCGCTTGATGAGGCAATTTGAGCTACTCAAAGAATCTAGTGGCGTTAGATGAATCGATTTCAAGCTCATGTGAGTCGAGTTCCCTTAAGCAGACTTGTTCCAAGCACACTTATGTGAATAGAACCAAGCAAAGTAAGTGAAGTTTGACCTACTTTAGTTACCCATGCAAAGGAGAGAGAAGTCTTAAAGAAGTTTAAGAAGGGGTGAAGTTCTAGTCAAAAGACAAGTAAGATCAAGTGCTTTATGGTGCGAATCGTAACCAAGAACAAACAAGGCCGGTCGCTGGATGGGTCCAAGCTTATAGAAAGCTCAAAAGAACTAACGAAAGAAAGTGAGAAAGGAATGAATGACGAAAAAAAAAAAGGTAAGCAAAACCTACGAACAACTCCAAAGGATGTGATGTACCAATGGAACTTCCGAGGACTCACGACACAATTCGATATGATGCATGAATCGGTCCAGTGAAGTTACTCGCTACCTAGCTTTACTCAAGGGTTAGGATAAGAGTGAGGCTAAGAGTAAATAGAGAGTTTATGCGAGGAAGAAAAATACTCACATGTATTACCAATGATTTGATTACTTTGCATCTACAAGTGCAAGGGTATTTATATCCATAAGTTAGGACAACTTGCCTATAAAAGGAAAAGACAAAAAGCGCATTTCCTAAGGAAGTAATGTACAAGATACAAAAAGGTAAAAATGAATATACAAGAAAAAGAATCATTGGTGCAATGGATTTTGCACATGATACTATACATGTAGCAATGTTACATTGGCGAAGTTGTTAAAAGTAGAAAAAAAGTACGGACAAATGGCTTGTCCAAGTAAGGATGGTTTACTCAATCCAGAGTCTCTCTTTCTCGACTTCTCGGTAAGGAAGATGCCGAGTAATTAGTCGGCTTAGACGCCAGTGAGTAATCTTCAATTCAGCATACTACAGAAAGATGGGTAGTCATACGGCTTGGCATGAAGGGTGACTTGGGAAGAAAGTATTCGGCCTCTGTAGGGGTCGGTTGGAATAGAAGGATTTGTTGTGCCAGTCTCTCTAGTCCTCGGGGTCAACTACAGGTCAGAGGTCCGGTAGCTTGATTCCCATCATTCTTTTTGGGTTATTTTCGATTTGGGATCAAATCTGAATGGTGTTCACTCAATTCTCCACCAGTGTGATACGAATTGAGGTTAACAATGTTGAAGGCATCAGAAACCCCATAATCCTTGGGTAATTCCAATTTGTAGGCATTATTATTAATCTTTTAGAGGATTTTGAAAGGTCTTTCTGCTCTTGTAGACAATTTGTTCCTCCTTTTGTTTAGGAACTGTTCCTTGTTGAGGTACAACCACACTAAATCTCTTAGTCGAAATTGTTTAGTTATTCTACCCTTTGTCTTTTCTCGCATTCTACTAATAGCCCGATCGATATGCTAAGTGACCTTATTATAGATGTATTGAAGGGATTATGCTTTGGCCGATACATTAAGGTCCTCTTGCATAGGTACTGGTACAAGGGGATAATCAAGGGGCAACTCGAGATTGAACCCATAGACCACCTTAAAGGGTATCTACTTAGTGGTGTCATGTATTATTCAATTGTAGGCGAACTTGACCACTAGCAAGCAGACATCCCAATTAGCTAAGTTCTTGCTTATTGCAGCTCAGAACAGTAACCCCAAACTATGATTAACCACCTCTATTTGGCTGTTAATTTAGGGGTGACATGAGGTGCTGAAAAGTAATTTTGATCTTAGCCGACGCCACAAGGTTCTCCAGAAATGGCTTAAGAACTTTGGGTCTCTATCAAAGACTATACTTCTCAACATGTCGTGTATCCGCACAATCTCTTGTAAGAAGAGAGAAGAAATAGCCGAAGCGTCGTTAGTTTTGGTGTAGGGTATGAAGTGTGCCATCTTACTGAACTTATCCACAACAACCATTACAGAATCTTTGCCTTGGGTAGTTTACAGTAGTTCGAGAAGAAAGTCCTTGGTCAATTCAGTCCATGGCCTTGTTGGAACAGGTAGGGACATTACTCTCTCTTGTTTGTCTCAATACTTGGCCTTCTTGCACACGACATAGCTTTTAACAACTCGATGCGCATCTCTCCTCATTATCGGCCATTTAATAGTTCATAGGTCCTCCTTTCCCTAAAATGTCCGAAGAGACCTCTACAGTGGGCTTCCTTGATTAGTAGCTCCCTTAGTGAACAAACTGACACACATAATTTTTCACCTCGAAACAAGTAGCCATCCTCTACATGAAACTCATCCATTGTTCTCCCATCGACGTGCGAAATTATGGGTCCAAAGTGTGGATTCTCAAAGTACTATTCTTTGATACTTGTAAACCCAAATAGTCTGGTTTGTAATTCTGATGAAAGCGCATATCTCCTCGAAATAGCATCTATAACTATATTTTTCTTTCTCTACTTGTACTTTATTACAAAATTGAATCCTCTAAGGAATTTAACCCATCCCGCCTACCACTTTAACACCTTAGTCTAACTTTAGAGGTACCTCAACAATTCATGGACAGTATATATGACAAATTCTCTTGGCAGTAAATAATATTGCCATACTTGTAGTGTCAGTATTAGTACCAAAAGTTGCTTGTCATACATAAAGTAGTTTAGCTACGGTCCTTGGAGCTTCTTATTGTAGAAAGCAATTGATCGGCCTTCCTACATTAGGACAACACCTATTCCAACGCCTTATGCGTCATACTATAGCTCAAAGATTTTCTCAAGGTCAAGCAAAACTAACACTAGGGTAAAGGTGAATCTTTCTTTTATCTCAGCAAAGGTCCTCTTCTCCCTTTCTTCCCATCGGAAGTTGGTGTTTTTCTTCGTTAGTTCAGTAAGTGGCACAACGAGGGTGCTGAAATTCCTAACGAACCTTCTATAAAATGAAGCTAGTCCATAGAAACTTCTTACATCGGTACACTTAGTAGGAGTCGTCCACTCGACAATTACTCAGATCTTGCCATCATCGACTTGCAAGCCCCCTCCATTGACTACATAGCTCAAGAATACCACTTCTTCCTAGCAAAAACAACATTTCTTTAGATTACCGGAAAGTCTCTCAACACGAAAGATATCTAGAGTTGCTCTGAGATGTTTATAGTGATTCAATATGTCGACACTATAAACCAAGATATCATTAAAGTATACCATGATACACTTCCCTATGAGATGTCTCGACACATGGTTCATTAGTCTCATGAAAGTGCTTGAGGCATTCGATAAGCCGAAGAGCATGAACATTCATTCATAAAGTCCATGTTGAGTCTTGAATGTAGTCTTCTACTCATCTCTTAGCCTCATGCAGATTTGATGGTAGCTAGATTTATGATCAATCTTGCTGAAAATCTTGTCTCCATTGAGTTCATCCAACATGTCTTCTAGCATTGGGATCGGATACCTATATTTGATCATTATCTTGTTCACAGCTCTACTATCTACATACATTCACCAGGTTCCATCCTTCTTTGGCACTAAAAGCACAAGCACAAGCACAAGCACAAGCACAGCATAAGGGTTGAGACTCTCTCTTACATAGCCTCTCTCCAGCAACTTATTGACTTGATGTTGGAGTTTAGAAGCTTGCTCGGGATTCATCCAATAAGCTGGCTTATTTGGCAATTTAACGCCGGGTACTAAGTTAATGCAGTACTCTATGCCTTGAGTTAGGGGCAACCCCTTAAGTAACTATTTTAGAAACAAGTTGACATATTCATCTTACAACTCCTTGATCTCTTAGGATAAGTCACCCCGCTCCTTTGTTTCCAATAGTTGCTTGACCAACAAGAGGGTCGGCTCATTAAAATAAGTGATTACATTTTAATACAAAACTCTACTTACATTATATGTCAAAATTGTGCAAATTATAATAGAACTATTTTATAAGATATTTATATGGTATCATAGAAAGAATAAGATATACATATTATTATTACAAAAGCACTTACTATCTATGAATCTGTATTTATAAAATAAGGTATGAACAAAAGCTTATACTATACTTATTATGTAGTCACTCATCAACATTAATAAACCTAAATTGAATGTGCTATGTATTTAAGCTAAAAAGGTCATAGGTGGTATAAAAAAACTTAATCCTTTGGTTTCACCCATAAGAAGAACTGAATCTAATGGTGAAGGGAAAAAATGAAAGGGGAAACATGAATCAAAACTAATCACCCCTTATAGTTTATAAACCAATTGATATTCCACCTTGGCAACCACTTCAAAAAACACTAGTGAAAAACGCATCTATGTTATGGATGCATAAAAAATAGAAAAGAAAATTTAATAATGACATGATAACTTCCCTTGTAAATTTCCATTGTATTATTCTCAATATAAGCTCATCTTAGTTATCCATAATTATAACTTTTATTTTACAATTATATGAGTATAGTATTCGTTAATAGTTGGATTTTATCCGTTACATTCACTCGTCTACTCGGCTGATAAGAAGCAAAGTAATTCACCTTTTGGTAAATGTCAAAAGATATGGTCATATCTAGTTTGAATTTAAGTGGCATGAACAGTTATCTCTTAGTACAGTTCCATTACATAACTGCTAACTACTCTTACATTTTAGAAATGTACTTGATTGAATCATGCGAGTTAACTGCTACTTTAGACATCTAACATTCACTTATAAATACAAAGAAGAAGCACTATAAGAACTATTCGATAACCGATAATTACTCACTCTATTTTCTACTGAACTTACTTACTAACTTAGGCATCTGAGTGGTCATACTGGACTAGCCTTGGTACCCTTTAGTTTTTTATACTTTATAGGAAGGAAATTATATGAAAACCATACAACAACATTTGGTGCCATCTATTTTTTTTTTATCCATCCACATGGCTAGGATAAGATTAACTAAGAGTATAGGTGCTAGTATTTTAGTCCACTACCTTGAAGGGAGAAGTAGGCATACTGATGAACAACGTTTGGCTAAGCTGAAGCAACTTTGCCTTGACTTAGCCAAAGGAGCCTAAGAATTAAGCAAAAAACATGAAGAGATCCTTGATCTCCTCTATGGTAATGCCCACCTAAGTCAAAACAAAGAATACGATGATAACAAGGCTAAGACCAATGATGACTCAATCTATTCTCCTGAATTGCTAAGAAAGTAAGTCAAAGTTACAATAACACCTTTAACCTTAATGCTAAAGAAAAATGATAAGGGTAAGCAACCGTAGCAAGTGTACCATGCCGAACCCTTGCATGTTTGCACCCCTACTACAGCGAATAAATAATTTCAAATTAAGAAGAGCCCTTTCATCCCTAAGATTTTCAAGGAGGTTATACCACAATACATTAAGTTGTCGCAATTTGAAACTTATGATGGGATGATAGATCTTGAGGATCATCTTCATTACTATCGCACTTTGGCTAAGTTGCACGGCTTAGGCGATCCTGTGGCTTACCAAGCTTTTCCTTAGACATTGAAGAATGTAGCAAGTACATGGTTTAAGCACCTAAAACCAAACACTATTTCATGTTTCAAGGACTTGGTAGAAGTGTTTCTTCAACATTACTTTACAAGCAAGCTTCTTATCAAGGATTCTTTTACCCTTAACATGATAAAGCATAGATCAAATGAGTTTATTAGAGATTATTTGGCTAAGTTTATGATTGAGATGGTCCAAATATTAGAGCTAGACATAAGTGTAACTCTCAATGTCGTTATTGATAGTGTTAAGCCCTATGAAAATTTTTCAAGTCTCGCCAAAAATAAGCTAAGAACTTTTGTCAAGTTCAAAGCCAAAGCCACATCTTACATATGACAACAAGACAACATCAAGGCTTGTTGAGAAGCCAATCAAAATAAAGGGAATAGAAAAGGCGACAAGAAGAGAAGTATGAAAGATTGGCTTAAAATAGATGATGACCAATGTCCTAAAGCCGAGAAAAAGAGGCTACGAATTTCGACATATTCAGTCTATGCACCAGTCAATCATCCAATATCAAACATATTAATGGAGGTGCATGGACAAAGAGGCATCTTGCAATGGCCAAAAAGGATGAGAGGAAAACCATCGAGGCAAAATTTCAACAAATATTGCGATTTCCATTGTAATAGAGGCCATAACACTGATGAATACATCTAACTTGAGAATGTGATTGAGGATGCAATTTAGTGAAGGCACTTGTGTAACAACATTAAGTGACCATCCTAAAGAAGACGAGAAGACCAAAAGAATGTTACTTGACCAGCTCTTACTAAGAAAGATGCAAGAGACAGGAGCACCGGTAGAGCACATAACAGTATGATCAACACTATTATCGGCGAACCTTCTATTATAGGCCAATTAAGCTCTTCAAGCTTGACTATTGCCATTAATTATGTTTGCAATATCTAGGGTAAGAAGGTCAAAATTAACTATATGATTTCTTTCATAGAAGAAGATTTTGAAGGCATTCAAAGGCCGCATGATGACACACTTGTGATTAGTACAAGAATTGCCAACTTTAAGGTCAAGAAAATTCTAGTTAACATTAGGAGTTTGGCAAATATTATTTTTCAACACAGTTTTGATTAGACAAAACCAAAGATCAAGACACAGTTGAGATCCTGTAACTACGATTTATATACTTTCAACAATCAACCTGTCTAGGTAACTGGAGTAATTTCTCTACCAATCTAGATAGAAGATGATGTTCATGTTGTGAAGGATCAAGTAGACTTCCTTCTTATCAAATGTTGGTCTCCATATAATATGATCATGGGACGGTCATGTCAGCACTTATTTAGCATCATCCCTTCTACTACCTACCTCAAGGCTAAATTCCCTACTCTTACTGGGGTTGGGGTATATAAAGGAGATTAACACTTGGTAAGGTCATCGTATATGAGAGAGTTGAGGCAAGAAGAAAATTTTCAAGTTAAAGCTTGCCTAGAAGGAAAGTCAATTAGCATTGACAATGTCGATGATGAAATGGAGGAAATTTCATTAAAAGATGATCTTAAAAAGACAACCAAGATAAGGAAACCCTTGTCGATAGAAAACCATCAAAGTTTAATCAACTTTTTGCAGAACAATGTCAATGTATTTGCATGGTCCCCTTTAGACATGCTAAATATCCCTAAAGACATCATGGTACATAAACTTCAGATTGATCCAAGTGCAAAGGTGATCCAATAGAGGAAAAGACATTTTGCCCCTGAAAGGTTAGCATCCATTGGGGAAGAAGTCTAAAAACACTTGAAGGCAGGATTCATTCAGGAAGAGCCTTATCCGACTTAGATAGCCAATTGTGTATTAGTTAAGAAGTTTAATGGCTAGTGGCGCATGTGCATAGACTTCACGGATCTGAATAATGATTGATTCAACTGTTGGGCATGCTTTACTCTCTTTTGTAGATGCTTTTTTCAGATACAATTAAATTAAAATGGATGAAGAAGACGAAGTGTACACATCATTCATCCTTAACTTTGGAATATATTATTATACGATGATGCCCTTCAAGTTAACAAATGCCAGTGCAACTTATCAGTGGCTTGTCATTATGTTGTTCAAGCCACAAGTCTATCGAAATGTCGAAGTGTATGATGACGATATGATTATGAAAAGCACGACAGAGGATCAACATCTCGCTAATCATGAGGAGACAATCAACACTTTAAGGAGATATAATATGAAGCTGAATCTGTAAAAGTGTATCTTCGGTGCTACTTCGAGAAAGTTTTTAGGTTACATGGTTACTCGACATAGTATCAAAGTGAATCCGAGAAAGATTGATGCGATAAAAAGCATGAAGTCTCCTCGTACTGTCAAAGAGGTTCTAGAGCTAACTGGATGAATAGCCACCCTTAACAGATTCGTGTTGAGAAGTGTAGATAAGTGTGCAAAATTCTTTAAAATTTTAAAGAATCCAAATGATTTCAAGTGGACAGATGAGTGTAAAAGAGCATTCAATGAGCTTAAAGAATTTCTTATGTTACCACCAATACTTTCGACACCGATTCCAGGAGAGAACTTATATTTGTACTTGTCAATCAATAGTTGAGCACTTTCCTTTATGTTGGTATGAATCAATGGTAAGGAACATCAACCCATTTATTACATAAGTCATGTCCTGTAGGAACTAGAACATCGATATACTAAAATTGAGAAGTTTATGTTAACTGTTATTATCTCAACAAGGAAGTTGAAATCGTACTTTAAGGCCCACCAAATTGTAATCCTTAGTGATCAACCTTTGTGGCAGGCAATGTAATGGCTAGATTCTTCAAGAAGGATGATGAAATATGCCTTAGAGCTAAGTGCTTATAGTATACAACACAAAGCCAAAATGGCATTAAAAGCTCAAGTGTTGGTAAATTTTCTAGTTAAGTTCACGAGTGAAGAAAACAGCATGGAAATTGCCGAGAAACTGATATGGAATCTTTATATCGACGGTTCGTCAACTAAACAAAGAAGTGGTGTAGGTCTTATTCTACAAGGACCCCATAATGTCAAGGTTAATTATGTCCTAAAATTTGGATTTCCAGCTAGCAATAATGAAGCGGAGTATGAAGCCCGAATAGTAAGACTCAGGTTGGCAAAAGAGGTTAGTGCCGAGAAAGTTGAAGTTTTCTCCGATTCACAACTTGTTACGAATCAAGTCAAAAGAAGTTATGTAGTAAAGGAAGAAGAAATGAGCAAGTATTTGTTGATAGGATGAGCACTCGCAAAAGAGTTTCAATCCTTTTTAATTCATAAGATACTAAGGAGTAAGAACATCACCACTGACAAGCTATCAAAGTTGGCTAGTATGGCACTTCCTAATTTGAGTAACAAACTTTTTGTCGAGTTTCTCCCACATAAGAGTTTACCAATTGTTCGATAGTGCTTTGAACTAGCTCCTTGCTCAAAAGAGAGATCCTAGATGGATCTAATTGTAGATTATTTAAAGGATGGTGTCCTTCTTTACAATAGGAAAGAGGCTCGAAGGTTGATTAATCAGGCTACAAATTACACTTTCATAGATGATCAACTATACAAACGTGGTATTTCTTAACCTTACCTCCAATGCTTTCCTCCAAAAGATGCACAACAAGTGTTATCCAAGCTAAATGGTAGTGTATGTAGTAACCATGTAAAAGCACAAATGTTGTATATCCGTACCTTATGACTTGGCTATTATTAGTTGACAATGAAAGATAACATGAGAACATCTATTTGGCACTATCCACAATGCTAGAAGCATGGGGTGCCGAATTATGCGTCTTCTACTGAATTGTACTACTTAACTAGTCCTTGGCCTTTCGCCTAATAGGGGATTAGACATACTCAAACCATTTTCGAAATCTACAGCCTAATAACAATTCGTCCTTGTTGCTATGGATTATTTCACAAAGTGGACAAAGGCCAAAGCATTGGTAAGGATTACCAAATAGAAGGTTGAAGCTTTTGTTTTCAACTTTATTATATCAAGGTTTAGGGTCCCATTTATGATAATCACGAATAATGAACCATAATTTGACAATAATAGATTTTGGGCATTTTGTGAGAAATATGACATCTGTTTGAATTACACGTCTGTAGCTTACCATTAGACTAATGGGCAAGTGGAAGTTATCAACAAGATCATCTTAGGTGACTTGGAGAGGAACGTTAATCAAGCCAAGGGAAGATGGGCTAATGAGTTACTGGATGTTTTATGGGGATATCAGACTACTCATAGAACCATAATCAGGGAAACACCCTTTAGATTGGCCTATGGAAGTAGTATTACCAATTGAATTGGACCTATCAAATCTATGCACGCAAAATTTTGATGTGATGACCAACCAAGTCGATTTAATAGCTAATTTAGAAACTATTGAAGAGATAAGAGATGTTGTAAGAGCGAGAGTTGCAGCATATTAGCACAAGGCGGCTAGGTATTATAATCAAAAGGTGAAACATAAGGTTTTTTAGCTGAGAGATTTAGTTTGTCAGAAATTAGAGGCAACTGGTGTATGAGAGAAACAAGGGAAGCTTAGTGCAAATTGGAAGAATCTTGTTAGGGTTGAGGAAGTCATTAGCATAGGGGCCTATTGACTGTAAGATTGTATCGAACAGTCATCCCTCATGCATGGAATGCCAAGAACTTAAAAATTTATTTTAATTAATTCCTTTGATGTCATGAAGCATTTCTATTTGTTTTGTAAGGCAATAGCCTAGTTGTTTCGAAAGGCAATTATGTTCAAAGTTACAACTCTGACTTATTTCTCTTCTTGATCTTTTTATGATGAATGGATTATTATCAAGTTCAAACTACATAGTGAATGAACTAGTATTTAATAAGTTCAAACCTATTACAATTAATGAACTTTATAATTTAGTCAAAAAGCCAAATAACGAGTATATTAGTTCATAGAGGCGATCTCGTGGCTCAAGCAAGACAACTAGTCCACATCTCAAATGACTAACAGACAATGTCTCTAAAAAGACACCTAAATTAGGCATATGAAATAAAACATACCGAGAAAATTCTATGTGTGAAATAAGACATGTTGAGAAAATAAGGTGTGTAAAATAAAACATGCCAAGAAACCATAAAGTGTGTGAAATAAAATGTGTTCAAACTATTTAATCACACATTATAGGAAATGTTCATAATATTAATACAATTTGAAATGTTTGACCACTCAGTTGAACCATGTCTATACAAAATAAAAAAATAAATATATAATACAACAATCCTAAGGTGATGAGTTGTTCAATTGTATGGAGGCATTTCCCTAATCAGAGGATGGGACCTTGTTGGAGCATATCTCTTTTTCGATGCTTGGGGTTTTGGAATAGGTGGATTTCTCATTGCATATGTAAGGGATTTCCTTAGATAGATGATCTTCGTTGTTGCCAAGATCTTCAGCACAAGCCTTGTTATCACCCTGCATATGGATCTTGACACTTGAACCTTCGTTGGCTTCTTTGTCACAACTATTGACTTTATCATCGACATCAGTGAAGTTCAAGCATGAAAGATCATATTTAGGGTAAAGCTTTAGGATTTCTTCTCTTGTCACTTGGACCCCCTCCAATAACTTTTTTCTCAGTAATCTCTCGTTCTTTGGAGTTACGATTTCAAGCATCTCTTTGACATAAGGCCCTTTCTTTGCTGCTTCCTCTAACTTGGCAGTACAGCTTTGCAATCCAAAGTTGTTAGTCTCTAGTTCTTTTATCTACGTCCTAAGCTTATCTTCCTCGTGACTCATTGAGCTGAGTGTTCGGCCCAAACCCTAACACTTTTCTTTCTTCTTACAAAGCTCCTCTTTCAGGTTTTCAACCTCTTTATATTGCTTATAGACCTTAGCCTTAAGGCCTAAGACTTCATCTGCTGCTAGTGAATGTGCAAATTTCTCGGTGGCCAATTCCTCATAATATTTTCTAGCCTCCATCTCAGGCCTAATTCTCGCATTCTCAACAGCTACAGTTTGAGGCTTTGAGGAATTATATGCATCCTCAATTTTTTGCAACAAGTTAACAATATGAAATGATGAATTCACTAGACCACCTAGTAGAATATATAAAAAATTATTGTTATTATTATTACCTTTTTCATTTCTTTGTCAGCTTCATCCCATGCTGTTAGAACATAGCTATTGATTTGTAAACAAACAGGATTATTAGTAATAAAACATGCGCCACAATTGAAAGGATTCAATTGATACTTATATTATACAGTTTGGTAACGATGTGTACCTTATTACAACCACCAACTATGTCGAAATCCTTTTTCGCAATTTCCTTATCCTTGGGAAGAATTACACCTTCCATCAAAGCCAGGGATTTAGTCCTATCACCTAGTGCCGAGTTAGTATGAAGAACGTTTTGGCCTTCGAATGGAACAAAGTATTTGCCTACCTCATTGCTAGGGATGAATTTGGCACTATGGATGTTGAGAGCTTTGCTCCTCATCGCTTCCTTCATCCTCTCATCCAAAGTCTTGCACTTCTTAGGAGGAGGTTAGCTAACAAGCTCCTTGCCACTTCTCTTATTGGGACTCGATGCAACATCAAATTAAACCAATGATCCTTCAGCAATCTCTTATGTGTGACTTCATTCTTGCTACAACTGTCGATATCTAGGCTAGAATCTTTTGGCTCTTCAGCTTGAGGAATATTTTCCCTAGTTGTGACTACTTCGACCGGTGTAGCTACAGCGGTCCCAACTTTTTCACTCCTTTGTTGCCTTTCGGCTAGTGGGAGGCCTTTTTTTGGGCGACTACTTGTTTTGACACTCTCTCTTATACGATCTTCTTCACTACAATAGGTTAAGTAACAGCAACCATAAAGCTTGCTCACTTATCAGCCTTAGAATTTTTTGCCTTAGCTTAGGCCAACAATTTGGCAGGGTCTACATCGTCAGTCCCCATGTTTGCAATACAAAGTGAAGATAATAACAATAAAGCAAGGAATAAAAGAATTACATTTTCCATGCCGAGTAAGGCTCAAAAGCAACTATTCTTCCCCCAAGTCACAAGAACAACTTTCCTCTTGTAGCTTTACTCAATACAACAATTACTTAATAGTGTACCTTCCTTCTTAGAGAAAATTGGTTCCCTATTCTCATATTGTCTTATTATTTGTTCGGCATCCTAGAAAAACATTATTATTTTTCTCCTCTCTTGGATCTTCTTTGCCACAACAGTATCATTCGGCATCAATTTAATATCCTTAATGTGGATAGGTTCAATCCATTAGGTTTAAAAATCCAAGTCTTCATTTGAAATGATGGACACAAACTTTTCGTGGCACTTGTAGATTTTAGACTCCAATCTATGCATAAATTTCTATCCATTTCTTGCAGTCGCGAAGAACCAATTGGGTTGCCTCCTTATTGTAAAGAAGTACCTAAATAATCGAGGTGTAGCCTTAACCTCAACTTCTTGACAAACTATTTCTAAAGCCAAAAGAAGCTGATAAGTGTTTGGCAAGAACATGCTTGGCACGACTCAAAAATAGTTGAAAAACTGCTTGACGAAAGCTGAAAATGGAAAGCATGGTCCGAAGTCAAGATATTTTAAATAAATATGGAACTCACACTCTCTTGGAAAGTACACCCTTTCCTCCTCTCTTGGCATCCAAAGGTTTCATAATTCAGGAAGATCTTGCTAGTATTTATTATATTTCGAAACAAGAAATTTGTTGGTAGCATTAGCCACTCCATCGGGTAAATCACTTAAATAAATCACATTATTATATAGACACCTAGCCATAGATCTCCCTTCTTTGTCATCTAGGTAGGTATCCATTGTGAGAGAGTTAATTTGAGCGAGTTTATCCTATCGCTTCATAGTACTATCGGTAGAGCTACTTGAGAAACATGCCATTTCGCTCTTTTTTGGGGAACGGAAGTAGCCTCAATCTTAGTTGCTTTAGAATTTGAAAGAACAAGTTGTCGAATTACGTTTTGTATCATAACTGATTTTGACTATAATAAACGTCAGAGAGCTTTTGAAGATTTTGAAGATGAAAACGAAATGCTGAAAGAGCGAGCAAAAACTTATGGATGCAGATGAAGATGAAATGAAATTTGTTTTCAGTGTCAAAAGATTCCTTAAATATGAATGGTTTGTTCTCATAACCACAACACATTCCTAACATCCGTTTAGAGATAGAGACCTAACGGATATCAAGACTTTGATAGTTATTGATGCCTGCAACTTAATTATGGCAAGGTGATAGCTATCGTACATGCTACCACTTATTCTTCTAATAGGCAGGAAAATTGAAAAGTTGCAACCTTTTGGATGGGATACGACCCATCATTCTAAATGAAAATCAAGGAACTTCTTATATTACTCAGCATTTGGGAATAGTTTTGTACACAACCCCACAAAGAATATTAAACTATTTATTCCCTCAATCAAATCCTTAACCATGGGAGTTGGGAGGCAAATGTTGATAGTTAGATTTCATCCGTTACATTCACTTATCTACTCGATTGGTGAGAAGCTAAATAATTCACCATTCGATAGATGCCAAGAGGTATGGTCATATCTTGTTTGAATTTAAGTGGAGCGAACAGTTATCTCCTAGTACGAGTCCATTACATAATCACCCATTACTCCTATATTTTAGGAATGTACTTGATTGAGAGGTCTCCATATATCCCAATAATCATGTAATTTAACTACTGCTTCGATTACCCGACATTTGTCTATAAATATAAAGAAAAAGCATTGTGAGAACTATTCGATAACCGATAACTACTTAATCTATTTTCTCTTGAACTTACATATCAACTTAGGCATTAGAGTAACCACATCAGACTAGCTTTAGTACCCTTTAGTTTTTTATACTTTGTAGGAAGGAAATTATACGAAAACTGTACAAAAATAGTATTTTTTTACATGGAAGACACTAAATCCATCCCAACCCCTTTAATATGATAAGTAACAATACAAGGTAGATAAATCAATGATAATATCGGTTATAACATTAAGATATAATAAAAAACCATAGCATAAAATCATATATGGTGAGATTATTATTATTGATATGAACACTATCTAACAAGATATATAATTTATTTAAATAGTGACATAGAGTAATATATGCATTTATATATAAACTGCTTAATAATTAATTAGTAATAAAAGAGTAGTATGAGTGAAATTAAGTAATCATTTAACAACATTAATTCAAATAATTAAGAGGATTAATTAACTATTAAGGTATATACATTGTGTGCAAGTACGAGATCAAATCAATGGAGAATTAAACAAAAGTAAATAGTATAAAAGCAATGTAATTCCAATATTAATTGAGAGTACAAAAACCTCGAATAAAGATGAGGAAAAAAAAAACCAATTTTCTCTTATAAATAACTCTCTCAAGAATGGAATAAACAAATGATGAGTTGATGAAAAATTCAAAAAAATTACCCTTTTCTTTAGGTGAGAAAGGCAAATTCTAGCCACTAAATAAAATCACAGTTTATATACAAAAGAAATGTTGACCATTAATTTTAATGGCTAAAATTTTTAATGATGAGAGCCATTGAATTCAATGGTTGAAAACAAGAACAATGAGAGCCATCTAATTTCAACAATCTCCACCTTAGCTTGAATTCGACAAGCTACTCATTGCCTCATAAAGCTTCAAAGGACACTTAAGTGCTACAGATACTAACCAACTTTAAGCAATGTTGAAACTTGGCATTCAAAAGTGGCTTAGTAAGCATATATGTTGGATTGTTGGATGTATGAATCTTGTTCACCACAACTTTACGAATAGCAGCAGTACCTTAAATAAAGTGATGTTTTACATCAATTTGTTTAGTCGTGTTGTGATAATGACTATTTTTGGTTAAATAAATAGCACTATGACTATCATAGAGGATAACAAGAACATCCTGTGTTAGACCAAGTTCATTAACCAAACCTCAAAGCGAAATAGCCTCCTTTACACCCTTTATTACTGCAATATATTCTACTTTAGTCATAGATAATGTAGCAATGGAATGAAGTATAGCTTTCCAACTAGTAGTACAATTGTCATAGTAAGGATATAACCAAAAAGAGATCTTCTTCGATCTAAATCATTGGCATAATCTAAATCAACAAAACCTGCGACATCATTTGTTGTAGCATTGATTTTGTCAAATACTAAACCAATATCATAAGTACCTTTTAAATATCGAAAAATCCACTTCACAACACTCCAATAATCCTTACCAGGATTATGCATATATCAATTAACCATGCTAACAGCATCTACTAAACTAGGTCCCATGCATACCATAGCATACATAAGGGTACCAATAACACTGGCATAAGGAACGTGTGACATATGCTCCATCTCTTCCTTTGTCTATGGAGACAAGTCTAAAGATAACTTGAAATATGCAACAGGTAGAGTAGAAACTAATTTGCAACTACTCTTACTAAACTTACCTAGCACTTTCTCAATATATTTCTTTTGCAATAAGAATAGTTTATTGGCTTGATAATCTTTGTGAATCTCCATACTAATAATTTTCTTAGCTGCACCTAGTTCTTTCATTTTAAACTCATTATTGAGTTGGGTTTCCATCTTTCTGATCAAGGACTTGTCTTGTGATGCAATCAACATATTGTACCCACCTAGAAATTTTCTAAAATAAAAATAGTCATCAAAACGACTTCTAGAATAACCTTGCTTGGTAAAAAAGGAATTAAATCTTTTGTACCACTACTTGGTAGCTTACCTTAGAACATATAAAATTTCTTCAATCGACTAATAAGATACTCCTTACTAAGAATAACGAATCCCTCGAGCTACTCCATATAAATTTCTTCTTCTAGCTCTCCATGTAAAACATGAATGGAGGTATGACAAATAATGGGTGAGAAAATCTCATTATAGTCAATACCTTCCTTTTAATTAAAGTCTTTAACAACTAACCATGCTTTGCATTTAGGATCTTCAACCCCGAGAATGACTTCTTTCTTCTTATAAGTCCATTTAGATCTCAATGGTCGCTTGCCCTTAGGAAGTTCAGTTGAATCCCATGTATCATTTTTATAAAGACTCTTTATTTCTTCATTTATAGCCACTAGCCATTTTGAAGAATTAGCATAAGAAATAACATTGGTACAGTTGATATATTCAACACTATCATTTACCCCATGCTACAAACAGTGCATATGTAGTTAAAATATCATTATCAATATATCTATCTAGCTTTCTAATTTGTCGTCTTAATCTATCTTAAGCAATTGAATAATCATCATACTGTGCCTAAATAGGAGAAGTTGTATTATCATTGCTATTACAATCATCAAATTGATCATTAATACTAAATTCATTAGTGGAGGAAGAAGGAACATTGACATTAGAAACTATAGACTTTAATTCCAACTCTACCTTCTCCTTAGTGCCCTATAGATTACCTATACTAGTAGAAGAAGATATAGACGTTAGATTTCTAGATAATTGTGCATTTTCATTAAAAGTCACATCTCTAATAGGAATTACTTTCTATAACTTAGAATTTGAATACCATAGAGGATATCCCTTATACTCAAATGCATAACTAAGAAATATGCACTTAACAGCTCCTAGAGCTAATTTTCCATCATTAATATGTACATATGTAGGACATCCAAAGATCTTGAAATTAGAATAATCAATAAGATTACCTAACCAAATTTTTTTTAGAGTTTTGAAATCAAGTGACAAGTATGGAGAGCAATTGACCAAGTAACATGCAATAGATGTTGCCTCGACTGAAAATTCATGTCGATGCCATAATCCAGCATTTGAAAGCATACAATGAGCTTTCTCAAGTAATGTCTTGTTCATCCGTTATGCAACACCATTTTGTTGGGGTTTACTTAGAATGGTTTTAAGTCTAGTAATACCATGCTCTATACAGAATTCATTAAAGCTACCCTCACAAAACTCTAACCCATTATCCATTCTAAGCTTCTCAATCTTTTTCCAGTATAGACTTCAACAAGAATTTTCCATTTTTTAAAAGTGGGGAAGGCCTCATTTTTATACCTCAAAAAATAAACTAGAGCTTATGAGAAAAATCCTCAATAATAGTCATCATATAACAACGTCCTCTAATATCTTTTGCATGGTGAGTTGCAGTAGAGAAATTAGCTCTTTTTTGTTTTCCCAAAACACAATGTTCACAAAACTACAACCTTCTTATGCTATAGTTACCAAGGAGACCTTGCTTACTTAAGAGATACAAGCCATTTTTGCTCATATGGCTTAGATGTATGTACCATAATTTAGTGACGTTAGCATCAAATAACGAAGGAGATATGGCTATTGAACTTGTCACAACAGAGCCTTACAAGACATAAACTACCAATCTAGTTAACTTGCATCAAAATAAGGGCAACTCTTGATAACTTCAAAACTTTACTCTTAGTTAAGTACTTATACCCATGAGACTTAAGGGTGCCTAGAGAAACTCGATTCCATTTCAAGTCATGAATGTAGTGAACATTAGTTAATGTTTGAATAATAGCACCATAAGTCTTGATTTGAATAGTATCAATTTTAACAACCTTACATTAGGCATAATTAGCCATTAAGAGAACGCCACTATCAACTAGTTCAAAAGTAGTAAACAAATCCTTATAAGGACACATATGAAAAGTATATCCAAAATCAAGAATCCATTCAACCTTACTCCTTTATCTAAAGTGGCAATGAATAATAGAATATCACTATTAAAATTAGTTTCAATATTAGTAGCATCAATGGATTGTAGATGTTTTCTTTTCTCTTCCTTTTCTTTCTTTTTCTTTAAAATAAAACAATAAGAAATATCATGCCCTAATTTCTTACAATAGTAATAAGTTTTGTTTAATTTCCATCCTTTAGATTTGGATCAGAACTTTTTGCTACTAGTACTCCCTCTTTTCAGAGTTCTTTCTCTAACACTTAAACCTTCACATTTATCCTTAGAATAAACTTCAAGATCAAATTTTTCTTTGGACAATAAATTGGATTTAAAATCTTTAAACAATATAAAGTATCATTGTTATCATATAGCATGATTTCTTTGAAGTGTTTATAAGTAGAAGGCAAGGAAACGATTAAGAAACAACTTTATCTTCATCTTCAATTTTATATCAATATTTTCCATATTCATAGTAATAGAATTAAACTCATCAAGATGAGATTGAATAGGAGTACCTACAACCATACAGATTATATATAAGCGCTTCTTCAGATGAAGCTTGTTTACAAGGCTCTTTGTCATATATAAAGACTTCAACTTTAGCAATAGTCTTGTAGCGATGGTTTCATTGGCTACTTCACAAAGAACCTCCTTAGACAATCAAAGTTGAATCGCTGAAAGCACCTTGTCATCCAACTCATCCTATTGCTCATCAATCACAAAAGCTAATTTCTTCGACTTTCTATCTAAAGATTTCTTTAATTTTTTTTTGGTAAGAATGACCTTCATTTGGACTTGCTAAATAGCGAGACTAATTCTAACATCGAACTTCACAATGTCAAACTTTGTAATAGTAGGCATCTTGAATTCTCAATTGAATAAATGCTCTGATACCACTTGTTAAGATATATATGCTATATGGAAGCATGAGATCAAATCAATGGAGAATTAAATAGTATAAAAGCAATGTAACTCCACTGTAAAATGAGAATACAAAAACTTTGAATAAAGATGAGGATAAAAGAACTAATTTTCTCTCACAAATAACTCATTTAAGAATGGAATGAAAAAGTGATGAGTTGGTGAAAAATTCAAAATAATCACCCCTTTTTTATAAGTGAAAAGGACGATTTTTGGCCACTAAACAAAGTAGTAGTTTATATCCAAAGAAAATGTTGATCATTAATTTCAATGGTTGAAATTTTTAAGGATGCGAGTTATCTAATTCAATGGCTGAACATTAACATTAATAGTTCAAACAATATGTTTTTAATAAAGATGTACTGAAACATTGCTTGTAAATAAAATCAATTATAACAATTGATTAACTTGGCTATAAGGCCAGTTACAAGCAACACAAAACCAATACTATGGCTGGTTATTCCCCTTCAAAACCTACCCTTGTGGTCAATTAAAAATACTCTCAAGTTTTGTAATACATATTCTTTTGTGGCCAGTTGTAAGCAACACAACACTAGCACTATGCATGTTGTTTACCTTCAAAACCTACCCTTATGGTCAATTACAACCATTCTCAAGTTTTATGAAATGCATTTTTAAGAAATATTCATTTTACCTTACTTAAACATTTTAAAAATCAACTTCAAACAATAATTAAACTTGTTAATCTTTAATACAAAATTTCTACTAATCCTTCAAGATTGCACTACTTTTAACATAACTTCATAGATTCTCCACAATCAAAGATTGTAATAGCAAAAAGAAACTTACTCAACTTTCTTGGAATCATTTTTGATACACTAAGTATTGCAACCTCTTGAATTAATTATCTACAACTTTAAATCCCTCATAAATCATTACAAAAATGCAATTACCTTTCATTATAATATTCAAGAAAACACTACATACCCATTGAATATACAAAATCGATACATAAATGAATTGATATCTTTAGAAAAATTTAAACTTTTTTGAATATAGAAAATAGGAGCCCCTCTTAATACTTAACTTAGGTGATTAGATTCATGGTAATTTAATAGTTATATGCTCTAAGACAATAAATTAAATTTGCAACAAAAATAAAAAGAGTAGGAAGAAGAGAATCGAGTAAAGGATTTAAAGAGTCTTGGCCATATGCCTATTGCTCTCTTCTAACTTTTTTATTAGGGATTTAGTCTTTTTTACCGATTTCATTCTATTGATCCACCAATCAAAAATCAATATGAGAGAAGTTACAATCATCTTACCAACACTTCACTTCTACAATTCTCTACTTTGCCTATCTAGCCTCACGTACGGCTAACTACAAAATTACAAAGATCTAACTTAATTCCTCTAACAATCACAACACTTAAACACTTTTAATAAATGATACAAATAAATAAAGAGATACAATAAAGTACTCAACATAATTCACTAGACAACTGAATAATAAATTGTAAATATAAGTCTTCAGTGAAGTCTTTGATGAAGTCTTTGATCATATGAGATAAAAGCTTTTGCATGAGAATAATTTTTGCAACTAGTTTCCAAAAGTATTAACTTGATTTAAGTGGTCTACTTTTATATACTAGAATACTTTAGCGACTAACTTTTGATCTTTTGTTAACTTGATCCTTATCTTAAGCACATTAAACGGTTGCTTGATCCCTTATTTTTCAAAATATCTTATACTTTAAATTCAAAACCAAAAACTTATCTTAATCTTCAATAGACTTGGTTACAAGATTCAAAACTCTAAGTCACAATAATCAAGCGAGATACTCCTTGATCAAAACTAAGTTGACGTACAACCTGATAAGGAGAGTACACCATGACTCTTTACTCTAAATAGCAGCCAATCGAGTCTTTATTGTCAAGAAGGGAAGGCAAGCTCCCTGGAATATACCATAATAGGAACCTGGCTTAAGAATCAAGGATATTTTCTCAATTTTCCACCCAGATAACCTCACCTTCTGAGCCAAGAGGATAAAGTCTACTACAATCTTCATATCCACAATTTGCTTAACATAAGGGTGGAATGTGAATTCACCCTCAATGTTAATGAGTTTCAGGAGTAATTGATTAATCAATCCTTTAACCTAGGCCCAAGCTCTAAGAAGAGCAAGGCTAAGTTGGTCTTGTGTAGTTGGAGGAGAAAAATGTCTTTGAATCCACTCATAAAAGAGAAGTTAAAGGTATACTAAGTTTACATGTGAAATGATCACATATCGACCTTTCAAACGTATAGAAGCATGGTGATACAAGTCTAAGCATTGGTAATGTGAACTTAAGTAATAAGGGACCTGGAGCAAATCGCCCACCTTGGGCAATGCATATAGCCAAGAGGAAGAGTCGTGGACTAACACATTCCTCAAGCCCTTCGGGAATATAAATATGGAAAGTCATAACATGATGAAAGTGGAAAGTTCATAAATGTAGAGATTGGAAAAAGAACATATGAGTGGAAGACACAACTACAACACTTGAATTAAAAAAAGAAGAAGAAGAAGAATAAGAAGAGGCCATGAAGGTACTTACTCTTTCCTGCGACCTGGGCCTAGAACTTGAGGCCTATCACTCCTTCACTCCTCAAAGAAATATGTGAGGTAAGAATTAATGCGAATAGCTTATAACATACCCATTAGTGATGTTTGAAAGTTGTGCTCTTTATGAGAGGATGCTGTGGCAGTAAGGTTGGCTCGTCTAAAGCTGTGTAAATTCACTTGTACAATTATGTCTTCTAATGTTGGAGTTATCTCCCCTAATGAGGTGATATACGTATTGGTTTGAATACTCCAATGTGAAATGATTGCCCATCGTACTTCCATTCCAGTGGTTTGTAAGAATCGTAATCAAGTAGAAGTGGCAATAGCACAAAGGACTTTAGCTTTCTTCAGTGAAGTCACGTATTCTGACTACTCTATAATGTATGCTACCCAATTGTCCCTACTAGAGGGTGACTCCTTTAGGAATGTGAATCGGGTATTAGAGAGAGGTAGCTCTTTCCTCTCATTTCTAAAGTACAACACTGAATCTCTCCTAATCGTATCCCTAGAATCAACATGAGGCTAGGGGTCAATAAACTAGAGACTACCATTAGTGTAAGGTGTTGCGCGGATTTCTCGGTGCTTGATTTTGTCCTAAAATGTATCTTCAAAGATAATCTTGTCTAACTACTTATCCCAAGGACATAGGATGGGTGGTGGCAATTTGTCTTCATGCACTAATAAGTCATTCATCTTTGCTACTTTTGTGCTTCGACTTGAATTATTTGTTCAATGTGGAAAGTTTATGCTCCTTTTGGTTAGGTTTTATCTTCATTGTCAAATCCTATCTCCTGTAAAGGATTGAAGAAAGGAAATAATTTGAGAACTAAAACAAGAAATTTAAGTCAAAAGGATAAGTCACCACTAATAAGCTGTGAGGATGAGTTACTGCCAATTTAAACTCGAATGGAATAAAAGTTAAGGTAAATGAATGTGTATTTATTGCAAATGTAAAGAGATTTAAGGAGGGATGCTAAAGGATTTGAATATGAAGTGTGATGGATTTGAAAAGTAGGAAAATCTATTTAAAAAAAAAAATCCGATTCAAAGATGCAAGTATGTTGTTTCAAAGGTGAAGTATAGTGATTGATAAATGAAGATTAGAATCTAGAGATTTGATGAAATTAGTAGATTTTGAGGATATTTAAGAATGATTCGGTAAGGGAACTAATCAATTTAAGAAGATTTGAAAGATTGAAAAAAAGATTTAGCAATCTTCTATTACTAATATGCTCATGCAAATGAAGAGGACACAAGGGAAGATTGTAGCTAAATCTCGTGATTTGCTCATGAATGAATAAAGGGGCTATATTGTGGAAGACTATCGAAAAACATATATCATGTATATGTATATGTGCACTTAAGGCAAGGAACCAAATAAATATTAAAAAAGAAAGAAAAAAATAAAGAAAAGAGAGGGAAGAACATGAATATGTCGAGACAAATAAAATTTAGAATAGTCAAAGGCTATTGCTCCTTATTATCGAATGCTATTCATTGGTATGGATTAAAAAAGAAAAAGAAAAAAAAAAAAAGAGGAAAGAGGCTAATTTGAAGTGAAGGAATATTGTCTTAGTTAGATCGGCACCAACAATAAGAATGCTTGCTTATGTAGATATAGTGAAGCCAATGATAATGCAAAGATTGCACCTTATTAAAAAATTAATAATAAATAAACAAGTTTGTTGGTCTTCTTCAGTGAAATGTAAGTTAACTGTAGCCATGAAAAGTACTATATGAATTGGCTTGCTGATGATTATTGCGGTTGTCCTCAATGCTTTTACTAGACACTATACATGTAATAAGGACAAGAAAAGCAAGGTCAAGTCAAGATAAAAGGAAATTTGAAAAGCTAAAAGGGGGAAAGAAGTGTCTATACCATTGTTACAATTGTGTATTCATGATTTGAAGAGAATTCAATACAATGTTACTTGCATGCATCAAACTCAATGAGCTATATAAGTATATATAGCCTATGAAAAGGTATTTCAATGATAGATATTGAAAAATTCAACAAAAGATTTGATTTGGATAATATCTTATTTGGATGATATTATGAGGATGAGGAAAGATATGAGTAGTAATCATGGATGAAAAAGTGGGGTAAGTGAAGATTTGAAAAGGATTTAGTATAGATTTCTTTTCTCATTGATTGTCAGCAAAAGAGGACTCTAACTGTGATGTGGCTGTAGCCCCCTTTCTTTTTTATTCCGCACATGCATCGTATATCTCACATTTGATGAAAAAAAAAAGGGTTTGTGTTTTGGTTTAGATATTCTAACAAAGACATGATGATTCGATCAATAAATATTTGAGGAAATTTTAAGAAATTAAATCAGCTCCTCAATATGGATACAAGCATAGTAGAACAAAGGTATATGTGAAGAAAATCACACATCCAAAAGAGACAAGAACCTTATTTAAAATAATTTGGGGTGTATTAGAAAGTGGTCACCATTTGACCTCAATTCCCATATGATTAAGTGCACCATCAAGCATATTACAATGGCCAAGTAAATTATTTATTTTTTTTAAGCTCCAGGCATCATCCATGTTGAAGTATATTTTTGAGTCCGAAAATTAAAATAAGCAAGTGTTATCATTATAAAGCCAAAAAAAGAAAATGGACTCCATCGGTACAATTCACTAAGCATAAGAAATTTCAACATAGGGTTCATCATCAAGATATAATATATGAAAATGTTCCCTTGGAACTTTTATTGAAGACTATGATAGGTTCATGTCAATTATAAAGCAATTGGTACTGTACAGAGTTCAATCCCCTTTGAACAAAAATGTACATGGCATATGTAATCACTAATTCACCTCAACGAACTCGACAAAAAAAGAAAAAATATATATCGTACCATACTACGGGGGCGTTGCCCTTGTACCCCCACTTTGTCTTTGCGTAACGAGATGTAACTTCACTCTAGAGCTCTACTACGCTTTATGATAGTACTACCCCATTTACTAGTATGAATGAGACACAAACACACGTATGCATATAACATAATTGGATGTGATGTTATGAAAGCTCTAGATTCCTATGAATGCTCCAATAGTTTTATTTTTCTACCAATGATTGTAAAATGAGGAAGAAATACCGAGAAGAGCCACTACACACACATTATCTAACAAATCAATTTCATGGGAGCAATAGGTTAATAGTGCAATACAAAAGCATATTGAAATATATATTCTTTGGTAGCAAAATAAATATTAGTATATCATGCTTAGCTTGCCAGTGATCTAGAAGAAGCATTAATTTTGTAGATATTGGAAGTAATCAAGTAAGCAAAGCCAACATTTAATGCGTCTATATAACAGTTGAAAAAACAACTTCTAAAAATGCCTAAAACCCCCTTGAACATATCCAAGGGACTTTTGGTCAGGAGACAAAATGTAGAGGGTTGAAAACTATTTATATTAATTATTGGGATAAGCTCATTATTTGTTTAGGCTTAACTCATTGGGCTATGTAACAAGGCTTAAGGAGTTCAATCCATATTTGGGATGATTTAGGGAGATTTGGCTTGGTGGGCTTGTAACAAGGATTGTTAGACCGGTCCGTCTACCCATAATTATTCTTAGGTAAGCTCATGCACTAAGGAAAATTGTTAGCCTAGGGCCCATTAGATAGTTCATTATGAATAACCATGAATTGAGCAAGCTTTATCTCATCCACTGATCACCTAAATGATTTGGTGGATGTCATCATGCCCAAGAGCCTATAAATACCTAGCATTTCCTTTTCATTCAAAACTCTTAGAGAGATTGAAGAAACGGTATTCCACTTTGAAAACTCTTCTCTATAATATCAAATAACGTTCAAGCAAAGAATTAATCTCATTCGCTCAAGTTGCAAGGTAAACGCTTAAAATCTCCTAAGGTTGCCTTGCTTGTCACTTATACATTTGAGACACTAAGAGTATCAATTCCTCCTCCCTACCTTATTCTCACCAAATCATCTCTTCAGATGACAATCTCGCTTTACTTCTTTAAAGTGACATGTAACGCATTACTTACACAGCACATACATGACCACTCCAATCGAACCTCTATATCTACAATCTTTAAGGGGTTCTTTACTCTAGATGAAGTCTAGAATAATTGAAATTTTTCCTTCTAAATATTTACACCAAATCTGACCTTTTAAACTTAGAAAATAAGTCTTCAATCGGATCGAGCTATTATGGTATGCTCAAAGTTTGATATTTTTTTTTATAATTACCTCAAAATCTATTGGCTCATCATAATTAGATTTGAAATTTAAATAAAGAAGCCCAATAAATTTGGAGATGTTTAATTGATAGACTTTATCCATATCTTATTTTTAAACTTCAATAATATCCACATGTTTTTTTCAAATTTGATCCTCATCCTTAAGCTCATGTACATCTTCTTCATGGTCTACTATTATGATCTTAACTCACAAACACACTATCATTTGCTGTAGAAAAGTTCAAATTTTTTCTTGAACCTTCAAGATCAAATAAAATTTCTTTGATATAGATTCATGAAATAAAAACACATGTTGTAATTCCTATCCATGATAATCTTCTTGTTCAAATTCTGATATGAAGATATCTATAACAGCTGAATTACTTTCCATTAAGCAAGAACTAATCTGTTTTCTAAAAATTCAATCTTGATAGTTATCCCCCCTTTGTTAAGATTGATTCTCTCGAATTTTAAACCAACTTCTATGGGATGAAATTGAGTACATTACCTAAATATACTCAAGAAAAGTGGACCTAAGTCTTCACTCTTAAAATTAAGTTCATCTTGTAAATGTACTCTAAAACTGTTAATTGAAGTCATCTTGACTAACCGTTTAAACAAGTCTCTGAGAAAGTACTAAACTTTTTTTTTTTCTTAACTATAGATTAAGTCTTTGAATAACTTTCTAAACTCACTTTATATAAGTAGAAATAAAATATCTAAAAAACTCTTAACTCAATTTGATATCGTATTTCTAACTCTCTAATCAAGATTCTGCTCAACTAAATAGAGACAAACTAAACTTTCTAATAAAATTTCTAAACTGGCTTTAAGTTTGAATGATTTTAGTTGTTCAACTTTACACATCTTGCACACTTGATAAAATTTATTAGACAACAAACATTTTTTATCATCATCAAAATTTATAAAGGGAACTCAATACTTTGAATCAAGTCTAAAGTTTATGGAGGATCGTGAGAAGAATAAGCAAGCAATTTTGAAATCATAATAAGTTACACGTCCATGTAGACATCCTTGTACTTAGCTGTGTTAAGCAACACAAGCAATTCCAAGAGAATCACAATCATGTACATCAAAGGAGGAATTGAATGAGAGATACAGACTACGAACATGGTTGTGTTCTTGACGTGTTGTTTTGACAAGTTCTACTTTCATTTTATTTGTTAGCAAACTAATAGGTCATCTTATTTACAACTTTTCCATTCTATTATGCTTTATATTTAAGCATTATTTTGTATTTATTTTAAAGAAGTTAAAGACTTTGACATTGATAATTTATCTTAGAGATTATGAACCTCATAATCTCTATGAGAGATTTTCTTGATTATTGCAAACACCTTTTGAGTGATTTTCTTTAAATATAATTAGATTGATTCATAAGTATTAGTTTTCTAATTATATGTTTACCAAAAAGACATGAAATTGATTGTGCCTAGATTCTACCATAGGTTTAGATACATCATCTTTGTTGAGTGCAAGGTATGTAGTTGAGATTTAGTGGACCATGTTGCTTATTGACGAAAGGTTAAAGAAAATCAATATAAAAGATAATAAAAATATAAGAGAAATAACATATCTAATTTCCAAGAAATAAAGAAAGATCATATTGTTAGATTTGGTGGGGAAAACAAGATGGCAAGCTCATCAATGTGTTATTTAACGAATATGGGCAACCAAATGATAAGGACAACACAAAGACCCTTGCTTATTTTATAAGAACCTTATCATGAAATGCTAAATATGCTTCTTTAGAATACAAGACTTGGTGAGATATCCTTAAAATTGATAAAAAAAAATAATGTTAGCAAAAGTGAAAGTCAATGTTTATTCTGAATTGCATCATACATTTATTCCTATAAGCTTTTCTCTATTTTAGCCAAATGCTCTTGCATACTTTGTAACTTGAAAATAGAACACCTATTATTATGTTTATTATCTTTGGCTTTGTGCAAGCAAGATTTAACATACCACCTAGTGAAGAAAAGTATATTTTGGATTCCTTTAACAAGAAATGGAAGTCTTGGAAGAATAAATTAAAGAAAAGGTATTTCAATCCATAATTGCCATTATAGGAGTTAGAGAAACCACCAAATGATACAAGAGTAAAAGATGACCAATGGAAATCTCTTGTTCAATATTGGTTAGAAGAAAAGACAAAGGTACGAGTACTTATTGTTAAAAGTGTCATACCATAATCGTTTTTCTTTTATATGTTATAATTTAATATGGTATTATTTAAATAATTGTATAAAGCAAGCATTTACAATAGCAACAAAAGAAAACAACAAAAAATGATTCACTATAAGGATAAAATAAGCATTGCAATTATGAGGGAGCAAGAGGTAAGAAAATAAGTCATTTGATATAGAGTAGTTTATGTTTACTTGACATTTGTAGTTGTTAGGATGATAGTAAATGTTCAAAGAGGAGATCCTATTATTTGATTAACACTGTTCAAAGAGGAGATAATCCAATTGTTTATGTAACATAGCATGATTTTTATATGTCACCTTAAGTAATTTTCTTTTCAATGATGCTACAAGGATAAGTAACATGATTCAAGCTATTTGTTTTCTATAGAAAGAAAGATTAGACCATACTCTATCACGTTACGAGATGTTTAATGCTTGCTATACAAAAGCAAATGGCCAACTTGTAAATGAAGTTGCAAGAGATGCAATAGTAAGTTATATATAAATGATCTATATTTGTTTTTTTTTTTTTCAATTCATTACGTCTACTTTTTAGAACTGAATATTATTATATAATAGGCAAAAATGAAAGTAATAATTGAGGTTTGCTTTAGAAGAAAATGAAAAGGATGTGGAAAAGGATGCCTACTCGAAGATAATGGAAAAAGATAAATTTGGGTATGCTCGCTTGTATGGTTTAAATGTTAATCCTATTGGCATAAAAGGTGTAATATGTAGTTGAGCTGTAAGTTACAAGATTACCATGCAAGAAAAAAGTAAAGCTACATTACTGAAACAACAAATTGATCAAGAAAGAAGCAAAGTTGTACTATTAGAAAAATGACTTGGTCAGTTAACAACTTTTGTCATGCAAGGTAAAGATTCAAGTGGAAGCACATCATTATTAACGAAGTTACCAACTTGTAATTTTATATCTAGTCATGTTGAAAGGTCTTTAATACCTACCACTTAACGTCATACTTTAGTCCATAATTTAATACTTATGACTTTTAAGGTATGAAAAACTGATTTTCCCTTATTTATATTTGTTATTGTATCTTCTTTTTCTTTTTCCCCCTTAATGAGTATTTTAGTGTTAAATTCTTTTAGAATACATGTTCTTAGTCTAGTTAAAATATGTTTTCTAAATCTTTTCAAAAGTGTTTAGTTAGTGTCATTTAGCATATTGATCCTAATGAGTTTATCCAATGCTATATTTTGTGCCTAAGATAAACTTTAACCGATATAGCCTAATTTTAATTTCCAATTTACACTTATATGAAAAAAACTTATGCCATGTATAGGATTAAATAGAAAAAAGTATTAATCACAAACATTTTACATACCATAGTAACTTTAATAAATGCAATGGTTGATAAGGACATTAGCATCTTCTGGTAGCATCATGAAATCATGTTAGATGTTCGTAGCTATTATTAGATGTCGATAGTTGATAAATTTTGGATTTGAGTTGCTTTAGCAAGTCATGATATTATTGTGGTTCTAGGATTTCGTAATTTCTCTCCTATGTTTGTATTTGTCTAAAATTTCTTAGATTGTTTTCAAGCTTATATTGTTTGTAATGTTAATTATCACTTCTAAATTTTCATTTGTAGATTGGAGATTATGTGTTTTTAAAAAGCTTGTTTGATAAGGAAGAAAAAGTTACTCTTAGGTACATTATTAGTATAGACCTATCAATTAATGTAGAAGAAGAATTAGGACCAAATTGGTATTAAGTAAATATTTAGGTAGCAATAAAAGGAGATGAGCACCTAGTAAGGCCTTTTAGTATTTTAAAGTTTATAGGAGATGCCCTTGGTATAATCATTTCATGGCTTTCAAATAAGGTATGTTTATTATTTTAGGTGTTATTTGATATTGAATTATTGCATGTATATATACTTATATAGATTCATTATTTGCAGATTTCATTGAATGAAGAAGAAGATTAAGTTGTGTAGCATGATTTGAAGATCTTAGATTCTTAGTGTTAACTTGAGATATGTGCATGTCTTAGCTACTATATCTAGAATAGTTTTATTTTGATATATTTTTTTTTAATGGATGGTTTTTAGTATGGTTATGATGTGTTTGAATGGTATCACTTATATATAATTCTTTGTATGAGAGATTCATTTAACGAACACATTTAATGCATTACATTTGGTTTTATTTAATTATATATGACATGAATGCTAAAGGTTTCAAAATTTTTATAATTTTATGAATTATTATAAAAAAAAATACTCGAAATGTTTGGGAAAGAAAAGCAACACATAAAACATACGAGCTATTAGGACACTAATTAGTGTTGTAATAATAGATTTCAAATTAATATTTTTTACTATTAAGATGCAAACTAGTGTCTTTAAAACTAATATAGTGGAAATATGTTGTGTCCTATTAATTTTTTGGGACACAATAACATGTCATAATATATCAAATAAAAATATGTCAAAATGTTTTATAACACGTATATGTGTCCTTATGAATTGTGTGGAGATGACATATTTTGTTCCTTATAATCTTTTGAGACACAATATATGGTCTTAAAATTGTGCATCGAATTACAAACAAATGCAATCAAATATAATAAAGAGACACAATTTACTATTATATTATCAAATCTATGGGGATGTTTTAATCTCTCTTAATGTGTATCAATTTATTGAGACTCGTATCATGTCCCAATAACCTATTGCAACAGCCACTTAAGGGACACAGCGGAATGCAAGTATTTTGCGTCCCAATTGTTTCTGTGTCCCCAAAACCCTTATATGAGGACCCAATGTCTATTTCAATACTTGATAATTATTGTAGTGACATATTTTTATATCAATTCTCATGATCACTTAAACAGTAAAATCATTGACTAAACAGTCTTGCTGATAGGACCATAGAAATCCTTTCATAGTTACTCTGTGGTTTCTGCACGTCTATGGTGTGTGATCAAGCATCGAATGCGGGAGGACGCTGCATACATTCTGCCGTGATTAGATATGCATGCCAGATGAATATACGACTTTCGTATATATTATAAAAATATATGTATATATGTTATATTATACTGGTACGAGACGAATAATACCTATATTTTTTGTAGATATGCCGTATGCGGATATATGGCTCATGTTGCGATGTAGGTGGACTCAAAAACTTTATTTTGGCTAACAACTAGTGCCAAGTTGCCAATTGGGCCTTTTTCCTATGCTTCAGCATGATATTCATGCTCTGGATATCTCTTTCCGAAATCACGGGGGCGACCTTTGATGTCCAGCTCTTTCAACTTATTAGTTATATGACAAAACCAAAAAATAAAAAATAAAAAATTTGTGGGGACCCTTTTCTTCTATTTTAACGTGCAACGTCAGTATACCGGATTATTTGATTGAAATGAACACATTGGACTAGGCTCAGCATCAGATGTTCTTATATGCCGTTTATTCTTTAATTAGTGTGTGTAAGGTTGGAGCAGGTGGATCTGTCCGCATGGAGTTGGATTCTGTAAAAATAAATTTTACTTTGTAGTACCTTCTCTTCTCCATGTATTTGAAAAAATAAAAAGAAAAAGGTAAATCAGTTTTCTGTATTTCCTACGTATGAAAATGTTGACTATAGACAGTGAGGAAAATTGTTAATAAACTTTATTAAAAATAAAGTGTTCAATAATGATTGCACTTGGTCTTATACTGTTTGAATTTTCAAATTAAATATTATCAGCTCATTTCAAATTCTCAACAAATTTTCTAACCATTTACCATTACTCTTGACTATTAGAATAACCATAAATGATGAAAAAAGTTCTTGTTATCCAGTAATGATTGGACCATCTATTCTTATACTATTTGGATGATAAAATTTATAAAATATTATTAGCTTATTTCAAACATAGAAAATATATGGAGGATGCATAAAATTAAAAAAAAAAAAAGATGAAACTATTTGATATTATATATAAAATGAATATGTGACTCGATTACTCTCGATATGATTGTAATGAATATTTAGATTTGATTTTTGTTTTCTTTTTGTGTATTTTATCATTGCATACGCATAAAATATGGAAGAGTTATTATAAAGTACCGGTTAAATAAAAGAAACTATTATTACTTTTACTATCTTCGTAACTCACTTATACCTATGTTACTATATATGTGATATAGGGAAAAGTGCATTTTTAGTCCTAAATGTTTATATAGTTTTATATTTGAATCTTTAACCTCTTTTTTTTTTCCTCTCTTATTTGAGTCCTCAATATTTTCAAAATCTTATGGCAATAAAACTTCCATCAAATTGATTAAGTTGCCTTTTCATCCATGACATGTATCTACTTCAAAATGGTCTACAGTAATTAATTTAACAAAATTATGACATTATCTATATTTATTTACATAAAATAATAAAAAATAAATTTAATAAAATTATTAATATAATATAAACAAAAATGATAAAAAGATAGAAAACAATAATTGAAAGTAGAAAAAGGTACTAAAAGAATCGTGTGTATCTTGGGCATCACGGTGGGATTAAACAAAGCCGATAGGAAGCGAATATATATGTCCAAGATGAATAAAAGGTTTGATGTATTTAATTGAAATCTTATTTTTATAAGGTTTCGAAAATGGAAAGGACTCATAAAAAGATATAGAATTCAAATGGAAAGGTAGGGAAGTGTGGATGATTAAAAGTATACCTTCCCCTATAATATAATATAGAGTTTGAATGGGATTTCTTTACCTAAATATAAAGATATAGATTAAGATGCTACGAATTTCCGTGTTTTGCTTCTCCACATAAGTTCCCAACTGAAACATGGGGAATGAAAGCATGAAATATATGATGAAGGGACGGCATTACTAGTGCTGCTTCTTATTAGGTTTTTCTCAAAAACACATTCGATTATTTTTCATCATAGGATTATTTCCTTAATAACTAGTGATTGGAGTTGATCCATATGGGGGTGTTGAGTACAGATACAAGTGTTACGTGCATACTGTGTGTGAAGTCACATTACACGTGACCAAGGAAATGACTTGAGTAACTCATACAGAATGATCAGGAGAAAAGTATAGAGAGAAGGAGTAGGCAATCTTAGTAAGGCTCTACCACATATGATGATAGGTGGAAGGGCACGATGATATCAAACTCTAAGATTAATGAAGAAAGGAGTGGTGTTCTTGCAGTGTTTAAGTGATCGATCTTTGAGGTAAATTTTCGGTAGAGTAATAGCATTAATGGGGGTTTTTCTTCTTATTCAAATAAGGATGTGGGTAGGATATTTATAGGAAATGGTAATTGATCACATTCATCAGATCATGACGATTATCAATGGCTAAGATCAAATCCCCTTATTAATGGATCTTAAGGGGCTATTTTTATGGGTTTAGGCTCAAGTAAAGGCTTTATTTATTATTCTAGTGTGAACTAAACCAAGAAAGGTTAGATCGGATAAACCAATCTAATGGGCTCTACTCTAAGCCTACCATGCCAAGTCTCCCTTAATCATCTTGCTAATTGATGGGCTTGGCTCCTTAAACCTTGCCACCTTAGCTAGAGGAGTCAAATCCATTTGATTAATGGGCCTAAAGCCCATTATTAAATTTAGCCCTCTACATTGAATGAGCCTTTTAGATGACTCAGGTGCATATACGTTATTAAACAGCTGCATCACTGCCAAATTAATTTGAGAATTGTCTTAGTGCGCGAGTCCGCAGCACCTCTTAATTGTGTGTCAAGCTTCAGTTGGGTTACATTATATGTTGCCCCCAAGGCAACACTTTGAAATAAGTCTTCTTTAAGTTATCTCTTCTTGAGCTGATTTGTCTCTTCAATTTGATCCATATGACTTATTGACTCCTTTTGAGTTGAATTTGCATGCTAGGTTCATATTAGTGATCTAATTGGGTTGACTCCGTATATCATTATCACCTTGATTTTCTTTTCATATAAGAGCACTCTTCTTGTATGGTCTTCATATATAATGTAAAAACTTTGTGTAAACCAGATTTTATTTGCTGCGCTACGATTGGGAAGCACAGCGGTCCTATTAGCCAATTAGCGGGCAAAGGTCAAGGGGACGGTGTCTCTTGCGGGGTTTTAAAGGCAGTGCCTCGGAAGCTAAATGAAATTTCAAATCTCTATTTAAAGAAATTCTTCAAAAATATTTCAACAAGGCATCCTTATCAACAATTGACCTTCCATTTTTCATCCTTTGATGATCAAGCTCTGATTAATTGTCGCCATTGTCCTTAGCCAATTAGGTCGGTCTTCACGCATTAGCTCTACATTAGCAAATGACCCTCTTGTGTGAATATTATCTTGATTTTCTTCAAATATAGAAGAATTCTTCTTATAGAGCTTTTCATATTTACATAGTTGTTGAGTGCCTCAAAATGTGGTCACACGACCTAAACTGCAATTAGGTGAATTTTTTCAAGAACCCAATTTTGAAACTAGATTTTTGCTGAGGTCTATAGTGTGTAGGGGGCTTCGCCCCTCGCGATATGGACTAACTTCAAGATTTTTTCCCTTTCTTTTTTTTCTTTTGGTCCATCCTCCAAAAAATAAATCGCAACTTATTACCAAATAGACATGTGCAAAAGGAGAAAGAATTAGCTCTTATCATCCACATCAAAAAAATCAAGGATACTCTTTTCCCCTTTTTCCATTAACAGTTTGACAAGGGTCTACTTTGCTTCTTTATTGTCTCCTCCCAAGATACAAACAACTTCGATATCCTTATATTCTTAGCAGATTAACCCATCATATCAGAGGAAAAGCAGCAAAAAAAATTTGTTTCCTTCTCTTTCTTTCTACCCAAGAGTGAGGCCAGCTTCCCTTTTTTCTTCTAATCGAGATTGAGATAGGCAATGCCATCCATTGTTTTCCTTTTACAAGCACGATAGCCTACCTTCTCCATTTTTCTACTTCTCACTTTATTAATGTTCGTTGCAGACTTGTTTTGATTTTGTGCTGGGGATGATTGAGCTTACAGACTAGGGAGGATCGTAGCTGAGGCAAAGTCCGTAGCTGTTGAACTGGTGGTGTTTCGCTTGCTTGTCATGGCCAAAGGAGCCACCAAAAGACCTAAAATATGGACTAGTAGTGGTGTCCATCCGAGCTTGAAGGGGGAAAGTAAAGCTACTCTGGAGTTCTTGATGAAAATATAGCTCCATTACACCGTTTGTCACTATAACAATTTACGCCAATACTAGTGAGTGATTCTTCCATTTCCATATTTTTGGTCCTCCTCCTCTCTTTCTTTGTTTTTTTTTTTTTTAAATGACTCAATAATCACTCATTATTTCCTTAATAGGTGGAATTCATAGGCGGTGGCAACTTCAACGATGATAGCAAACCCATGTAAGTCTTCCTCTTCTTTTTTTGTTTGATGGATGTACCACTTGGTCCTATGATGTTTCAATCTGCTTTAAAAGCTATTTTCGTTGTTGTATAACTAATTCTATAGCTAATGCAGAATTATCAAACTTATTGTTGGTACATTTTCGAAGTGATAAGCTGACAAGTCGTGCTTGAGAACACCTTTACTTCCTTTATCTTGATCCATGTGTACATTTTGAAATACTGGAAATGAGTTTAGCTCATTACTGTTGCTTCTTTGCCTTCCTTGGATTAATTTAGTAGTTGTGTGAATAGTGGAACCCTTTAACCACTTGATAATAGCTTCATATTTGGTTCCATAAGATGCCTTTGTGTCACGACGATTGAACCAAATTTCTGTTCAATTTTCTTTACGTAATCTTCAATTCTTTGAATATGAATGTTTAAATTTAGTTGACCCTATTTTTTTCTTGACATGAGAAACCATTGTTGGAGAGTATATTTAGCACTAATCATAATTTCCTAATGCTTAACATAGGTGTTGGTTATTGACCTCTCATTTTCATCCGTTTGTTTGCTTCAATATTTCAATAATCATTGTTTGCTTGACTTAAGATGTTGAGAATCTTATATATAACCCAAATTCATGCATTTTCTTTAGCTCTACTATTTCTTCTCCGTTTAATGAATAATGATATGGTCTTCATGACTTAGTGTCTTTGTTCTTGTAATTTATCTTATGCTTTAATGCATGCCTCTAGATAATTAATTATAATATCTTTTTCCTCCCCTTTTTCTTTAAATTTTGAAACTAACGTCTCCTCATTTTCCATACTTTGTAGATAGCATAATCAATACTTAAGATTTGGTTTAAAGAAGATCTCTTCATCGCCTGGATTGTAGCCGCTTGCAGTTGAAGGCCAAAAGTCTGCAATCGCAACTTAAGGACCACATCTCGAACTAGCAATAGTTAGCAAATCAATATGGTTTAAAGAGGATAGACTCTTTACCGCCTAGACCGTGACTATTTGCCAATCGAGGGTCAGGAGTTTATGATCGTAGCTTGAGTACCAATCTTCATCAATAGGTGATAGCAAAGAGGTATAACACTTAGGTCATATGTGGCCTCCTTTTGTAACCTCCATAAAGCTAATTGCAACTTGTAACATGAATTTTGAATTGTAGAGGCATGCATACACAAGTACATAAGAGTTAAGCATAAGCTGAGTACCTATGATTTGAACACGAGTTTGAGATGTGAGCATATGAGAGTAACATACTTAAGTTAGACATAACCTCCCTTTAACATAAGTACCCATGAAGTAATATGTAAAACGAACTTCCCTGCCCCCCAATACAAACACATGGAATAATCATGTAGAAGGACAATGAGGCCTCCACATAACCATAAAATGTGAATTTGAACATAAACCTTGAACGTAAGTGCATAAGACTAGAGCGAGAGTTCACGAGCTCAACGTGACATAAATCTTGCGCTTGAACACATGAGGATTGAACACTTTAATTTAGCGTAGTCTCTTTGGCATAAGCATATGTATGCTTTTGTTATGAGCACTTTTAAACTTTCTATATGAGTATGCATGAGTTGAGTATGCAACTTGAGAACAACACTTTTGGTATTTAAGCTGATCATGAGTCTCATCATATGCATCGAACATAAGCCTTAATACTTGAGCCTTGATCCTAAGTGCATGTAAGGGTCGCATCTGAACCTTGAACATGATAGTGAATACAATTCTTGAACATTAGGGTCAAACGTGAGTGAGTGTAAGCCATAGTTACGAGTCTTGAACTCAAAGTGAATCTTCAATATGGCATAATCTATGAATTCAACATAAGCTTTGAATATGGAATAAATCTTAAATATATCACAAGTATTGAACATGATATATCACGAGGCTTGAGCTTGATACAAGGCTTGAACATGATGCGAGGTTACACCATGGCATGAGTCTTGAAAACCATATAACTCTTGAACACAACATTGGATACGATGTGAGCACTAAACGCAATGTGAGGTCCCATTACATGAGTTGAACGTTAGTCTTCTAATATAAACATGTGTTGGAAAACATCATTTAAACATCTTCATAAACATGTGAGCTGGGCATAGTATTACTAATCTCATGTGCGAATTGTGTATTGTCATCACGTATTGCAAGAATCCTTATGCGTATGTGTCATCTCTAGTTTTCGTAATTAGATGTCATACTTTTGGAATGCACCTTACTTCTACTAACTCCCTTGCTCCACTTCATTTACAGGTGCTCACTTTCTTTCATATAGACGTCACTACTGCTTTTAGGGATCATTGACATGGGTAAAGAATTTGGCAAGAGCCATTCTCGTAGCAACAATATTGATAAGAATAATGAAATTTTGGCATATTCTGAGGATCACATCCCAACAACCCTCTTACCTTAAGACAAGTGGGTAGACCTAATTAATAAAGGTGACTTCTTCTAGCAAGATATAAAGAGGTGGGATACACATCTAGATCCACCTAAAGATGGAAAGCTACGTTTCATAAGACAAGAAACTCTAGTACATAAGAGGGTTGAGATAAAAGCAGATTCTATGCTGCATTTTAGAAATGAGAAGAAAGAAATCCCTCTTTTAGATAGTAGTTTTGATGGCCCAAAGCACATAATGAATGGCTGGTTGTCTTGGGTGATGTACATTTTCAAGAATCCTACATACACATTCGTTTTGGAAGAAGCGAGGGTTTATTACCCCATATGGGTATCTTCTCATTTAATTTTGCACTGCCCGCAAGAAATAAAAACTTGGCGAGCTATCATGTCCCGTTGGAGCACTCACTCACATACCTTTGTGACAGCGTGAGGTGAGATCACTCCAATACTAAAGGATGTTGCAGTCCTTCTAAGCTTTCCAAGCTTTCCTAATCTTGGACTGACCGTCATCACCACAACTTCAATCTCAGAAGACGATTGAGCACTAATTAAACTATTAGAAGTGGACAAAAAAGAAGCTCTACATGCTCGCAGGCATGGTATACTTAATGCGTGGATCAAGCATTTCTTTAGGCCAGAAAAGGGTGATAAGATAGGGCTTCGATATTAGTGCAAGTAAGTTCCTACATTTTAACATGGCATAGTCATTGTTTACCCTTTTTCCTATTAACGTTTACTTTGTAACCCTAACCTAATCTATCTTGTCTTATGTTTCAAGTACGAGTTGGAAGCTTTCATTACTTGTTGGTTGTCATCGTTTATGTTCCCAGGGGGCCTCGAAAAAGGCGTTAGTCTTTGACTCTTCCACTTAGTTATTCGTATCATACGAAGGGAACATTTTGCTTTGGGGCCTTTCTACTTAGGTTCCTTGTATAGGCATTTGGACCTCTTTCATGAAGCTTCAATACACTTACAAGGGAGATACGTTATGGTATTGTACGTAGACTTGTTGTTTCTTCATATGTTCTTCTGCGAGTGTTATAGGAGATATTTTGGTCTCCCACTTGCACATTCTGATGCCGTCAAGCCTCAGGCTTGGGGATGGGTCAATAGAAAACTCCCAAGTACTTTGAAGAATGTCATTGATACCTATCATGAGTTCAGCTTTCATCCATATACAAAGGAATTGCCTGAATATGAATGGTACTCAGAAATCTACCCTTTCGGTTCAAAGGACTTGGTAAACTTGATAGAGCTTCATGATGAGCTTTTTTATGTTGAGGTAGAGTTTATCTTATGGAGTACACCTAGGGGTCTTTCATCACTTTATGATTGGGCCGATGCTTCTAATTGCTTCCTTGAGTGTAGTGTCATGAAATATTTACCTAATCGGGTTGCTCAACAGCTGGGGTTTGATTAAGGAGTACCTCATGATTTGGTCATTAACTAAAGTTTTGATGAGTGTTGCAAGACATTCAGACTTGAGAGCCGGAAGAACATTCATGAGAGGATCAAGCAATTATTCTTTCCTTCTATAAGTCTTTTTGGGGTTGCTTTGAGTAGCTGGCTCACATATTGGAAGAATTGCTTGGATGGGTTTAAAAAGTATGTCTTAGAGACAGCTAAAGGGGATTTGCCTGAAATAGTCATTCGGAGATATGAATTTCACTTTTGACTCAAAGAAGACCCAAAATCATCTAATAATATGAAGTCGTCTGATGATGCTAAGGGTAAATCACAAAGCGAATGCTCACCATCTCCCCCATTGATCATTAGACAACCTAAGTGTAGCTGTATTCACGAGGTAGCATTATCATTACACTCTCTTTCCTCCTTTTTTATACACTAATATTTTCTTGAAACTTACTCTTCTTAGTCTTCTCAATTTTGTGTATGTCATAGGAGCAAAAGGGAAAGGAGAAGGATGTCACTTCTACTAAACAGAAAGTAATGAAGCATCATCTTGATGGAGCGAGTGGTAGCATCCCTAAAGGAACTTCTTCAAGTCAAAGTATCCCTCTTATCATTCGTCCTTTTCCAAGTCACTACGGTATGGGAAAGGTACTTCAAGCTAAAGATTCGCTTGCTGTTATCGAGATTGTGGATGAAGGAGAAGATGACGTTGAGTTGGTTAATTATGGGAATTCTCTTAAACACGCAGATGACGATAGAGAAAATTCCATAATAGACATTGATGATGACCAAGAGGGACAATTCAATGATAGAACAGACTCTATAAAATAGGTTGATGAAGACACCCATGGTAATATTATAATCCCCAATGTGTTCAATATCATTGACGATTGTGAAGATAACAAATTTTTACTCTTAGAGGAAAGTGTGATCCGGGATTTTACTGATGCTTTGATGGGTGAAAGATTTTGTAATGAAGAGATAAATGCTGCTCCTAATGCTTGCATAGATGCTACTGTAGTTAGCAACATTCCTACCTTCTATAATGACACGACTTTGCCTATTCCAAGGGATCCCACATCATCACTTCCCCTAGAGATTAGAACAATACAATATGGAGATAAAAGATCAGCAACTAAGATGGTAGCGAGCTCAAAAGATACTTCCTTCTTTCGTGGCTTCACGATACCTTCTAACTTCCTAGTACCATTGGAGCACTTACATAGGATGGAAGGGGATTTTTGGGTAAGATCGGTCTGTTTGGGTTCCAATGTGACTTCATATCTTGGGCCTACTTGGGCAAGCTATAGGGCTGTTTGATGAGGCTTAGCGCTCGCTATCCACAGAAAATCTCAACCTTTTGATTAATAGTGTCACTACAGCATGTACCTTCAAGTTCAAGCTCAACAAGATGGAAATCATTGCAGCTGAAGCTCAAAACGTATTGGGTAGTCAAGACGTTAAGGAAAGATGTGAGCTACTTAAAGCCGAACTTACAAAGGCAGAACTTGAGAGAGAAGAGCGTCTGACAAGCATAGATCTTGATTCTACTGTAGCATTTAGTGTCAAGTATTGATAGTATTACCTTTGTTCTCTTTGTTACCCCACCACCCCAATTCCCCCTCCCCTCCCCCTTTTTTCTTTTAATGGAGTGTAAGGACTTATTAAGCTTAGTGTGTGTAGTTTCACTTCTCGTTTATTTGAGATCTATGCCTTTACATGGAACATCGTGAATTAACATGAGTTGTTTGTTGATTGAGTAAGCTCTTGAAAGTTCACATTATTATGCGCTTAGAATACACTACATTTCCTTAGCAGCACTTTACATGATAGTTTACTTCATGGCTTGATAAATTTTCAAGAAAACCTTACGTAATGGAAATGTATTCCATTCGTAAGCAAGGATTTGGATATATGATTCGATAGTATGGAGATATTGGTTAAAACAAGGAATATCAGTTCCATTAGACAGTTACATCATGAGTTAAGGGTGTATTACCCACTACTTAACTATTTTTACATGCTCCATGAACGTATACTCAAATAGTGCAAGTCATTGTCTTATTCGATAGAACATCATGTAGTGTGCTTGGGAGTCAAAGCTTCAACTAGTTGACAACTCATATGATAGATGTATATTGTGCACTAAGGAGACAAGTCTCTTAACAAGTAGCAACATTACAAACGCCAATACTTTGTTATTATTTTTTTTTTAACCTAAGGTGTGCAAAGGAGATAATAGTAAAAATAAATATGCAAAACAAGCTTGTACAGCTCAAGCTATAAGTTTCATTTATTGAGCTTTACTATAGTTTCCCTTTTACAAATGGAACTTTTTGATATATTGAAAATTGATAGGAGCAGTAATAGCATCCGTGCTAGGATTCCTGAGTTTGCAATATCCACTTTCGTATACTTCCTCAACTACGAAAGGTCCTTCCCATTTTGGTGTAAACTTGGGTGTTAGGGTACCTCGGCGTACATGCTCGGCTACATGAAGTACGACGTTGCCTTGTTGGAATGATCTCTTTCTCACCAGACAATTGTATGCCACTCTAAGTCTATGTTGATAATGAATGAGATTATGTTTAGCAATATCACACCTTTCATCTAATGCTTCCAGATCCATCACTTGCAATGTGTCAAGTTCGAGCCCAGCATCAATTGCCAACCTAGTAGATAGGATCAAGACTTCTATAGGAACTATTGCCTTAGTCCCATATACTAAAGAAAAATGAGTTGCCTACGTTAGCCTTCGTTTAGATGTCCTATAGGCTTAAAGCACTAATGGTAGCTTATCATGCCATGCCTTATGATTATCATAAACTATTAGACTAAGTATCTTCAATAAGCTATTGTCAGTAGCCTCAGCTTGTCCATTCCTTTCGGGTAATACAGTGTAGACTTTACATGATCAATATTATAGGAAACTAGTAGTTGGCAGACATACATTGATAAAAGGAGTGCCATTGTCAGATAAAATAAGCTTCGAGATTTCGATCGTACATATGATATTCTCCTTCATGAAACCCGTAACTACTAGTCCTGTAGCCTTCCTTCAAGGAGTTGCCTCTACCCACTTCGTAAAGCATTTTATTCTTACCAAAATCCATATGCATCCTCTCAACGGTGGATGTATAAGTCCAATAAGGTCAAAAGCCCACGTATGAAAAGGCTAAGGAGTTGTGATGCTATGGAGTGTGACTATAGGAGCATGAATGGCATCGCCATGCTCTTGACAGACAACAGACTTCTTAGTGAAGTTGAAAGCGTTTACTTCCATTGTTGGCCAATAGCGTTTACTTCCATTGTTGGCCAATAGTATCCTCTATTGAGTAGATAATAATATAGTTTCCTTCCTCTTTAATGTTCCCCACACTCTCCAACATGCACCTCAATCAAAACTGTTTCTGTTTCAGGAAGAGTGATACACTTTAGGGGTTTTCCCATAAATGATACTCTGTAGAGCTCACCTTCGTGCATAAGATACTTCTTGGCCTTTCGCTTTACAAGCTTAGCATCCGTACTATTCGTTGGTAACACATTGTTCCTTAAGTAATCGATGTATGGGTGCCTCCAATCTCTAGCACTAGATACAAAATTACACTCACTCTGGTCGGGAAGCTCAGAACATTTAGGGTAATGTACTTGCACTTGAAGTGCGTCTTTAGCCATTGATGGCCAATAATACCTTGTACGCTGAATATGACAATATAGTGGTAGCCCTTCCTCCCCACACCAAATTTGGTGATACTTATCTAACTTGAGATGAGCTTCCTTAGAACCAATACATCGAGAAAGAACACCTTCCCTTATAATATAACATTTCATTGATTTTAACAAAATTCTTCAAAGCCAAAATAGAAGCCACATTAGGTTGTGTTAACTGTTCCATGAATGGACCGTGCCAATTGTCTTGCATGTCTTCATCCTCGTTAACAAAATTTAAAGCCGTACATGGGATAGATTTCTTGACTACTTAGATATTCATATTACCACTAGCATCTTGAATCGACATTTTAGATGCTAGTGTGGCCAATGCATCGGCATACCTATTTGCTAATCGACTCGTGTGCTTGTATCGTATAGAATTAATTTTTTTTACCATAACCTGCATTGCAGCCCTATAAGGTACAAGTGTAGGTTCCTTCAATCCAAACTCACCCATGGCCTGTCTAATGATTAAATTTGAATCACCTCGAATACACAAATTATGCACTCCAACTCCTCATGCAAACAATAAACCAAGTAATACTACCTTGTACTCGGCTTCATTATTAGTGCATCAAAAATCAAGTTTAAATGCTAAGGGTATCTCTTGACCCTCAAGTGATGTCAATACGATTCCTGCTACCCAGCCTTGATTTCCCACAAAACCATCAAATTGAAGTGTCCATTCACCATCCGCTTCGACCATCAAAGTATCTTCATGAAATTCAATTGGTATTACACCTATAGTCAAGCCCTCTTGGGCATTTAGGAAGTGTGCTAATAGATTGGCTAAGGCTTGTGACTTGATGGTTTTAAGGGACTGCACTGAGATATCAAATTCTCCAAGAAGGAGTAGCCACTTAGCAACTCATCCTAATAAAGTCAGTTGTGATAATAAATACTTGATTTGATCCAAATGAGTTACTAGATTGATCTTATACGCAAGGAAGTAATGCTATAACTTCTACATGGCAAATATCAGCGCAAGACAGTGTTTCTCGTAAGTTGGATACTTGACCTCACTACCTTGAAGGGTTTAACTTAGATAGTATACAAGTCGCTCTCGACCATCAACTTCTTACGTAAGTAGGGCTCTAATAGACTTATTTGTAGAAGTAAGATATAAAATCAAAGGCAATTCTTTGACAAGTATGGTCATGGTCTGAGGAGAAGTTAAGATCATCTTGATCTTTTGAATTGCCTCCTCATGGACCTATTCCCATTCAAATGAAATTCCTTTCCTCAAAAGTTGGTGCAATGGGTATGAAATCTCAGTAAGTACTAGTATAAACCTCTTGATATAAGAGACTTTTCCTATGAAAGTTTTTAGTTCCTTGAAAGTAGTAGGGGATGGCATTGCTCTTATAGCTTGCACTTTTGTAGGATCAACATCAATTCTTTTCCGATGGACAACAAACCCCAAAAACTTCCCTGAGGACACTCTAAAAATACATTTGAGAGGATTCATGCAAAGCTTATACAACCGACATCGTTCAAAAACCTTTTGTAGATGAACTACGTGATCATGTGCCCTTTTAGACTTGATGACTATATCATCGACATAATCCTCCATAAAGTCATACATCATGTCATGGAATATAACAGTCATTACCCTTCGATAAGTAGCACTCGCATTCTTAAGTCCAAATGGCATGATGGTATAATAAAAATTTCCAACCCATGTGCGAAAAGTGGTACACTCCGCGTCCCCAATTGCCATCTTAATCTGATTATAACTACCGAATCCATCCATAAATGAGAATAAATCATGTCCTATAGTCGTGCCTATCAAAGTATCGACGTTTGGTAGAGGAAATTCGTCTTTAGGACAAGCCTTGTTCAAATCCTAAAAGTCTACACATACTCTTATCTGTCCATTCTTCTTTCTTATAGGAATAATATTGGCAAGCTAAGTAAGATGTCGGATGGGCCTTATAAATCTAGCTTGTAATAACTTCTCGACTTCTTACTTAATTTAGACTTCAATTTCAGGGCGGAAAACCCTTTGTCCTTACTTTACAAGCATAACTCTTGGGGCAATGCTTAATCTGTGTACTATGAGACTAGGGTTCAATCCTAGCATCTCTTTGTAGGTCCATGCAAATACGTCTCTGTATTCTCTTAGCAACTTGACGATATGAATTTTTATTTCTTATGGGAGGCCTTACTTATGAAGATTGGTCGCCGTAACTCTCCCAATCACGCTAGATCCAATTCTTCTATTTCCTCAACCTGTGGCTTCATTTGGTCTTGTAGTTGCTGTGGGGTAGGTTGGACTTTTTGTACTGGTATGGGATTTGAAGAAGAAAAATATACCACCTCAGACTCCTGAGACCATCATAAGCGGTATACCTTTCTTCTATCTTCTCGAACAAAGCTTTTAATTCCTTTAAGCTACTTGTTCTTCTTCTTTCCCCCACGACACCTGTGTATCTTTGTTTTCTTCTACTGACCATCTTGAATTTCTTCCAATATAGATAAAGGGACACCAATCAACTTAGCTATTGCGGTCTCGCCTACTTCAATAAATTCATCAAAGTAGCTTGACTCAATAAAATATGATTCATGTTACTTGAAAGGATTCTTGGTAGTTGGAATAAATACATCCTTCCCTTTCTAATGGCCCTTAATACATTAATGCAGAGTGAATGGGACCAAGTTGTGATCATCCAGCTATTTCCTACCAATGAGTAGATGGTATTGGATCGGCACATCAATCACATGAAAGGTAGTACTACCATCGATAGGGCCAACCTTGAGATCAACATTAACATACCCAATAGAATTTGTAGGGGCATAGCTAAATCCATATATTAACATAGGCTATTTAACCAATCGTCAAATATCAATTCTAGCAACCTTAAAAGTACTCATTGGTATGATATTTAATGAAGAACCATTATCAATGAATGTTCTCTTGACTAGGGACCCATTAAGCACACCTTCTACATATAAAGGGCGACTATGATTGGAATTCTTCACACACATGTTTGCATCAGTAAATAAAATCGCATTTTCGTGTGTTGTAGCCATCCCTTGCATAGGCTGCGCTAAACTATACTTCACGTATTGACTCTCTAAGATCTTTGTAAGTATAGTTGTTGCCGTAAGCCGAGCTTTCTCATTGAATCCGAAGAGATTAAAGAAATTCCTAAAGTTAGTTGCCTTCAATAATGCCGTAACAATAGGTAAGTGTTCGTCATCCTGAGCTTCAATTGACTTTCCTTTATCTTTATCATTTCCAATAGTTTAGGCATCAATTATTTCAGTAGTGATGGGATCATGGCTAATGGCATTGACAGCACCCTTTCGATTGTTGTGGATGGGAAGTGGATCGTTTCTAACATCATTGTTAAAGATGATTAACTCACCACGTACAACTCGATCATTGAATATTTTCTTTAAAGTGAAACAATCTTTAATTGGGTGACCAATAATTCGATGATGTTAGTAGGCTTATCATCTCTTTGTTTCTTTGCTCCCCTTGGTGATTCACCCTAAGCCACACTTGCAAACCAAGTGCACTTATTGAATCTCCCAACTTCACTTCTTTATCGTGCCATTGAATTGTTGCTCCTTCGCGCGTTCCCAACTAGTGCAATAAAGGAGGCCAACGATAGGTTTTCAAGGTAGACCGTGTAATTAGGAAACATCCCTTGGATACAGATCTTAACCAACTCTCTCTCATCACAAACATCTTGTATATCTAGTGAGCACTCCCTAAAGCATTCGATATAGTCCATCAAATCTTCTTTAGACTTTTGTCGAATTCTTCTCATGTCAGTAAGGGTGACTCTCTCTTCTGTGGAGAAAAACTTCTCTAAAAACATCTTGCACATACTACCCTACAAATCTACTGATCCTGGAGGGAGATTAAGATACCAGGTATATGCCTTCTCGATGAGTGACTTGGAGAATTCTTTCAATTTCAAATTGTCATGTAGGCCATATACTTCTACCGTCTCGATAAATTTGAGCAAATGTTCTTTAGCACTTCCCTTCTTGCCATCAAATAACATAAACTTCGGACTAACATAATTCTTAGGGTATGACTTCATGGCAATGCGTTGGTGATATGAAAGTTTCAGTTCTTATATCCCAACTATAGATTTCGCTTGTATCTCCTTTAAATATATATCCAAATCTTCTTTAGTTACAAATGAACCTCTCTGATTAGATGCTTTAGCCCTTAGTGATATCGTAGGAGCAGGATGCATAGGCGCTAGATTCACAAGTGTAGATCTTGCAGACATGGGATTCATTGGTGTTAGTTGAACAGAGTCAATAATTGTGACACATGGCATAACACATGAGGCTGACGTGCCTCCAATCTGAACTCCTTAATTCCTTGCTTTAGGTAACCAATCTTGCGTGGTTGTAGGTTCTACAGTAGGAAGTTGCTCTCCAACGTTAGAAGCAACATGCTTATTGACAACCGAAGGGTTGGGTACGGTATATTGTTGCACCACATTAAAAGGATTTGAGGAAGTTGCTCCTTGTTGCGTAGTAGCAAAGGCAGCCAAAGCAGGCGCACATTAAGAAAACATCGCCATAAGTTCACTTAGGTTCCGATTAGTCTCCCGCAGCTCACGTGTTAATTGCGCATTGTCAAAGACACCTTCTTATGTGCTGTCACCTTGATTAGTGTCTCCAGTTGAAGGTGGATTTTGATCATTGGTCATAGTATTAACATTTTGCTCTTAATTAGTTCCTTCAGTAGGGTCAGGTTGTCTTCGCTTTGGAGGTACCATGATGTGAGTATCAAGTCTTCCCTCCCCAATGGAGTCACCAGAAAAATGTAGGGGTGTTAGGTACAAATACAAGTGTTACGTGCATGCTACGTATGAAGTCATGCTATACACGACTAAGGAAATAACTTGAGTGACTCACATGGAATGATCAGGAGAAAAGCGTAGGGAGGAGGAGTAAGCAATCTTAGTAAGACTCTACCACGTATTATGACAGGTAGAGGGGCGTGACAACATCAAACTCCAAGATTAATGAAGAACGGGGTGGTGTTCTTATAGTGTTTAAGTGTTCGATCTTTGAGGCAAAGTTTCGGCATAGTAATAGCGTTAATGGGGGGTTTTTTTCTTATTCAAATGAAGATGTGGGTAGGGTATTTATAGAAAAGGGTAATTGATCACATCTATCAAATCATGACGATTATCAATAGCTGAGATTAAACCCCCTTATTAATGGATCTTAAGTGGGTTATTTTCATGGGTTTAAGTCTAAGTAAAGACTTTATTTATTATTTTAGTGTGAGCTAAACCAAGAAAGGTTAAATCGGATGGACCGATCTAACAGGCCCTACTCTAAGCCTACCATGCTAAGTCTCCCTTGATCATCCCGCTAATTTATGGACTTGGTTCCTTAGGCCCTATCACCTTAGTTTGAGGAGTCAAATCCATTTGATTAATGAGCTTGAAACCCATTATTAAATTCAGCCCTCTACAATCCACATAGGTGCCTGTTGGACCAATCTAATTTCCTAAGAAAGGAGGTTTTCTAATGTAGGATCCACTAGCATGTTTTTTAACAATTCATCTAAATCCCAATTCATAACATAATAAAGTAGACTTTGATGTTAAAATTTTCTCATTTTTAAGTTGTATGTTTGTCTATTTCACTTTTCATGAAACAATGCTTAATGAATGAGAACACCAATAGCACCAATAGCGGTGTCCATAATAAAAATTTTCCGTACATGGTAACATTGTTAATATCTCCATAATATCCACACCTACTTTAATTACATACAAATATATATATATATATATATATATATGGTTGAAAAATAGATTATACATAGCAATATGTGATTGAAATAAGGAAATCAATCCAAAAATGAACCTTCTAAGTTTGTTATCTCTAAATTTTTCTAAATTTATGCATTTAAGATGATGCCATGCTTTAGTCAATTGTTGAAATTATAAGAAAAAAATAACATCACAGTGATATTATAAGGTAGTTTAAGAATTTAGGCAATTTCAACTATTTGATTGATAAAGTTCTAGAGAGTTAAAATTTGGAAAAGCTTGATCTTCTTTTGGCAACTCAAGGATTGTATGAGTTGGTCAAAAACCAAAAGCCAAGGTAATCGAGGGTGTTCTTGGCCACTTAAAGTTGTTTTTAGCTGGGACGTGGTTAAGGGAAATGTTCTAGACTGTTAAGGCTAGCCCATAGACCTGTGACTTAACATCAGTTGGAAAGTACGTTAACCATTTTTCAAGTGGTTGTGCTTATTTTGTTTATGTTTGGAACTCATCCGATGACAAATGGACAAGAAAATCTATGGGAGTCGGTTGTTGATATATGGATGAGAGCAGAAATGTAAAAAATGTTTAGGGCGGAGTTACCGTTGACAAATGAAACAAAATTGTCAACGGATGACATCCGAAACTGGTGGGATCTTGTTGATAAAAAGGAATTTTCAGATTTTAATAAATGTCAAGATGCTATCATATTTTGTAAATTCCCAAAACCTACATTTTATTTTCCTATAATTTTTAAAAATATATGGTTACCTCTTGGAACGTCAAAAAAATTCCAAAACGATTATTGTTTGTGGATTTCTTAGCAATGATTCTAGGCATTTTTGGCGATTATTGAGAATAAAGTGTATATTTTTTTAAGATACCAAGAAATAAAAACATATTTTAAAAGTTAATGGACCTATCCATATTTAAATAATACTTTTTAAGATATATTTTTAATTTCTCGAGAAAAAAATAGCGGGATAAGGATTTTGAATGTAGTTTTATTATATAGTAGCTCCGGAATAAGTGGAACCGGTTAAAGACCCAGAAATCCGATTTTACGATCGTCAAAGATGTTCATGCCAATTTCGAACGTTTTGTCAAGCAGCATACCGATACTTCTCCTTTATAAGTTGGATTCATATGCACTAAAATATCAAATAAGATGACAGGTGGGAACTACAATGTGATGTATTCTGTTCTCATGAAAAGGGGAGAGGGTCGAGAGAGAGAGAGAGAGATCCATCCATCGTATACTTGGGTGGAACGTGACACGGTTCAAACTGTAGGATTGCTCAAAGCAGCCACTTGAATAAGAACTGTCTTACCGTCACAGCTGGATGCCCTAGCAATCATCAAAACTAACAACATCCGCCTTAGTAACCAAGAAAATTGAACAGATAATTAGTTTTGAATTAGAATCATTTGTATTGAATTGTAATTGGACGGTGGAAGTAGATCCCTTATTATCCAGTGTAGCTAGATAATGTCACTTCCAGGACAAACATGGTTAAATAAGCAAATTTACGTTATAAATTACTCCTATCCTTCTGTTTTCATTTTATATAGCATCAACATACTTAATGTTTTTCTAAGTTATAATGTCCCCGCATCATATTAATTGGCAATCACATCACCCAAACAGGACATAGGTTGTGATATTCCTACTTATTCCACATGAGCTATGTGAGAAAGTGACAATGGATTATGGGGTCGTAATAGCGTATACTCTATCAAAACTATCTAGAAAGTTTTGCGTCAGATAGATAAAAATGCCGATTAGTCAGCTGTTGATTATTTGCTACTCAAAGTTGTGTGGGTTAGGACATAACGAGTGGTACTATAGCCAACCCCCTTACTAGAAATTGGGATACCCTAACTAAAATGATTAATAAAGATCACTATAAGTGATACAAGAAATATATGGATCGTAAAAGATAAGCAATAATGATTTCTAATATCAATATTCTGAATATCAAATCAAAATTAGTTACAAACGATAAATGGATAAAATAAACTATTTTATTTTATTATTAGCGTGACTATTGACTATAATTAGGCTTAAAAAACTTATGTAACTTCCCTATCAACATTGTTGAATCATGCATCATATAGTTGAAAAACAATGAGGTAAAAGATCAATTGTAAAGAAGAGGCTAACAATACAAGGTTAAAAGAAGAAGAAGTACAATTAAGATTGATATATCAATCATATATATATAATTATAAACAAACAATAACCTATTGGAGAAAACTAACTATATATATAAGTACAACAGAGATAAGTCATGTCTAATTGATTTTCATTATATAGTGTATCAAAAAATGAACTCCTTTTTTTTTTTTTATTTTCCCTTGTTGAAATACCCCAAAATGTTAATTAACCAAAGGTAAATAAGCAATTTTTCATTTCAAAAAGGGCAAGGTGGCCTTTTTAACATTGTAAAATTGTAACGCAGTAAAACTTTAAGCTAATCTTCATGTTAAGTAGCCTTACCTTCCACTTTTGGATATTTCTCCATTTCAACCATGAATCAAGGAGCTCGAGGTAAAAAAAGTATTCAAATGTTTAGTATTTTTTTTAATCAAAAAATGGTTAGTAAACATGTAAGTCCTTTTTTAAAGTATTGTTTACATAATCTAATCAACATTTTGATTAAATACAAACTTAAAAGTCTAATATAATAAGTGAACTTAATTAGTTAATTTACATATAACAAACAAGTGAATGAGATAGTAATAGAGTTAGTAATTGAGTAGAGTAAAATTTAGCCCTAAAGTAAATTAACTTTTAGCTAAATGGGTCTTTGAATAAATATAGATCGAATCTATAATGGATTAATTAGTTTAAGTAAGTAAATGTGAATATGCTAAAAATAATGTCTAGAAGGGATTAACATAAATAAAATTCTACTTATTCAACCAAATAAGAAGTAATTGAAAAGGGAGATTGGAGGACTATTCCAACCTAAAATTCTAAAAGAACCTTAATCACAACTGAACTAACTATAATTTGGTTAGTTGAACTAGGTTAGATAAGGATAAACTAAAATATCATGTGTAGTAATTTAGTTAATTATACCATACAAAGGTAACTAAGCCTAATTATATCTAAATCTTACTTCTCTATCATGGTTCTAACTACCAAGTATGAAATCAATCAATCAAGTTGAGCCTTTTTGGGAATGAAATCATATGAAAAGATTTAGCTAACCAAACCTTATATCATGATTATCAAATCCCCCATTTTTTGAGCAATTACACAATTTTGTGTTAACTCAAGATCTCTTTGTTGCTTAGTGCTTAGTGTTGGTTAATAATTATTTACAATTATGCTCATGTCAACAAATTGTAATTTTATTAATGTGGCCTCATTAATATGTTGAGCATTTTTCGTTGCTAACTATGCATGAACACTGTAGCTACTTCTAATGGTTTGTAGGATATGTGAATCATTAATTAACCTATGAAGACCAGTTAAGTGGTCTTGAAAGTTAAGATAAAGTGATTAGGTAAGTTTAGATATGCACATCATTCATTAACTTACTTCTAATGTTTTATAGGATATGTGGGTCATTAATCAACCTCAAACTTAAGTGGCCTTGAAAGTCAAGATGAAGTAACTAGGTGAGTTCAAATATAGGATGCCTACTTCCAATTTAGGTTAAGATAAAGTAATAGTTATCTATGTAGATTATAAAGTTAGGGTGAATCAGTTAGCTAAGTCATAGGATGCACACTCTGAATGAGAGATAAGGTATGTGAATTGTAAACTAGTTAATGAAGACAATTTATGTAGGTCGATAAAGCCAAGAGAAAGTAAATTTAAGGTTATGATTTTAGCATGGAAGCTCATATGGGATTGGTAAGATACATATTAGCCATTAATATCTATCTTAGGTTATGATGGACCACTAAACACTAGCCTTCTCACTTGTACGTACCTCCAAGGTCTTTAGTCACTTGTTAGAAGAATTCTCTCCGATTAACCTACCAAAGACGAGGCGTAGTTCACATGAGAATGGAAAAAGAGAACTCCTTGAAGACTCATCTCAGCCATACCCTTACTTTGTCCAGCTTCAAGCGCCGAACCATATTTGCCAAATGCTAAGGCCAAGGTACCGAGTGTCGAGGACTACTAGCCAAGTGCTAAGGATCTAACCATACAACTTTGTACCAATCACCAGGACCCCTTTGTGCTAAGGTTGAGATGCCGAGTTCTATTAGTCGAGTGTTAAGACCCCTTCATAACGGCTCCTACTTTTTAGCCTATTATCTTTACTACTATTTTTCCTTTTTTTTGTCATTTTTCCTATTTATCCTTTTTTGTATGTGCTAGGAATATCTTTTTCATATATACCTTTTTGTAATTTTCCTTTTCTATAATGTTGCTATAGAGACTTACTATAAATAATTCCTTCTCTTTGTAGTTAGAATGTCATACATTCCTCACAAATATTGAATATATTTGTTTTTGCGAGACATTTCCCTCCAAATCCATTTTCATGCACTCTTATCTAGTATTGCCAAGTAACTCAAGATTAATGGCGGCTGAACCTTAGCATTAGCTTATGTGTTGTATCAAGCGAAGTGCCAAGTCATATTGTATCCATTGGTGTATTGTATCATTCGAGCAACTTCACGATAGCTACTGTATTTGATTCACCGACCTACTTACTCTACTTTTTTCAATATTTCAAAAGACTCATTTAGTTTTTATCTCCTTCAATAAGTCTTAGTGATAATTAAGCTTCTAGGCAAAACAAGTTAGGAAACATAAGAAGTTATCACATTAAGTGTCTTTCACTTCATGAGGGTTAATATATAAGGCTAAGATAGACTACCACATGTTGTAACAAGCCAAAAACCTACAAAGGAACAGCTTATGAAAGATACATGTGATTAGATGAAAGCAAATTGAAAATGTGAAATAAAACTTAATTGATAATTTAATTTATTGTATATCAATTTTATTATTATGTTAAACTTGTACAATATGAGCACCATGCATATTTGTTTTCCATTCATTTAGTTATCCTAGGCTTTTGCTTACTATTTAAAGAACCTTTATTTTCTAACCATCAATTATAATTAAAATTTCTTGACTTGTGTGTTGTGAACACTTTAAAGCTTATCAAGCCTTCTTCATGTACATGGATTTATGATCAATTGGCACTACTCCATGCTCAAGATAAAACATTGAAAGCTTATACAACAATCTTACAATTTTGAAGAAATTGCAATTAACCTCTCAAACAATCTTTAAGGATTGCAAGTAACCCTATAATACGAAATACTTATCTATACCCTACTTGACCAATAGGCTTTAGATAGATAATAGGATTTATAAGATAGGTTTCGAGTAATGATTTCCAAAATAGACTCCTACATTTAGGGTACAAGTATGACATTTTCGTACCATAGATCCATCTCAAAACCTATACTCTAAAGAAGATAAGATACAATTTTTAAGATGCTATGTTTTTATGGCATATTACAACAAAGCTTAAGGATTTGTTAACAAATAAGAACTTTAAATGCATTTTTGAGATTAAGCCAATAGAAGTACTTAAATTTTTATATTTTTTTCATTTTAATATCTAAACTTTAAATTTGTTTATTTTAGTACCTTAACTTTTTAAATAAGAAAAATTAGTATTTCTATTATAACGGCTATTATAAAGAATACTTATTTTTTTTTTACTTAACAAAGTTAAAGTACTAAAATGAAACAAAAAATAAAGTGTGTGCACTAAAATAAAAATAAAATGAAATTTAATGTACTTATGTTATTATTCTACTATTTTATATTAATAGCTATTACAATAAAGATATTAATTTATCATATTTAAAAAGTTGAAATACTCAAATAAAAAAATTTAAAGTTTAGGTACTAAAATGATAAAATTTGAAAATTTAAAAACTTGTATTGGCTTTATCTTATGCATTTTCTTCAAACGATATTGTTAATTGTACATGGTATCAATTGGTTACCATATCTTTATGGTACAACATATGATAAATTTTTTAGTTTATTATTTGGTTTATATATTGACCAAAATTATTGAACAAAAGGTCATCGAGATACTAAAATAAAACTAAAAAATTTGTATCATATATTTTTTGATACAAAAATTGATTTCATAGTATAAAATAAATGCATCTTTAAAATTCAAAAAATAATCATGTGCTAAACAAAATCATAGTATTGAACTTTGTTGCAATATATAATATGAAAACTTACTTTCTTTCTTTTTTTTAAGAAAAAATTCAATTATAAAAATCTATATTTTGTATTAGAGATGAGCAGATATGAGATAGATAAGATATAAGGCACTACTTATACCAAACCACATAAATATTGATTTGCAAATTTTTGAAACTAAAACCTCTTTTATGACACTTTGAACCAACTTAGGATTGCACCTTATAAAACTTACCGGTATTATGATACCTTACGCAACTTATAGACTTTCCTATATATTGCAACTTCACACATTCTTTTTACGATAAATTCTAGTTACATTTTCTTATGATGAAATATTTCTTTTCACACTTGATCAATAGATTTAAATATGCATGTACAATTATCTTCATTTATTTTTAAGATATTATTAGACTATTGACCATTAAGGCTCAAGAGAATTAAGAGAGAGGTAGATCTAAGTTTAGGATTCTATCTCATTCGCTAGGGCCATTATTTAATTTAATAAAATATTTCTTGGCTAAAAAAATGTAGCATCATTATTTATTTTTTATTTATTAATATTATTTGATAATTTTTTTAAAGTGAACATAAGTCTAACGAAACTTATACTCCATATATTTTTTAGTATAGACTTTAAAGTAGATACATGATATGAAGAGATCATATATATATATATATTTCATATTATAAAAGTAACTTCTAAAAAATTACTATTCAAGACCTATTTCATGATCCTCCATATACATCAAAATTTATTTGGTTCAATAGATATGAGTAAATACTTTATATGTTCCTCCTATTTTATACTGTAAATACCAAATACGGTATAAAGGAATTGTGTTGTCTAATTTTGCACGAACTATACCATTTGATTCTCTTCGTACTGGCTGGTTATGCTAATCAAATGATTACAAAAGAAACGAAAAGGATCATAAGTACGTATAAGTCTTTACTAATTGTTTAAGTGTCTCGGTCCCAGCCATTCTTTTTATTTATCAATCCCCGAGGAAAAAAGGAAAAAAGAATTTTCTTCCCCATTGTTTTAGAAAAGAAAAAAATGGAAAGGAAAACCTACTCTTCCCATCCGTGAGCACCATCCGTCGATCTAATCTAAAGCGCCAGCCACCCAAACTTCTTGATACTCCACACCCCAGCCAATCCCAGCCCAATAGTCTTATCGACAAAAAAATATCACTACATGTGGTTGTCTTTCATAATACCATCATTACAACACCCAACTCCCTCTAAAGTCCAAAAAAGAGCACAGCACCTTGCTACAAATAAAAAGTCCACGCTTTCACACGTTTAACCCAAAAACACCATCTTCACTAGCAAGACAGAAAACAAAACATGGGTATTGTTGAAGAAGCCCATAACATCAAGGTCCTAGGGTCTGGCGAACAAGTCATAGTACTTGCTCATGGTTTCGGGACAGACCAGTCCGTGTGGAAGCACCTGGTGCCGCACCTTGCCGACTCGTACAAGGTTGTGCTGTACGACAACATGGGCGCGGGTACCACGAACCCTGAGTACTTCGATTTCGAGAGGTACTCGAGTCTTGAAGGGTATGCGTATGACTTGTTGGCTATTTTGGAGGAGTTGCAGATTGAGTGTTGCATTTATGTTGGTCACTCTGTGTCGGCTATGATTGGTGTCATTGCTTCCATCAATCGACCTGATTTGTTCACCAAGATCGTCATGCTTTCTGGATCTCCTAGGTCCGAACTCTCGCCTAACTCATTTACTGTTCCTTTCTTTCATCTTAATTCGAGGCCTTTATTTCGTAATTATTTGTAATTATAGCTCGTTTTTATTTGAGTACCTTTAATGGTTCAGTATCTTAAAAAATATTTTTCACTTTTTTCAAGAATATAGATATATGAATAGGTTAAATCTTTTATGCAGCCTTAACATAGGGTTGAAATTTTCATTAAAATGTTTAAAATTTGAGGGACTGAAAGGGAGTAAAACCCAGGCTACTAGGAGTTATTTTTGGGTGGATTAATACGGTATATTATTATCATGTTTTTCTTTTCTATATAGTGAAAAAGAAATGGACTTTACTATTTAATTTAGAAATTAGTGTTGGGCGGCTATGGGATATATATGTGTTTTTGACAAATGTGTTATTTTAGACGTTGGTTTGGTCACCAGTGGCTGGAATACATTAACATTAAATATTAGTTAGTGGATGTATGGATGATTATTGTGTATTTACATAAACATGTACGATTTTGATTCGTTACGAGGAGTGGACGACTGCTTTTATATTTATTCACACTAGAAATGAAATTTGGGAACATACAGAACTACCTGTAAAAGTAGATGTAAAATTTTTCCTTCGAGCAATTTTGATTTTTCTCTAAATTTATTTAACTGTTCGGTAAGTAAATTAAAAAGGAAAAAAAAAAAAAAGAAAAGATTCTTCGAACAGAATGCTGTACTAAACTTTTGAAAGGCGTAAACATGACGTGTCAAGTTTGGACTTTAGATGATTGCAAAATCATTCGGGAACGCTCTAACAGATTCCTCATTTTATATATGTATATATATGTATATGTATGTATGTATGTATATGTTAACACAGTGTTTCAGAATCACTTATTAGAACACTAAATCAAAAATATACAACTTTGGGTGCATTATATATTGAAATTCATATGTCAATTTGAAAGTTACAACGGTGATCGCCTTAACTTATTTGGAACTTTGTTAATTTTCCTTTCTGAAATTGGTTAGGTACCTGAACGACCCTGATTACTATGGGGGCTTCGAAGTAGAGGACCTAGAGCAGCTCTTCGATGCGATGCGAGAGAATTACAAGGCCTGGTGCTCCGGCTTCGCTCCGCTCTGCGTCGGTGGCGACATGGACTCCGTGGCGGTCCAAGAATTCAGCCGGACCCTATTCAACATGAGACCAGACATAGCCCTTAGCGTGGCACAAACCATATTCCATAGCGACATGCGGTCCATTCTAGGCATGGTTACAGTCCCATGCCATATAGTACAAAGTATGAAGGACCTGGCGGTGCCGGTGGTGGTGTCCGAATATCTCCATCAGCACCTTGGTGGTGAGTCCATCGTCGAGGTCATGTCGTCGGATGGTCATCTGCCTCAGTTGAGTTTGCCGGACACCGTTATTCCGGTGTTACTTAGGCACATTAGATATGATATCGCAGCTTGATATCTGCGTTAAATTAGAATAATTGCCTTCTTGTTTTTGTCTTCATTATTTAAGGTGTGGGTTGATGATGGCTAAGGGACTGTTTAAAACACGTTCTATCTTTGAGGGTTTTTAGTTTGGTGGTTTTTTTTTTTTTTTTTTTTTTAATAATATCTATCCCTTGTTTCTAAGTGTATAAATCAAATGTAGCGGTCCCTTTGCTTTGTTGTGATAACTGATAAGCCATGTAATTAATTAACTTCAAAGGTGTTTTGAAGGGAGGAACGAAATTAAATAATATAACCACATCCTATAAAATGTTGGTATGCTGGATTTAGTATACCCCATATATCACAATCAATTACAAGTTAGTCATGTATAATAAATATTTGATAATGCTCCATTAATTAATTAGTTATATTATGTAAGAAAATATGAATTTTATTCAATCAACATATTGAAATACAAATTTATATAGTGATAAAATAAACCAAAAGTATCCAAATATCCAATTCAAAAATGGGGACACCTACTATATAAAGATGGATAATATAAATCTAGAAAAAAAATTTGTGCATGGCGAAATAAAATCCTATATACAAGTTGGCAAAGAGCCTATATTGAGATGAAAAAAATAATGAGAAACAAAAATAATTAAAAGAACCTATATTGAAAGATAAGGCCCCAACATGCTTTGTGCTTATTGATGGAGGAACAACTGCAAATTCCGTAAATCTAAATCATAAGGATCAATTATTATATCAGTCATGCACGAAAAATCTTAGATTTTGTGATAAGGTCATTTTGACCATCCATGACATATGAGGCTCTTGAGGCAACAGCGTAGGGCCCTTATTTGCCAACAAAAACAGCAAAGCATGTGGAGGCAAAACATGACGAGTGAGAAGATAACCTCGTTATGTTATATAGGGTATCAATCTATACTCTATTTTATAAGGTAAATTTTGAACAAGTAAAGAGGATCGAAAAATAAGTTTTCGGTAATAATTTTTTGAAATTTACTCCTACAAAAAGGGTTGTATAGATATAGCGTTAAGGTATCTTATATTTATCTTAAAATCTATACTCTAAAATATATAAAATATAGATTTTAAGGTACTATATACTCAATTTGTAATAATAATTAAATAATACTAATAAATAAATATTAATACTATTATATATATATATATTGCTATTACATTTTTTTAACTTTAAAGAAAATAATAACAAAAGTCTAGCCTATAAGAAAACACTTAGACTATATGTTTCTATGTCTGCTATCTTATTCTTCTCTTTTCTTCTTCTTCTTCTTTTTAAGGTATAACCTTTTTCTCTTTTTTTACTCTCTTATTTTTTCTTTCTTCCTCTTTTACTTAGCTTAATCTATTAAGGTATTAAAATATCTTAACCTATCATTTAATATATTTTATTGAAGTTATTCAATACATAATTTTTATATTCTATATATAATAATTTTATGATTTAATAAAAATTTTATTTTGATGATTTGAAAAGAAAAGATAAAAAATTAATTTAATATTATCGAACTAAGAGTTGAACGTTTCCAATTGCAAAAATATTCTATCCACTAAAATTTTATATTGCTATAATTAAATATGTTGTAAACATAAAAACCTTTTAAATTATTACTACTTGTCCCATTAGTATATTTATGAGTTTGATATTGATTAGGTATCTATATAATATTTCAAAAGAAGAAAAAAAGAAAAAAACAAGTTAGACAGGGTGCATAGAATTTATATATTATAGGGTATAGGGTGATTCTAAGGTACCATAGAATAGGTTCAAAATACCAAAATTTTGACACTTGTACTTATAAGAAATAGTACAAATAAGGTATCATACCCTACCCATATATATCCATTCACCCTACTACTTGTGTTAAAGCATAGTAGCTAAGATACTAAGATTTTTCTTGAACTTAGAATGTGATAATTGTGATGCCAAGATGTTGCATGGGCTTAAATTGTTGTGGTTGTACTAATAAAAATTAATGTTTAGTGACATTTATTACTAAGAGTTACTAAATTCGAAATAGATGTTACAAAGTCCTTTTTATGACATTTATTAAATATCAGTAATGGACGTCACAAAAAGATGTATTACAAATGGTATATAGTAATGTTAAAAGGCAAATATTAGAAATGATGTAAATCATCACAAAATATAAGATATTTATTAACATTTAGACATTGTTGAACTAGAAGATTCAAGATTAATTTTCATGAGACAAAATTAAGTTATTTTAAAACAAGAATTTTCTTAAAACCAAGCTTACTTGGCTTTACTTATGTTGTTAGATATTTTATATTTGTGGAATCATGCTTTCAACTTACTAAAAACTAAGTTATGGTTGGGAGTTAGCTGGATAAACTTTAAAAGTGGTTGTGTTGATCAAGGGTTGGCATCTAAACTCTAAATAGGGGTTGGTCTGAACTTCATATTACATACGAGCTTAATCTTCTCTTCCTTATCTCTTTCTAATTTCTAGTAATTTTTTTTTTTTAGTTGTTGTTCTTTGTTTCATTCATTTGTTAATTTATACTAAAAGTAGTTAACTTGCAAAAATTTGTAATTAAACTTAATTTACCCCCTCTCTTGAGTTCCTAATCTAGAATTTCATTTGATGTTAAAGTTAATTTCTAAGTTTGTTTGTGTGCTTAATAACAAATTAGAGTAAATATTATGACTTTAAATACACGAAGATTTCTAAAGGACCAAGTTATTAATAGACGACTTCTTCTA